>CM052540.1:2744153-2796463 GCA_028533065.1 Trachops cirrhosus
CTGTGCTTTGGGAAACACTGATAGTTCTCTGTCTCAGTATATTTTCCATCAGTATTACATAGTTTTGAGCCTTTTCTATAGAACAACTGTATATTGCCTTATGTTGATTACTAACAAAATGCTTTCATTTTATTATAGTTTTCATGTGTCAAAGAAAAGGCTTTTTTGAGTGTTCTCAGATTTGAGTTTAGTCAGTAACTGTCAAGCTGGCTAGAAGACTGTTCTGGAAGTGGTGGAGGCACATCCTAAGGTGAGGATGAGGGTCCTTAGTAGGAAGCGTGCCGTTCTTCACACAGAGTAGGCCTGGAGTGTTGGGTCTTTTTGTCGATGCTCCACGCTCTGCTCGGATGCAGGTTCAGGATGAGCACCTGCTGCTGGTGCACCCCGGGCGGGGCCGCCACCACGGACTTCCTGCAGCGCTACGCGTCCAGGGCCCCGGGCGGTGCGCTCCAAGCAGCAGACGAGTTCCAGACCGCGGACGAAGACCTCTGCTACTGCCTGGAGTGTGTGATTGAGTACCACAGGGCACGGGACGAGCTGCCCGTCCTGCACGAGGTGAGTCACATCTGGTGGGGGACGTCGTGGGAGCTTGATGACCGGCAGGAGGAGGAACCTGAGCTCTTCTGGGAGCGCTCAGGGTGCTGATGCTTCAAACTTGGAAGTGCCCAGTTCATTGCCTGCTGTGGAGTAGGTGCTGAGTCAGTGGTCACTGACCAATTGAATTGAATCGAAACCTAAAGCAGAATTGTGTGACCTCACGTTTAGTCAGTTTAGCGCAAAACGGTTTTATGAGACGAAGTGATGTGCGGGGGGCGTTGGTTCGTGTTTTTTGTCAGCGTGTTTGACAGTGTTATAAATTCACGTGTCTGAATGGCTTGGGCTACTTTTTTAATTGATTTTTTTCTCTTTTTTAAAAACCCCTAAGAGCAAGCATATTTTCCAGTCATAGTGACCAAAGTTAAACATGCGATTTTAAATACGTAGCTTCAAGTATTTGGCTTATTGCATTTCTGTGATGAGAAGCAACACAGACCATAGAGCTATGCAGAAAGAGGGAGGGGTGCGTAGTCAGGAATCTCTTGGGAAAACATTTGCATTTACAAAGTTTCCTAGTTACGAAGCTAACCGGTGTCTTTATGCTGAAGATGTTGTGGGTCCCGGTGGGTGGAACACGGAAAGGAAAGCAGAGAAAGCCTAGTTCTCGGCTTCGACAAAGAAGCTCCGACTGGTCATTTCCTTTTCAGTCGACTCAGCGGGGATGTTGAGCCACTGGTGGTGCAGCTGCGCATGAACAGTGCCGACCCTCTCGTGCTCTGTGCGCTCGTGTCTGTTGTGCACGTGACCGTGGTTGGGGGTTCTTCAGACGCATAGCATACGTGAGGTGTAGCACTTCTTTGAGTTTCTGGATTTTTTAAAAGATTTTATTTATTTATTTAGAGAGAGGGAAGGAAGTGAGAAAGAGGGAGAGACATTGATGTGTGAGAAATATATCGATTGGTTGTCTCTCACATGCCCCCAGCGGGGGACCCAGCCCACAAACCCAGAGATGTGCCCCGGCTGGGAATCGAACCGGTGACCTTTTGGTTCACAGGCTGGCTCTTAGTCCACTGAGCCACACCAGCCAGGGCAAATTTCTGAATTTTTATGCTTAGGTCAGGGCTTTTGGGGGGTTCATCATATCCAGTATATTTTGTTGATGACAAGATATAAAGCACACTGCCTTTGTTTTCCTGTAGGTTTTATGGGAATTAGAAACCTTACGTCTCATAAATCACTTTGAAAAGTCCATGAGGGGAGAAATCGAGGACGACGACGAGTTGTATATAGTAGACAACAACGGGGAGGCGCAGCTCTTCGACTTCACCGGCCAAGACTTTGAGAATAAGCTTCGAGTTCCAATTCTTGAAATCCTGAAGTATCCTTACCTGCTTTTACATGAGCGTGTCAGTGAGTATCTTGGGTGTTGCCCAAGTTAGATCAGTTTTATTGTTTCAAGAAATGTGAGAATTTAGGTTTATCTATGTGAAAAGCTGTTTCTTAAACATATAGGGTAGGATGCTTGCTAATATTTTTTTCCAAAATTTAGCTTTCCAAGTTTCCAAACATGAAGAAGGTTAATTATACAATGAACACCACATAGACTCCACAGGTGCTAACATCTTGCTGTCTTTGCTTCGTTGCATATTTTATCCATCTCTGCATTCAGTTGATTTTTATTCTTGAGTTCTCACCCTTGGCACTACCGAGGTTTTGGACTGGGTGATTGCTTGTTGTGGGGACCGCCCTGCCCACCGCCGGGCGTGGGCCAGCATCCCTGGCCTCTGCTCCCCTCCTCCCCCAGTTGCGATGACCAGAAATGCCTCCAGGCATTGCAGCGGGCCTTTGGGTGCGGGGGGCGGGGCTGGACCGCTGGGCTGCAGGCGTTTCCATCACTCACGGTGGACTGGCAGGCTACAGCCTCTGCGATTTTGGTTGTTTGTGGTTGCATTTCTTAGTGTGCCGTGCTTAGATGTGAAGGTGATTTCCTAATCTATCAAGTCTAACCAGATAACACCTTTCAGGTGTTTCTGTATCTAGTCTGTATTCACACTTTCCCAGTGGACACAAAATACGCTTTTGGGCTGAGTTGCGTAAATTAGAGTCCAGTCAGGGATCATGCGTTCCGGAAGAATGTGTCCGTACACACGTGCGCACACACCTTTCTGTCGGAGTGGCTGTCATCTGTCCCTTCCCTTCACTGACTTGCTGAGACCACATCGTTTCCCTGGGGAATAGGCGCTTTCTGGGTCTTTCTAGTTGCTTTCTTGTGATATTACTTAACTTGTCCTCTGTGTTTTCAGTGAACCGGAAGTTGATCACATCTAGATACATTAAAAATAGACTCTAAAATTCTAATAAGTTATTTTTCAAATACTTACTAGAGAATACTATATCCGGAGAAGTTAGCACGCTTGCTGTTTCCTGACAAACTGAACACCCTTCTGTGGCCGCCACCCAGATAAAGGAACATTGTCAACACCCCGGGCGCTCCTCATGTTTGTCTGTTTTATTTTTATCTATCTTATTTTTCTAGTTCATCCATTAATAGATTTTTTAATTATTTGAGAGAGAAACACTGATCTGTTCTACTCGTCCTTGCAGTCACTGGTTGCTGCTTGTATGTGTCCTTACCAGGGGTTGAACCTGCAACCTTGGCAGATCAGGATGATGCTCTGACCAGCGGAGCTGCCCGGCCAGGGTTCCCCTCGTGCTCTTCACATCGTCATTCCCTCCTCCCCAGAGCCGGCCACTATCACTAATATTCTTTGAAGCTTTACAGGTTAACATTGATTCACCCGGTAGGGTGAGTGTGTGGGTCTATGGAGGACACTTTTCTTTAAAGGTTTTATTTTATTTATTTTTAGTTGGCAAGGGAGGGAGAAAGGGAGAGAAATGTCAGTGTGTGGTTGCCTCTCATGCGCCCCCAACTGGGGACCTGGCCTACAACCCAGGCGTGTGCTCTGACTGGGAATCGAACTGGCAACCCTTTCGTTCACAGGCTGGTGCTCAATCCATTGAGCCACACCAGCCGGGGCTGGAGGACACTTTTGAAAGATTAATGAAGATGTTTCCGTAAAGCAGCAGGAGTTAGAACAATGCTCGCATAGTGGAACGGTTCAGTCTGCAGAAGTAAGCCAGGCGTATTTGGGAATTGAGTGTTTGGTAATGGTAGCATTTCAAACCAGTGGGGAAACTGCATTCTTCAATAAATGAGAGTTGGACAGAATTGCCATTGGGGGTGGAGGGGGGGGAAGGAAGCAGACTGTCTTGTTTTTTCTAATTCTCACTGAGGATGTTTGCATTGACTTTAGAGGAGGGAAGGGAAGACAGGGGAGGGGGAGACGTCCGTGTGAGAAGCAGCCATTGGTTGCCTCCTGTACGCGCCCCAACTGGGGATGGAACCTTCGACCGAGGTATGTGCCCTGACTGAGAATCGAACCCACAGGCTTCTGGTCTACGGGATGCCGCTCCAACGAACTGAGCCTCCCAGCCAGGGCAGGGGATGGCTGACTTTATCACTCCAGCTCCAGATAAAGCTAGCATAAACCAAAATGTAGACTGCAAATGGAGTTGGGCCTATGACATCTTTTAAGACGATGCCTGTGGAGAAAGTTGTGTCGGGTGAAAATCGAGCCGCCGTATGCACTAGTGAATCCGGGCAGGCGCGGGAGGGCACGGCGGCAGGTGCACGGCGTCCCGCGCGCACAAGGCGCACGTCTCCGCCTGGCTCACGGGACGCCTGCAGGAGCCGGATCTGGGCACCAGCGGGCTGATGACGTGCGCGCCTCACGTTTCCGCCTCCTTTTCCTCCTCAGACGAGTTGTGTGTGGAAGCGCTTTGTCGGATGGAGCAGGCGAACTGCTCCTTTCAGGTGTTCGAGAAGCAGCCTGGGATCTACTTGTTTCTGGTCCATCCCAATGAAATGGTGAGTGTGGGTGTCGTGCGGTGGAAGGGCGTGTCATCTTTGCACACACAGACGACTGTGATTGAGGTTTTGGCATGTCTTCAGTCTCAGATGTTTGTCGGGACACTTCTGACAGGTGCTGCTTTAGCTTAAGAGACAAACGAGGGGACGCTATGGACTTCCCCCATGTGCGGCCCGAACCGGCGAGGGGCTGTCCTCTCTCACGCTCCCCACCTGCCTGCCCCACGCCGCGCACACGCAGACTCCAGCTGCGGTGTTGCAGCCACCGTTTCCCTAGCAGACGAGGGTTTCTAGGCTGCGGGAGGGGCGGGGCGGGGCGGGGAGTCGGGTCCTGGGTGCTAGAGCGGAGGCGGAGCAGGTCAGAGGCGTTCTGGGGCGGGACCGAAGCTGAGGGCCGCGCGGGAGTGCTGACCCTGACCTTGAGCTTGCCGCGCACGGTTTTCCTTTGGGGTTGGTTTTCATCTTTTCTTCCCTTTCCGAAACGTTACGGGAAGTTGCGAACGTGAAGAATGGTGTGGTGAGCCCCGTGTGTCCGTCCTGGGCCCCCAGCTGTCCGAGCACAGTCAGTATTACGCCCCCTTTGGGTTGGTCAGAGCACACGTGCGGCGTCCGAGCGTCTCATCCGAAAACGACTTAAGGACGTCTTCCTGAAAGACGGGGACACTTTATTCATTCGTTTTTTGCGGTCTCAGCGTGGCTGCGTCCTTATGTCCTCAGTCGTGGGAGTTCTGTTCGGCTCCTTCAGGCGGTTCCCAGGAGCGGCGGTTCTGTAACTGAGGAGCCATGTGGGGTGGTCCTGGGGGGCGGGGCGCGCAGCACTCGCCTGCTCTGCCCACCGGACTGGACCGCACGTCGGTAAGGACTTGGCGGTGAGAAACAACACCATCACTCCACCTAACGGAGTTTGTCAGTATCGTTTCTACCCAGTGTTCCCGTGAATGGAAGTGAGGATCTCGTAAGGGTTTACCAGGGTTATTTTATTCAGATCAGGGTCAGAGAAGGTTCACACGTTGCATTAATTAGTATCTTGTGTCTTTTAATACCTATAGGGAATCTTATTTTCTTAATTGGTTTTTTCCTGATGTAGACAGTCGTTTACTGAACGAAGTAACGCATGTGTTATGCTTCTAGGTTCGGCGTTGGGCAATCCTGACAGCAAAAGGCCTGGGAAAAGTGGAGAGAGATGATTACTACGACTTGCAGGAGGTCTTGACATGCCTCTTTAAAGTCATCGAGCTGGGGCTTTTAGAGAATCCGGACATTTATACCACTTCTGTCCTCGAGAAGGGTAAACTGGTCCTCCTGCCCTCACACATGTACGACACGACCAGCTACAAAAACTACTGGCTGGGTGAGTGTTGCCACACGGCGCAGGTACAGTTAGTGTTTTCATACCGTTCTCTTGAGGACCTTGCAAAGGAAGTGATCTCTTTGGGTAATCTTACCAAAATTGCTAAATACAGGATTTCTGTCTCCAGTCTTTTCTCATTAAATTGATATGGGCATTGGACATCTTGATTTTAAACATTTATCCTGGAAACCATCTGTATAAGAGGTATGTTTTCAAGTATAGCAAGTAGGTCTTTAATTTGAAGCAATATTAGATGTAAAAAATATTAATAAAGTAGTTGACTGTAATAGGGTTTGATCTCTTGTTAACAGAGGCTTATTGTCTCCAAATAGTTCCCCCTACTTCATTGATTGTAGGTCTTACAGTCACGTGTCATACTCGGCAGTGGTCGGTAATTGAAATAGGGTGACCTTAGAATTGAAGTCTTCTTAGATTTCATGAAATAGGGATTGTGCGTTCAGTAGTCATTTTAGAAATTGTTTTCTAGCCAAGTTTGTGCCATGGTCCCTTTCTGTCCTCGAATCACCCTGAAGTCCTGTTACTTGGGAGCAGTCGTGTATGAAAACGTCCGAGTGGAATGCGTGAGGACTGGGTTCTCTCTCGCTCCGTCTTTCTGCCTCGCTACCGTTCGGCCAGCTAACCCAGAGGCGGCGTGAGGGCGATGGGGTTCCGCCGCTCACAGGCGCTCTCACCCTCTTGCAGGGATCTGCATGCTGCTGACCATTCTGGAGGAGCAGGCCATGGACTCGCTGCTGCTGGGCGCGGACAAGCAGAACGACTTCATGCAGTCCATACTGCACACCATGGAGCGGCAGTCCCAGGGTAACCGGCCTTGTCTGCTCAGTGCTGTGGGTGCTGATGGTGGTGGCGCCCTTGTGAAACGCTGGTGTCGCTGCGGGAATTGGCTGTGTGGTGTGAAGAAAAGAGAGCGGGCGTTTTCTGGTTTAGGTCACCGATTCAGAACTCTAAATCAGGAGGGAGCGTTGGAGTCTAATCCAGCACCTTCCTTTCATAAAAGCAGAGGTCGAAGCCCAAGGAAGGCAGCTTCTCGGTGTCGAAACAGCCAGCCAGTGGTAGAATGAAGACTGGACTCCACAGGGGATGAGTTTCTGACGGCCTGGTGGCCGAACTTGTGCAGGAGGTCTCCCCGTCTCCATGTCTGTCTGTCTCCTGGTGCTGCTTCTTATTTTGGTTGTCTGTTGTTTTACTGTCCAAGATGGTGACTGCTAGCCAACTGTGGCCATTTAAATTTAAATTAAAAATTTAGTTTTTCAGGTCCACTCGTTGTATTTCAGGAGCTCAGCAGCCACACGTGCCTGGTGGGTACTGTGTTGAACGGCACAAACACAGAACATTTCCACCATCACAGAAGGTTCTCGGGGACAGTGCTGCTCGAGAGTCTAGAGCACAGGGTCCGAGACTTGCCGTCAAGTTCAGTGTTGGACCCCACCTTCCCTTTGCTCCTGGTTGTACGGAGCTGGTTAGGGAGGGTCTGTGCTTAAATAAGTGTTTCTGACCTTGTCTTCCTGACGGCAGAACGAATCAGTACAGAGCAAGCACGCCAAAACCTGTGAAAACCTAATGAATACAACCTTTTTCATGCTGACTTCTTTTCAGGCAACCTCAGTGTGGATATAAACTCACTTGTGGGAGATCTAAAATACGTAAATACTATTCTTTTTTGGGTCACACGTATTTTCTTGCTAGATTATTTCTGACTAAGGTCGTTGCTGGTTCGTTTTCCAGCAGTGCCTGCATACGTCACTTCTTTCCGTGTGCCAGCACGTACATTACCGTTCTCCCTGCCTGGCCAGCCCCCGCCCTCAGGGTGCCACACCTCTCTGGGACCTGTCTCAGTTGTCTGAACCTGACTGGTCACGCTCTTCTGTCATTTGACAGCTGACGGGATGAGACCTCAGACAGTGCGTTGGCTGCAGTAGAGGGTGAAAAAGTACAGCCAGGTCCACAGGGCTGACCGTGTGACGAAGTGGAGTTGAAGAGCCCCGAGGGCAGGGGAGCTGGGTGGGGCTCTAGGCCGACTGGGTGGCGGGACAGTGACGGTGGCGGGGGGCGGGGGGGGGGAGCACTTGCGTCAGAAGCACGCTGCAGCCGGCCGAGTGGCCAGGGAATGTTTGGCCCGTGAGGGAGCCTTCGAGCTGGGCTTCAGCGAATCGGATTTTGACAGGTGGCTTTCCCGTTCCTGTCTGAGAGGAGGCCAGCTGTCTGTCTCTGCTGCAGGGAGGGACGAGTAGAGGAGTGTGGCTGGAAAGGGGCAGAGGAGGAAGGCCTGGAAAGTCTTGACTGAGGACTTGGAGTTTTCTTAGAAGACTTCACGGAGCAGTTGAAGGTCTTTGAGCAGGGCAGTGTCTTGCCAGTGCACGTCCAGCAGAGAAGAGGGAATGGCCTGGAGGTTAGAGCTCGTCAGTCACGGACATCCCTGGCCCTGGGTGAAGGGCGACACCGCAGAGCCACGCTGAGGCGTGGTGGTGGCAGGCAGTGAGCCCGGGAAGTCGGTGCTGTGCGCCAGACCGGGGCACGCAGCTCGGGACCACGCGAGCCAGGGTTTCTGGTGACTCGGGCTTTGTTTACATCTGTAAACGCCAAGTTTTCCTTTTCCCTTTCTTCCCTCTACTTCTGTTGTTTATTGAAGGAAGGCAGTTCTGGGAGAAGTCGAGCAGGAAAGATCGCTTCAGGAATGGCGAGGAAGTTGAGTTTAGCTGGACTGTCTCCGTGTGTTCCCTGTTTAAAAACACCTCAGAGAGGCATAGAGTATTGCTTGGAAAGATGCAAAGGCAATTTTAAAATTTGCCAGTGTTGAAAGCCTGTAATTGGCAGTGCTTTACTTTCAATTACTTGCTGCTCTGTTTTGAGTTTTGTTGCTACCAGATAAAGAACGTTTAGATCTCGGCCCTGACCGGTGTGGCTCAGTGGGTTGGGCATCAGCCTACAAAGCTGAAGGTCATTGGTTCCATTCTCATTCTGGGCACATGCCCGGGTCACGGGGTCGGTCCCCAGTCAGAGTGTGTACAAGAGGCAGCTGATGGATGCTTCACTCATACATCAATGTTTCTTTCTCCCTCCCTCCCAAGCCCTTCTTTCTTTCAAACAAAAAAGAAGAATGCTTAATTGTCAGTATAGTTTAGTATCTTTTCTAAAATAACTCCGTTGTATTTCAGATGACAGTGAAGACCCTTTCTGGCCAGCACTGCACTGTTTCATGGTGATTCTGGATCGCCTCGGGTCCAAGGTCTGGGGCCAACTTATTGATCCGATTGAGGCGTTCCAGACCATTATCAACAACGCGAGCTACAACAGAGAGATCCAGAATATCCGGAACAGCTCTGTAAGGTTAGTTCTGTCAGTGTGTCAGGATTTTAAAGTTACTTCTATAAGGAAGTCTGTTGTGTCTTAAC
Organism: Trachops cirrhosus; assembly: GCA_028533065.1. NCBI lineage: Eukaryota > Metazoa > Chordata > Mammalia > Chiroptera > Phyllostomidae > Trachops > Trachops cirrhosus. The sequence continues at coordinate 2,753,383 of CM052540.1, forward strand.
AATAGCTGGTTTTCTTTGTCTTTCCTTTCTGTAATTTCTGTCTATTCTTGATATTTAAGGACCAAGTCCGAACCAGAGTCATGTCTGGATGATATGGTGACTTGCAGCCAGATTGTGTACAATTACAATCCTGAAAAGACCAAAAAGGTATAAAGCGTTCTGAGACTTAGATGACACTGTGTTGTCTGTGTGTGAAATCACGTTTTGCACGATGAGTAGCATTGCTGATTCTGTGCTGTGGGGCTGTTCTGAGTTAGCTGCTGCGGAAAGGCTTTCTGGCCGAACCAGATGTGCTGCGCATGAGGGGACAACGTATGTGCTTTGGAAGGTTGGTTTTTAAGTGCACGTGGAAAGGGTGGGAAGTTTCTAGGGTGGAGGTAGATAAGTGACCTGATTAGAAATCAAAGCTAGCGAATGGAAAGAGGGCCCGGGTACGTGGCGGTGTTGTAAACTCACCTTACATGCGACCTGACCCTCAGAACTGAACTGCGTTTTCTGTTTCTTCGGGGTGTGTATGTGTAAACCAGAATAGGAAGACCGAGCCATCTGTTTCCTTGTCTACAGCTTGTGTGCCAGCCCTGTCGGGAGTGGTGCTTGCTTGTCTGAATGCCAGTTTCTGTGTTTCAGGACTCAGGGTGGAGATCGGCCATTTGCCCGGACTATTGCCCGAACATGTACGAAGAAATGGAGACGCTGGCCAGTGTGCTCCAGTCGGACATCGGTCAAGACATGCGCGTTCACAACAGCACGTTTCTGTGGTTCATCCCTTTCGTTCAGTCCCTCATGGACCTTAAGGACCTGGGTGTGGTTTATATACTAGAGGTTATTCATCATCTGTACTCCCAAGTCAAAGATGTCCTCAACCAAACAGTTGTCACGTGTGACAAAGTCACTGAATTTTTTTTCCTGATTTTGGTGTCCGTGGTCGAGCTCCACAGAAGCAGGAAGTGCCTGCACTTGCTCTGGGTCAGCTCCCAGCAGTGGGTGGAGGCTGTCGTGAAGTGTGCCAAGCTGCCCGCCACCGCGTTCGTGCGGGGTTCCGAGAAGTCGGCCGGCAGCGGCTCCAGAGGGACAACAGTGACATCTCTGTCCCTGCATCCAATGCCATCTAACTCGGTCCAGCTTGCTTGTGTGCAGCTGATTAGAAGTCTCCTTAAAGACGGTTATCAGCTTGGGCAGCAGACTCTTTATAAGCGATTCTGGGATAAACTCAACTTGTTCCTGCGAGGAAATTTATCTCTAGGTTGGCAGTTGACTAGTCAGGAAACCCAAGAGCTACAAATTTGTTTAAAGCAAATTATTAGAAACATGAGGCTCAGAGTACCTCAGCATACCGCTTTGGCGGAGCTGGCCCCTTCCTGTAAAACTCCTCCTGCGTCCTGTGTTAAAGAAGAAAGTGAGCAGACAGGGAAGGCGTGTGAGAAAGACCTGCGCTGTCTGGAAAGCCCAACATTCTCCAAGCCGGTGAAGGCTGACGTGTGGCAGGCGCAGCAGGGTGGCGTAGTGAGCAAAGCGAGTGACACCGTAGAAGGGGGTAATGAAAAAAGCCATACAAGAGGTTTGAAACTAGAGGAACATCTGTCGGCTGAGTCGTGCATAAAGCAGAGTAGTAACGACCTTTGCCCTGAAAGAGCCCAAGATCAAGTTAAAATACGTACAAGGAGGAAGTCTGTAAAAGATCATTGCTCGTGTACACCACGGAACTGTACTTCAAGAAATGGTCCGGAAAGGGGATGTGACCAAGGAGCCGTTATGTCCACGCGCCTGTTGGCTGATTCCGGTGCAGACCCTCTGGAGAAGGGGTGCACGTCAAAGGAGGGTTTCTCTTCACAGGGTGATGTCCTTGGCGGAACCTCAAAAGCAAAAACGAGAGCACAGAAAAGTGAAATCTGCGCTAAGTTATCACGTGTAATAAAGAAGCAACACAGGAAAAGCGCTTTGGTCAACAGTACTGTGAAACTGGAGGGAGACCTGACTGAACCTAAGATTGAGAATGTCTGTTCAAGGAAAGACGCAGGGGGTCAGAAAGGGGAGAGCTTCCTGCACGACCCCACTTTAGACCCTGAGGACACTCGGGAGAATGAAAACGGAGGGCACGGATCTCCCAACAGTGCATTGCTGAAAAAGAAAGAATTGAAGAAGGAAGAGTTAGGTGGTTTTTCTTCCCGTGAAAGCGCTTGTCAAATACAGGAATGTCATGTTGATACTGAAGGTTTGGTCTTGTTTGCAGAAGTGACCGATCCTTCCGTGCATAGAGCATCTCCTTTTAAAGATCCTGTGAGTTCACCTGAGTCAAGGCTAAAGAAAGTTAGCAAGGGTGCCGATCACGTTTTTCCGAACTTGATAGAACAGGTGCCTAGCATCAGTCTTCAGTCTGACATCTTAACAGATTCTCAGGTAGACAGAGATCTCCACAAATTATCATTGATGGCTCAAGCCAGTGTTACTACGTTTCCGTCAGATTCAGCTTCAAAAAGCTCGCCCCAGCTACAAAGAAAAGTAAAAGATAAAGGTTTCAGAGCCAACCAAAATGACGTCACGGAAACCTGCTGTGGACAGGTTATCATCATTTCAGATTCCGACGATAATGGTGATGACGAAGGAATCCTGGGTCTGGAGAAACATGGGAGGCAAGGTACAGCGCGCACCGAGGAGGAGGGTCCAGAGCAGCGTGCTTCGGTGGCTGCTACGAACGTGGAAGGGAAGATGACAAGGGAAGAAAGGACAGACTCCCCCTTGGAGTTTGAGGACTCCGGTTCTCAGGTTTTTGAGTTTGAAAGCCAAAAGGAGATATTTTCAGTTTGGCAAGATCAGAAACCAGACAAGAATTCCGCTCAAGGGGATGCAGAGAGTTCGTGTTGGTCTCTCGCAGCGGACACCACAAATGACTGGGGCTACGACACGGACTACCCCGTGCTGGAGGAGGTTGCCGAGAAAGGGGCAGAGGGCATTGGTCGCGCACAGCCACAGAGCAGGAGCATGGGTGAGGAGCTCTGTGCAGGTCGGGTCGGAAAACCTAAGAGGAGAAAAACGGCAAGACCAGTGGCTGAAGATGGTTTAAGGCCTTCGTCTTCTGTCGGAAGTAAGGACCAGTTGGACGCTCTCAATGAGAGCGAGCTGACCGAAAACAAGAGAAGTGCGGGCGGAAGGGCCTCTCCCAAAGCAGGCGTTCCGAGAACCACCTCGGTGTCCCCGAGGAAGTCTGCGCCGAAGCCTGGTGCTCACTCCAGACCCGTTCGGCGCACCCCTGCTTCCAGAACTGCCAGGAAGACACCCTCGGACACCAGGAGAGGGCAGAGTAAGGGCTCCCACTACATCAGCTGCAGGACGGCGCCTTTCATCGTGCCGCCGAAGAAGGACCGCCAGTGTCCCGAGCCCGCCTCCGCCGTGGAGCGGCTCGGGCTGAAGAAGGGCCGCCGCCGGGCCTTCGAGCTGTCGCAGCGGTCCCTGGACTGCATAGTGCAGCTGCGCGACCACGGCAAAACCGTGGGCGTCATCAACACCCGGAAAAAGGCTAAACTGATTTCTCCCCAGACTCTTCCTGTGAGAGATAAGAAACTGCTTGTGAGTCAAGATCTTCAGTTTCAAAGGCAGACGAGACAGAGATCTAAACAAGACAGACAAGGACTTGCTGATTCTAAACGTGCAAGTTCTGCAAGTGCCGCAAGAGCGGGACCGCGTGCAGCGCAGAGCTCTGGCGTGGCCGCGGCAGAGCCGGGCCCATCGGGCTGCAGTGACAGAGGAGGGGCCGAGGTCGTGGCTCACAGCGGTGGGAACCAGCCGGTGAGATGCCTGTCTCCTGCACGAGGACCTGCGAAAGCGCTTTCTGCTCCTCAGGTGGCTGCTGGTGCTCGTCCTGTGGGCCCGTGTAGTTCCCCCGTGTTAAATGGAAGAAGACCAATGAGTGAAACCACGGTCTCCACTGCCGAAGACCCTCCAGGTAGAGGGGACGTGACGGGACATCACCTGGAGGTGGCAGCTTTGAAGAAGGCAGAGGCTGATGACGACAGTGACACGGAGGGAAATGATCTCTTTTTAACACAGCACGACCCCGAAGATATGGACTTGTGTTCGCAAATGCAGAACGACGACGACAGACTTGTCGCAGCGGTCCACGAGGAAGACGGAGCCCAGGTAGAGGGAGATGCTGCACGCCGGCCTCAGGTGGAGTCTCCGAGTAGCACGCAATGTAAGCACCAGGGTTGCATGGAAACCGTGAAAGCCCAGGGCGACTGCTGCTCGAAACACTCTGAGGCCAGAGCGGCAGATGAGGATGTCTTCCGCAAGCCTGGCTTACCTCTCTCTGCATCTAAGCCTTTGAGACCTTCCACCACTAAGATTTTTAGCTCAAGTGGTACTTCACGAACTGCGCATCTCTCCAAGTCTCTGGAAAACTCAGCACTTCCAGCTCAAAAAAATAAGTCAGGTGGGGGACGGGCGGCTTTGAAAGTGCCACAGCCAGCCCCTCCAGGGTCTCCGAAGCCATCTTGGGAAGGGAAGAGTTTGGGCAACATTCTTCGGTCTCCAGTGTCCCCAAAGCCATCGGGTGAAGGAAAGAGTTTGGGCAACATTCTTCGGTCTCCGGGGTCCCCAAAGCCATCGGGCGAAGGGAAGAGTTTGGGCAACATTCCTCGGTCTCCAGTGTCCCCAAAGCCATCGGGCGAAGGGAAGAGTTTGGGCAACATTCCTCGGTCTCCAGTGTCCCCAAAGCCATCGGGCGAAGGGAAGGGTTTGGGCAACGTTTTTCGGTCTCCAGTGTCCCCAAAGCCATCGGGCGAAGGGAAGAGTTTGGGCAATGTTTTTCGGTCTCCAGTGTCCCCAAAGCCATTGGGTGAAGTGAAGGGTTTGTGCAACATTCTTTCTCCAACTCCCAGTAATTCCAGCAGGCAAGCTTACAGATTCCCGTTTGGTGAAAGCAAACCTCTTTCGTCTTCCCTGGACAGCACTTCATCGCAGTCCGTCTCTGACACCTTCGTTAAAGAGGTCTTAAAATGGAAATATGAGATGTTTGTGAGCTTTGACCAGTGCGGGCCCCCGGCAAGTCTTTGTCAGACCATCTCAAGACCTGTGCCTGTCAGATTTCAAGATTGTAGCGATTATTTTAATGTTTTTCTCCCTTTGATGGTAGTGAATACTTTTGAAACGGTAAGTATGTATTTCCACTGTATACCATTCACTCTGAAGTTGCTTCTTTCCTTGACCACGCGGAGCGATAGCGGTTAGGACAGCCGGTGTCGGTGTCGTGGTGAGGTAGCTTCTTGAGTTCACAAGCACTTCTGTGCCACGCTGTCCGCGGTGCTGCTGGCGTGGAGGAGGCCCTGCTCCAGCTCTGCCCTCGGGGAGCTCACAGGCAGTCCTGCCCTGAGCCGGCCCGGGGGACTGTTTGTCAACTCAGGGAAGGAAGGCGGCTCAGAGGAGAGTTTCCCGTGTGCGTTGTTTTTTTCAAAAGTAATGCAGGCCTTCACTCAGGTTTCCTTGAAGAGGTAGCAACAAGAAAAACCCTCAGGAAATCCTAAATTTCTTTTAAACACGTCTGTCTTCTCAGTTTCTTACTCGTCATAACAGCTGCTCTGTCCCTTCAGTGGCCTCCCCTCTGCCCCACAGCACGCCCTGCTCGGGTTCTGCTGGCCCCCGACCGGGACTGCCAGGTTAAAGACCGGATCCCCGGAGCTTGGACCCCCAGGGAGACCAGCTAATCGTCCCTGCCGTCGGCTCCCGGTGGCGGTGGTAGCCTTGGTGTGGTTTTCTTGGCCTTATGCTGCTGGATGTTCTCTGAGTGTCCTGGTTCTGTTGTTTGGTGTCTAATGTGAACTTGGGGACACCTTCAGTCCTTCCTGCTTCAGACGCTGCTCTGACCCTTTCTTCGGTGCGGCCGTCACTCACGGGCCGCACCTTCTGCAGCTCCCCGACGGTGCTCGGCTACCCTGTTCTCTTTAACCCAGTGTTCGCTTTTCAGCTTCGGTGGTTTCCGTGGCTGTAGCCTCGAGCTCAGAGTCTTCTCAGCCAAGTCTAAGTCTACTCCTGAGTCAAAACCATTCTTGTTCTTCATTTCCGCTCCAGCACTTCGATCGCTAGCAGTTTTTTGATTCTTTGCTGCCATGTACAGGGTCCGGCAAAAGTAACACCCGCTTGAATGTGGTTGGTGGGATGATAACATGGGTGTAATGATTTAGTTTTAATACGAACACTTCATCTAAAATGTCCTGTGATGTGCTTGAGTGTGATAGTGTTACATTACAGAAATACATGCTTATGATTTCATAATAAAAGATTTTGTAATAGAAAAGGGGTGTTTTTTGTGCTGGACCCTGTATATCTCTGTTTACATGGCTCATCAATTCCTGCACGGGCCACCTTTTCCACTGGGCTCTCAGTGTAGTAACTAGTTTTTAAAGTTCTCTGATTTGGTGGTCCTGACATCTGTGCCTTGTCTGACTGTGGTTCTGATGCTTGTTCTTCAAATTGAGCTTTTGGCCTTCGAATATGGCTTATAATCCTTGTTGGAAGGTGGCTGTGATGTACTGTGTAACGGAGCGGCGGTAAGTCGGCCCTCCGTGGTGTGGGGAGTTGTTGGAGGGGGCGTGTTCTGCCACCCTGTGACGCAGCCTTGGTCTTTCAGAGAGCCTGTGCCTCTGGCCTGGGCGCCTTACACGTGGTCGCAGTCTCCACCTGCCTCCTTAGTGCGGCACCGGGGCTGGAGTGGGTCTCTTCTCTCAAGTGTATTAGGTTCTGATAGAACCGCAGCGGGCCAGGCTCTGCTGAAATACTTACCCCCCGAGCAGAGCAGTTAAGAAAGATCTGAATGTTCTGGTGTAGAGTATTTCAAAAGACCAGATTTTGCCATGTATAATGTGCGTTTTTTTACCCAAATTTTTTGAGGGAAAAGTGGGGATGTGCATTATACGTGGATAGTCCTAGTTCTGTGTCTACGTAAATGTTTTTAATTCTTTATGGTATGCATTAAAAATGTAATTCTAGAAGGTGATAACGATATCCTTATGCAAAATAATACCGTGGAATATGATAATCGGTTTTGTTTCTAAATATAGATCAATAAAAAAATTGAGTTAAGAAATTGACTTTTCCTGAAAGTTTGAGCCAAAAATATGGGTGTGCATTATACACAGCAAAATACGGTCGTTCCTTGTGCCCTCCCTCTGCTGGAAGCAAACGGAATTTTCATCAGTGTTCACTGTAGGGCCTGGTAGAGCTCCAAGGGGCAAAACTCACCAAGTGGGGAGCCCCTCACACTGGGCCCCCCCAGCGTTTTTAACGTGTGGGGTCACTCATACTGAGCCCCCAGCAGCTTGTCACGTAAAGGTCAGGTTTTCCCGTCCTCACTCAGAGGCCCCTCCGTGCGGGTGCGCTCCGGTACGCGGCACCTGGCCGTGCCCGCCTGCCCGTCTGCGGTTTGGGGGGCACCTCCTCACTTCTGTGGTGGGTGTGACAAGTTAATTTTTCACCTTGTTCAGCTTTTTGTGTGTTAGGATAGGGTGACAACTTCTAAGATCCTTACATGCTGAACAGGAAACTGGAGGTCCCAAATTAATTTTTAGTGTTCCTGTCGCCTGGGATTCTAAGTTCTGCGTTTTACTGTGGCTTACTTTGGAAAGTTTTGCTGTTTAGCATTGGCTTTCCACAATGTTTTGGCTTTCTTAATTTGCTTTTTATTTTATTTTTATTTGCTTTGTACAGGTAGCACAGGAATGGATCAGCTCTCCAAATAAACAAAAATTCTACGAGTTGCATTTACGAAAATTTCCTGTAGAATACAAAAAATACTGGGAGTTTGTTGGTAAGTTCTTTCTTATGTAACTTGGAACATACTGCGTAGTAATTGGAGATTTCTGCTCAAGGAAATGTTTAAATTTTCTGAGACGTAGTTTTCTTAAGTTGAATTTGTAACCTCTTCAAAGAACCTGTCTAAAGTCTTGATGGGTATAATTACTGGGACAGTTGCAGGTAATCAGTGCATGGGTTTAATCTCTCTAAAGAGGCTACCACAGGCTGCACTGTCCACGGAGGCTGGGCGGCGGGGAGGGGCGAGCGGAGGGGCTTGGCAGGCTGAGGGGTGGGTGGGTTGTAGTAACTGTGTGGATTCCGAGTAGATCTTCCTGCCGTCTGTCTTCCCACTGCGTGATTGGTGTGAAGCGCAGAATCACACTTAGGCGTTATCTGTAACACAGGAAGTGTGAACCCTGCCCACCCCCCCAGATCTGCCCCGCTCCATAGAGTCCCCTAGGAAAGAACGCGTGCGTCTGTTTTGGGGAAAGGTCCTGTGTGTCCATCATAGGGCATCAGGGGATGCTAGCCAGCAGTGAAGGAGACCACCCCCATTGCTGCCGTGTAGAGACAGCCCTGTGAGCACACCACCTACTGTATATCCTGCCACCAGGCTCCCTCCCTGCCTGCGTGTGTGCGTGTGTGGGGAGGTGGGTCGTTTCACCCATTTTGTGACCGTTCATTCAAATACTTACTGGCTTTATACAGGGTGGAGCAAAAGTAGGTTTGCAGCTGTAAGTGTGCAAAACAGTTTATTCTTGTTTTTTAATACTCTTTTTTAAAAAGATTTTGTTTACTTTGTTATAGAGAGTGGAAGTGAGGGAGAGAAACATCGATGCGTAGTTGCTTCCTGCATGACCCCCACTGGGGACCTGGCCCACAACCCAGGCATGTGCCCCGACTAGGAATCGAACCAGCGACCCTTTGGTTTGCAGGCCGGCTCTCAGTCCACTGAGCCGCACCAGCCAGGGCTATTATTCAGTATTATTCTTCATACAATCAGCTGTTAACCTCCTCTTGTCTCACCCCATAAATGCTGTCTGACCAGGGATGACTGTAGATGCTGGGTATGTAGCTGTTAAGAAAACAGAACCTCTGCCTTCACGCAGCTTGCATTTGACTTCTTTTCATTTACTGTATTACGGTGTCTTTTCAGAGTTATTAAAAGGATAATGACAGTAGACTTAATATTTGCATGTACCCGTTGTAGGCGATTCCAGAGTTGCATTTCACTGATCACTTCGAGTTAGACGAGGACATTACTCACGGTTTCCCTGGTTTCCCTGTGTCACATGCACCGAGTGAGCCCCGGGCAAGGTCCGAGGCGAGGCAGCAGGGCGTGACACCGCTCGTTCCCACGGCCTCTGCCTGGCCGCGGGGCGTGAGAGTGCGCGTCTGTGGTTCGCTGTTTGAACTCTTCAGTTTTATGTGTGGAAATGTGTCTGGTGTGAGGTATGGTTGTTCCCAGATCTTCGCTGGTCATTTGTGATTGCGTGGGGGTGGGGACAGGGGTAATTGTGCACTTTGTCCTTTGTTTCTGTTAGGGAGGTTGTTTTCTTCTTAATTGGGAAACGTTATTAATAATACTTACATCGCTAATTTGGCTGGCCGGCATTTATCTCGATCACACGATACACTTACATAGCGGTACACTTGTCTCCGGCTGCTTGTATTTAGCATGTGTGTCCAGGTCATCAGTTCCGTGTGCACACCTGATATTTGTCGTCGTCGTGCTAACGTAGGGCTGTGTGAGCACGTCACGGTTCACCGTGGGCAGACGTTTTCCCAGCAGTTCTGACTGCGCGTCGGGTTTCCAGGACCATCCCCGAGTTCGGCGATGCGCTGAGAGGACTCAGCATGTTCTCGTGCTTCTGGCCGTGACTCACTGTGACGAGGGCTACGAAGCGAAGTCAGCACGGGGAGAGGTGTGGGTGCGGGGGAGGTTGCGATGCCACAGGCCTGCCGTGCCCACTGTCTCACACGGCGGTTTACGGGTAACGCTGCTGTGACCCCTCGTGTCCCTCGGTGCTTTAGTGAGGGCGCTTGGCTGCACCTGTCTGGAGGTGGACGGCGGGGTCTCGGGTGCCCGAGTTCGGCACGGGCAGGCAGTGCCAAGCGGTCCCGTGGCTCTGCGTCCTCCCCAGCACCCTCGTGTGGGTCGTCGTGTTCATTTCAGCCGTTACGGGGTGTGTGCCGATGGCCTCCCGTGCATTCATTTTGTAATAGCATTTGTCACAGTGAGGCTGAGCACCTTTCCACGGGTTTGGTAGGTGCTTCCGTGACCTCTTCGGGCAAGTGCCTGTTCGGTGGGTTGTGTGTGTGTGTCTTTCTCGCTGAGTTGTTGCGGTTCTTTATAGAATCTGTATGCAAGTGTGTCTGCCCCTTGGGCTCGCATTTTGACCTCCCAGTGATGTCCTAAAAAACTCGTATTTTATTCTTCTGAAGACTTACTTGTTTTTTAACAAATACGCTTGTGGGGATGGGGTTAGCGCTCCGTGTAAGAGCCCCTTCCCGCCGTGGGCCCTGACGATGTTATCTGAACGTCCAGAGGCGGTGCCAGCAGACCGCAGCGGGCAGACCCCCCGTGTCCTGTGTGTGTGCTGCCCTGGGTGCGGGTGTGCGTTTGAGAGGGGGTTGGAGACCCAGAGGACGAGTGAGCAGTGTGCACCATATGCGGCCTGCACGGAAAAGGTGTGACCCCCTACGGAAGAAGCTTGCCGACTCCTTTTCCTAGAGGATTTGGTGTCCAGCAACTTGGAGTTGGTTTCTGTGCGTGAGAGAGACGCCGGGTCACGTTTCTGTTCCGTTCTCAAAGGGAGACGGAGTTACCCCGACGCCGTGCTCTTCGTTGAGGAGACACCCTTTCTCTGCTCCGCAGAGCCGAGTCGGTCGTGAATTTCGGGTCCACTTAACGTGCAGGCCTGTTTCTGGGCTCACCGGTGCCTGTGTCACGTGGCCTGTGTGCCTCATCTCGCTTTGTGAGTTTCTGTGTCAGTAAATGGTCCTCCTGCCCCGTTGTGCCTACGGAGGCCTCGGCTGTCAGCGTCCCTTTGCTTTCCTGTGTGAGTTTCAGAGAAGAAAACGTGAGCACTTGTTGAGAGTCGACATCTTTCTAACACCGATCTTCTAACTAATGCGTAGCGTGTGTGTCGTCGGTTATTTAGGTTTACTTTCAGTACTGTTTTATAGTTTTCTGTGGAGAAGTTTTGCAGATTCTCTTTGGTTAGATTTTTTTGTCATTTGTAATTTCATTTCAGTGAATATCTGAGAGATACGGACGTCAAAGATCATAACAAAACAATACTGCGCTGCTAAAATATTAACAGTTCTTTAGTACCAGATAGCTAGTGAGTGTTCAGATTTCCAGTTTCCTCATAAATAAATTTTTTCAGCTGGTTTGAATTAAAATCCAAATTAAGTTCACTCACTGACATTGGTTGGTACGGTTCTGTAACCAACTCTCTTGTTAATATTTTCCCGCTGTGATGTAGAAATAGGGTCCTTGATCCTGGAGAGCCACTCACTGTCAGTGTTGTGAAGATTGCAGCCTCCTGGGGGTGTGCAGTTCTTTTAATCCTCTGCAATTCCTATAAATTGATCATTGGATCTATGGGTTTGATCAGATTCATTATTTTTGGCAAACTTTCATTGATGGTTATTTTCCTTTATAAGGACATGCCTGATGTCTGATTTCTTTTCTTTTAAATATATTTTATTGATTATGCTATTACAGTTGTCCCATTTTTTTCTCTTCATTCCCCTCCCCCCTGCACCACCCCTCCCTCCCTCACCCCTTTTCCCACCCACATTCCCCCCACTCAGTTAATGTCCATGGGTTGTACATATAAGTTCTTTGGCTTCTCCATTTCCTGTACTGTTCTTAACCTCTCCCTGTCTGTTTTGTACCTGCCATTTATGTTGCTTATTTCCTGTACCATGTCCCCCATTCCCCCCCATTCCCCACTGAACCCTCCATGTGATCTCAGTTCCTGTGAATCTGTTCCTGTTCTAGTTTGCTTAGTTCATCTTTGTTTTTTAAGGTTCAGTTGTTGATAATTGTGAGTTTATTGTCACTTTACTGTTCATATTTTTCATCATCATCTTTTTTTTAGATAAGTCCCTTTAACATTTCATATAAGGAGGGCTTGGTGATGATGAACTCCTTTAACTGGACCTTATCTGAGAAGCACTGTATCTGCCCTTCCATTCTAAATGAAAGCTTTGCTGGATAGAGCAATCTGGGATGTAGGTCCTTGCCTTTCATGACTTGGAATACTTCCTTCCAGCCCCTTCTTGCCTGCAAGATCTCTTTTGAGAAATCAGCTGACAGTCTGATGGGAACTTCTTTGCAGGTAACTGTCTCCTTTTCTCTTGCTGCTTTTAAGATTCTCTCCTCTTTAATCTCAGGTAATGTGATTATGATGTGCTTTGGTGTGTGCTTCCTTGGGTCCAACTTCTTTGGGACTCTCTGAGCTTCCTGGACTTGCTGGAAATCTATTTCCTTTGCCAGATTGGGGAAGTTCTCTTGCATTATTTTTTCAAATAAGTTTTTTTTTTAAGATTTTATTTATTTACTTTCAGATAGAGGGGAAGGGAGGGAGAAAGTGGGGGAGAGAAACATCAGTGTGACAGATACCGGTTGCTTCTCATAAGGCTCTCAGCCGGGGACCTGGCCCGCATCCCAGGCATGTGCCCTGACCAGGAACCGAACTGGTGACCCTTCAGTTCACAGGCCAGTGCTCAGTGCACTGAGCCACACCAGCCAGGGCTCACTAAGTTTTCAATTTCTTGCTCTTCCTCTTCTCTTTCTGGTACCCCTGATTCGGATATTGGAACGTTTAAAGTTGGGCCCACCCAGGCTGCCAGCTGCCACCTCGCCAATAGTCCTCTCCACCTGGCTGCCTGGCTCCGCCCCCTACCTGTCCGGGTGAATGTTTCTTCTTTAACTCCTTGGTTGTTGGACTCCTATACAGTTCAGTTTTCTGGCAGTTCCAGTTAATTTTTGTTTCTAAATTTGCCGTTGTCCTTCATTTGGTTGTGGGAGGAGGCAGAGTATGTCTGCCTGTGCCTGCATCTTGGCAGGCGCTCCGATTCCTTTTTCTGTAGCATTTACAGCTGTTGTACTTAGAGCCTTGATTGATTGCTTAATGCAAGGACACAGAATGTGTCGATCATTTTATTCGATAATTTCTTCATTTATTAGCTGGAAGAGTTCTATGAAGAGAAGTATGTCCGTATTATTTGGTTACTTTGTTATACTTTATAAAGAAACGTAGAATGAGTACTTGACTCTTGATTAGTTTTCAAAATAATGGGTTAATTCACTGCAAACGCTGGTGTTGACCGATGAGCTTTTTAAAAACTATGTCATTCTTTACACACTGACCTAAACATACTTGTGTTCCCGTCCCTGTCACTGGCTCCTTTGCGCTGATCCGGAGCTGCCCAGGCAGTCTCTGAGAGCTTCCTGTGGGTCCGTGGGACTTGTGAGTCATTGAATCAGCAGGCGAAGGAGAAAGAGCCAACGTGAAACGAAAACTAGTAGAGACAAGTGAACCTAATCGCATAGTGCATTTATCTTCTTTTGTTTGGTTGATTACTTCTTTAAATTTTTTCCATTTTTAAACAACTTCTCATTTTTTCTTTTCTGTTTCAGAAATTATACCTCTTTTACTATGTTAGTAGTTAGGTGGAAGCTTCCAGTGTGCATCCCTGATTTATCCAAGTCGCTGGTTGTCACAGATGTGTCAGGGGTCTCGGTGCACAAGGCAGGATCTGAGGAGGCTTTGCCTCTGAGTGTCCCCGTCCCACCTCGTGTGCCGTCCCAGGCGCAGGCTCCCAGTTTCAGGGTGTGGGTCCCGTTCCGGAGCCCTGCGCAGCCCTCCGTGTGCGCCGATCCCGCCCGTTTGTGCGTGTCTTCTCTCCCCGGGCTGTGTCTCAGGTGTGTGTTGGTCTTGTCTTCGGAACGTTGTTTATGAAAAGCATTCGAGTGCTAGGATGGTACACTGTCTCCTACCAGAGCGGATTGTCCTTCGCTTCCACCGGGCTTCCGAGGGCACTAGCAAGGTGGTGTCATCCTAATCTCGTTTAAGGAACTGAGTTATTGCGAAGCACCCGGGTGATTGCAGCTTCATCCTTGGGTGTAGTCCTTCCTGACCTGGAGCGGGAGGCATGTTAGGGCCCCACTCGGTGCCCCACTCGGCGCCGTCTCTAGTCCAGCAAGACCGTTGCAGGCGTGCTCGGCCTGTGGGCTGCGGATCCCGGGCAGCTCGGACGTTTGCAGGAAGCACTGCACTCGCCCCTGCCGGGGCTCTGCTAGCAGGGGGGTTCGCTGCTGTGTTTGCTCCCCAACACCTTCAGGTAGATGTTTCTTCCCTGCTGTGGCGGACACCGTTCTGATCCAGCGGTCCCTGCCTAGTGCCAGGACCTCGTGCTTGAGCTCAGTGTGGCTGCTGGCGTTGGTGACCCCGGGCGGGCTCTGGGTTCCCAGCCCCTCAGTGCGTGCGCCCCTCTCCCCCGTCCGAAACACCACGAGCAGGCCCCGAGTTCTTACCCATACTGGGGTCTGTTTCTGGGTTTTTCCCAGGGGTTTTTGAAAGTGGGGAACAAAAGAGAAAATTCCTTGGTTAAAAACTAAAATAAATATCAAGGGAAGGAAATGGATCAGCTACTTCAGAATATTATGTTTTCATCTGTTCTGCCCTTTAAACAGTTTTTAAGAAAAATTCGATGGCTCTGCTTAATCAGTATTTGTAGACTAACCGTTTTGAAGTGTGTGTGAATTACTAGTGGTTTCTACATGCTGGGACCTGGCAAAGGGTTCAGGGTCCTCTAGGTAACCTTACTTAAAATAATTAAAATAATTCTGTTAAGATAAAGACTGACTTCTTCCTGTTCTGTAGTTTCTCTTGAGGATTCTGAACTAGCTAAACAGCTTCATCCAAAGGAGAATGATTTGGTGTTTCTGATTCCTGAAAGACAGAGTGGAGAGAAGAGAGACGTGGAGGGAAATCCCATCCAGGGTCCCCCTGAACATCACTGTGCTTACGTCCATAAATTCCGCCGCACGTCAGTCCGTAAGTACACGACGAGACGTCGAAGGGAAGCCCGTCGGCGCCCAGCTTATCTTCAGTCCCCCCAGACTGTCCTTCGTCTGCCGCGTATTTGCTCTGCAGCTCACCCTTGACCACCGTGGGCTTCAGCTGCACGGGATCACTTACATGCGGGTTCTGTTTTCAGTAAATGCTGTAGTGTATTTTCTCTTCCTTACGATTTTTGCAGTGATGCTACCTTTTCTCCAACTTACTTCATTGTGAGAATACAGCATATAAATACAGACAGCATTCAAAATATGTACTGACCGACCGTGTCACCAGTACAGCTGCTGGTCAGCAGCAGGCTGTTAGCACCGTATTTTTAAGACTCTAAGACGCACCCCCCAAATTTGGGAGGAACAGGGCGGGTGTCTTATAGCCTGGCTTGCTGTGGGGGGGCGGTGGAGCAGAGTCACAGGTTATTAAATATTTTACCACATTTTTTGCTTGAAAATTTTTTTTCTTATTTTCCTCCTCTAAAACCTAGGTGCATCTTATGGTCCAGTATGTCTTATAGCCCTAAAAATACAATAGTTAAGTTTTGGGGGGTCACATGTTACACGCGGGGTCTTGACTGTGCACGGAAGCGGGTGGGCGCCACAAGCCCTGCGTGGTTCAGGGGTCAGCTGCGCGTTTGGCCTGGGCCTGTGCTGCCAGGCCGGTTCCTTGTCTCGGAGCCCTTCGTTCACGGTTTTTCTAGGCTCACTGGGAGAAGGCCCAGTACTTACTGCTCTCAGCTTGCAATTTAAAAGCTTTCGTGTGTAACGTCCTTTTCTTATGTTTGTTTCTTCACCTGTCATCTTGTTTATTATGAAACGTACAACCTGCGAGATCCCTGTTCACTGCATCTGAAAGCACATTTCACCCTTGGTGCTCTGGCTCGCTAGTAATGCGAAGACTGAACATACAGCTAATTGTGGGGCAACTCGAGGGGTTCACTGTTTCCGTGAGGTCGTAGGGACTTCTCTCCCTAGGATAGCATAGCAAAAATAGTTAGCACCTGCTGTGTGCCTGGTCCTTCCCGTCACATTTACTCTCCTCCCCAAAGCCCTGCAGAGCAGGGCGAGTTACTTGATCCTGCTCGTCAGGAAGCCAGGGCCCGGGGCCCTCAGCACCCAGTGGCGGGTCCGGCGCTGCAGCCAAGTGCCAGTTCTTCATTCTGTGCCGAGCTGCCTTTCTGACGCTGCTGCTTGCTTAGTCCCAGCGGTGCGAGAAGGTGATTTCGTTATTCCTGTGCCTTCTCCCACTACCTTTTAGAAACAGCAGCTACCGTGAGCTTCTCGAAGTTCGGCATCAGGCTGCGCTGCGCTGCGTCCTGCTGTCGCGCGCACAGCCGGAGTGCAGCTCTCGAGCAGGGCGCGTTCCTCAGGGCAGCGACGGGGCTACGTGCGAGGGCTTCTGACTCTTGCACGTGACCGCGTTGGCCAAGTGTGTGTTTCCGAGGTGCTCTTCTTCCCCAACTCCCCTGTATCTACGCGTCAGGCGTCTCCGCAGCTCAGACCTCATCCAGAAGAGAGACTCTTAGTTTTCTGCCAGACACCCGCTGGTCCCTGGAGCTCTTCCCGCCTTTGTCAGTGGGGCCGCCCTTCCCACGATTCAGGCCGGACCCCGGCAGTCGCCCCGATCTCGCGCTCTCACACCCTGCGTCTGCTCCATCAGCGGCCTGTCGGCTCTTCCTGTGCAATGCACCCTAGGCCCACCGCGGCTGCTGCGCCCTGGTCCGTCCGGCCATCAGCGTTTGCCTGGATGACGGCGGGAGCCTCCCGGGGGGCCGTTCTGCGAGTGTCTGTTCAGACGCCGCCTGGTCAGGAAGACCTTCCCTGACTCCTGCCTGCAAGGATCCACCCCCACTCCCCCGTTCTGCTTCCTGCAGAGCACTCGTCCCCAACTGTCGTCGGTGGGCTGCTTTCTCCCTCTGGGAACAGAAGCCTCTGGAGGGTCCAAATGGGGCCTGGTTCCTGGGAGGCCTTCGAGAAGGGTTGACTGCGTGAACATTTGAATCGCGTGTCGGGAACGTGTGTTACAGAGGACAGTTGCTGAATAACCTGTTGAGCTGGACACTGCTACTCACTGGTCACCTTCTCTGCTTTTTCTCTTTTTGATACTAGTGCGTAATGGGAAATACGAGTGTTTCCTTTGCATCCAGACTCAAGACGACTTGCCAGTCAACCTTAACGACTTTGTGAAATGTGTTGTCATCAGTTCTCTGGTGACTACACAAAGGAAGTTGAAAGCCATGACGTTGCTGAACGGTCGGAACCAGCTGGCCAGAGCGATCCTGAACCCAAACCCCATGGACTTCTGTACGAAAGATTTACTGACCACCACGTCGGAGAGAATTGTGAGTGACGGTCATGGGAGGGCAGGGAAGTCAGAAAGTGCCCTGTCAAGACGGCACGGCTTCAGGTTCTGTTTATCTGCCTCGTGTTCCGTGCGTCTGCCCCTGTGCACACGGGGATGCCGGGTGGGGCTCCGCGGTCCCTGACGTCGCTGGGCGTGTGTCAGGGTAGGCAGCTCTCCTCGGGAAGAGGGGACAGCCCTGGAAACAATCGCAGGCGTGTTGAAGAGCTGCGTGAGCACGTCGGAGTGCCCCACCTCGACGCTGGCAGGCGGTGCGAGTTCAGGAGCAGGGGGCGGGGTGGTGCCGCCGCGAGCGGGGAGGTGAAGCCTCGCCGTGCACGGGCGCCTGTCTCCCTGGGAGAGGTGTGTGTACCCTCCAGGAAACGAGCACAGAGAAAGACCGCGGGAAAGCGGCCTGTTGGAGCCTCTGCTGTGTGCTGGGGCTGCTGTGTCTTCCATCTCAGTCACTTCGCACCCTCGGGGATCCCAGAGTGAAGGGGTAGCAGAGGCTGGGGCTGGGAGGCGAGGAGCTTTGCGAGCCCGAGCCCGTGAGCGGGACTGAGGTTCAGACTGAGATCCGCCCCCGCACCCGTGCTCTTCCCGCTGCATCACGTTCTCCCTGTGCTGGGAGAGAGCCCGCTAAAGCAGGGCGGGGGGTGGGGGCCGAAGAAGAAACAGCAGGAACAGTTCATCGTGATCATCTTTCTTCCCCAAGATGTTATTTATTTTTAGAGAGAGGGGAGGGGAAGGAGAAAGAGAGGAATAGAAACATCGGTGTGAGAGAGAAAGATTGATCAGTCGGTTGCCTCTCACGTGACCCCAGCCAGGGACCAGACCTACAACCCAGACAAGTGCCCTGACGGGGACTCGAAGAGGTGACCTTTTGGTTTAGCAGACAATGCTCCAGCCAACTGAGTCACACCAGTCTCGGCTGTTGTCATCTCGATAAGAATCACAAGTGGAAACACGGTCGCGGTGTTTGTTGACGGGCTGAAGCCTGCCCACGTTCCCAAGTGTCTGTGTTTTCCGGTGGCGAGAGTGGTTTGAGGTGGAGGGCGGGCCTCCTGGGGTCTTGCCCGTCCTCACTCGTGTCTTCCGTGTAGACTGCCTACCTGAGAGACTTCAACGAGGAGCAGAGGAAGGCGATCGAGACGGCCTATGCCATGGTGAAACACTCGCCGGCGGTCGCCAAGATCTGCCTCATTCACGGGCCCCCCGGGACAGGGAAATCGAAGACCATCGTCGGCCTCCTGTACCGCCTGCTGACAGAGGTAGGGACGGCAGGGTGGGCGCTGTGCTCGACTCAGCGTGTGAAGGAGCCCTGGCGTGCCTCTTCCCACATGTCTGTGTGTCTTTTTGATTTTGTGTGGAGGTTTATCAGAGGCGGGTGTAGCAGAGGGCGAGAAGGTTCTAAGAAGGAAAAAGGGCAGGAAATGCTGTTTTGGGTGACACTATGCTGAGGGCCAGCTGGAGGTCCGCTGGCTTCATCACGGGTCCCGTCTGCTCAGAGACCAGGGCGTGGGTGTCTTGGTGTCTCCCTGGGTGGTGGAGTTCTGGCTGCATTGAACACAATTGAGTAAAATAAGTGACTAGGAAGGTAAGGTGCAGAGAAGCTGGGATGAGGTTTTATGCCAGAGTAATTTTCATAACTGTGTGAGGTGTAGACGCTTTTATGTGTTTTTGACTCTTTGTAAGGGGAACTTGCAGACATACGTGGAAATAGAGAAAAAGGATAAAACAACATAATAGAGCTCACTGGTATTTTTCGTCTGTCTGTCTGTCTGGTGCATGTGGCGAATTGTGGAACCAGAGGAGGGGGCACTTTGATGAAAATTCGAACGCCAAGATCAAGCAGAACCGGGTGCTCGTGTGTGCGCCTTCCAACGCGGCCGTGGACGAGCTGATGAAAAAGATTATCCTCGAGTTCAAAGAAAGGTGCAAAGACAAGAAGAACCCTATGGGTATGATACGTTGTGTGTTTGGTGTTTAGTGTGGGTAGCTTTCAGTGACAAAGAGCAAGCCAGATCTGGTCATGACTCGTCCACAAGGCTGTGGCCTTTTCGTCCTTGGTGATTCTTCGAGCAGGTGTTCCTGAGCGCGTCCTGTGTGCCAGGCGCTGTGCTGAGCACCGGCGTGTCGGCAGTGCGGTCCCCGAGGGGTGGGTCCGGTGAGGAAGTGGGCAGAGCGGCGCCCGGAGTGTGAGGCTGGCAGCTTTCCGGGGGGAGGGTTGTGGGCGCTTCCAGACACCTCCGGGGGGCCCTGGACGCCATCAGTGAGGGTGGGGGTGCTTGCAGAGGAAGTGGGTTCTAGGGGAAACCTGGCGGGCACTGTGGGACAGGCCGGGGGAGGGGTGTCAGCAGGCATTGCTCTCCGTTACAGCTAGTTCAGCATAGCTGGAGGGCCCGCTCCCCGAGGGCGAGGGTTACTGACTCCTTCGGGGTGCGAGACCCCGCCCGGGGCTTAGCAGACACGCAGTGACTTCGAGGCTAGAGCAGCGCTTGCTGTGTCGGCCATCCGGAGACCCACATCCTGTGGGCTGCGTTCAACAGCCCTCTGCGCGCGTGTCGGAGGAGGAGAGGCTGCAGAGGAGGATGGACGGTGCCCACGGGGCGCCTTCCCGGCCCAGCCGACTCGGTGACGAGCACGACCGCAGGCGTTCAGGACGCGCGGGAAGGTGGGGGCTGCTGTTTACCTAGCAGCCCTGCCGGCCGCGTCCGCTCCAGCCGTGTGGCTGGGCTCTGCGTCAGGCTGCTGTTGGAGCTCACAGGTCTTGTCTTTCCTGACCAAGTTTCGTTTTTCTTGAAGAGGTTACCTGACAGCCTTCATCAGTTAGGGTGAGATTTGGCTGCAAGTATGAGCGACTCAAATACAGTGGCTTAGTACGATGGAAGTTTCTTTCCCGCTTAGTCAGAAGGCCAGTAAGGCAGTCTGAGATGGCTGCTCCTTGTGCTGGGCTTGGAGACTCCCGGGGAAGCCAAGCTGTGAACCTGGGCTGGCTGCTGCCGTGCTGGGCCTGGGGCTCACTGAGGCCAGCTGTGCTGTTTGAGAGGATTTAGGAAGTTCTGCCACTGGAGCCAAGACCATTCACAGGGAAAAGCAGCTTGGGTGGGTCTGTGAGTTGGGTGGTGTGGAGTCTCTGGGGATCGCCAAGGGGGTCAGACAGCGTTAGCTGGGGTGATGGAGTCTCCGATACGGCACCAGCTTGCCGGCTCTGTGTGGGGAGGGCTTAGAAAAGGGACAGTGGCCTCTGCTGGCCTTGATGCCCGACACCTCAGCCTCCCGCTACACGCTACCAGTGCCCCTCAAGCTGCCATCTGTGTGCTGGAGCCCAGAGGAGCGAGCCTGCCTTTGCCGCCGTCCTGACGGGAAGCCTCTTTCCCGTGGTTTGTTATTTCCGACTTCGCTGCAGTGGACGCGCCTTTGGGCGGGCTGTCCTCCAGTGCGGGCGCAGGCGAGCTTACCGGGCCAGTCGGGGCACGCCGCTGTGTCGCGCACAGGTCAGAGGCAGCACGGAGTGCGGCGGGCTCCGGGTTCTGCCTCGCGTCTCTGTGTGTGTGTCCCTGCAGCTCTCCGCGCAGTGCTTCCCAGATGGCGGCTGGGACCGTCACTAGGGGGCTGGAAGTCAGTTTAGGGCGACCAGAACTAGTGTATTTGAACAAGAAAAAAGAGAGCAGGAAAAATCAGAAAAGGTCAGAGGACAGGCAGTGAGGGTAGGTTGTCTCGTAAAACCTTTCGTTGCCGATGGGTGAGGTACGCTTCATACTACAGGTGCAGGTCGCTGGTCTGCTGCACGTGTGCCTGGGACGAAAACCTTGGGGTGAGATTTGTGTGTCTTCGGTTTTCTAGACAGTGCCAGATTCTCCCGGAAGGCGGTGTACCGGCGCACCCGGCCCGGAGCCGTGCCCGGGTAGCACTCGGCGCGGTTCTCGCGGGCCGCGCCGGGGTGGTGTGCAAGCCCTGCCCCGCGTCCGCTGACCGCCAGCAGGGCCCGCGGGGCCCCCTGGGCCGGCCGGGCGGGGGCAGAGCAAATAGCTTCTGTCAGCAAAGGGGGCTTTTTCCTTCTTTCTCAGCATCTCATTTCCACCACTTTTCACCACTTCCCTTCGTGTGGGTGTCCTATAAGGAAATGACACCTTACCGTGCGGTGTGACTTTGGCGTGTGGGTTCCCAGTATGTGCCCTTTACTGGGTCACGTTCCCTTCCAGCCTCTCAGGAGTGGGTGTTGATCTGGTTGCACCTGGGGGCTTGTGTGTGTTCTTTGAAATGGTGGTGAAGTTTTTCTTTGATCTGTTAATGTGGTAAATTACTTTTTTCTAATGGATAAAATAGCTTTGATTCTTAAAGCCAATTGGGTGGTGTTACTATTTTTTAACACCTGCCTAGATCACTGATATTTTGTTTAGAATGTTTAAAGTTCGTAAGTGAGGCCGGCCTGTGATCCGTGTGTTGTGCTGTTTTCTGGTGTTAGCGCTGACGTGAGACTGAGAGTGAAGTCGAGGGGAAGCGCTTTCTCCTTGGAATGTTGTGTGTACGGCGGGTTCTCTTCCCTGGAAGGTGCGTTTCTTCTTAGCGCTGTCTTGTTTTGTTTTTCTGTGTTTGACTGAGGGGTGAGTTTTTATCTACTGTCTAAATGTCTTTAATTGTTAAGGCTTGATTCACATTTTCTGGATTTGAGTGAATTTTGCTAATTCACATGTTCAAAAGAATTTCACTCTATCTTAGGTCTTCAAATACATTGGTATAAAGTTGTTCCTTACATTCTCATTTCTAAGTCTCAGCTGTATTTCCGAGGGCCCCCTTTGTGTTGTGTGTTCAGCCTGTGAGTCCGCACACGGCACGGGCCTGTGGTCGGAGAGCCCAGACGGGAACGAGCGTTCCCCCAGCTGGGCCTGGACGAGGCAGGCTCGTTTCCTTCCCACCCCGCTGCCTGTTGGGCCTGGTGCTTGCTAGCGGGCCCTGAAGCCTGAGACCAGTTACGAAAGCTCTGCGCCTTGAGTGGAGTGGTGCTTCCGCCCACGTAGACACTTGTCCAGCTTGGTACAACCAAAGATTTTTAAATCTCTGCGCTTTATTGAACGCAGATGAAAAACCATCTGAGCATGGAGACATCGGCCGTCTCTCTCCCCCGGGAGGCCGCCGCGGCTCCGGGCCGTCAGCTCTGGTTCCCAGCTCTCCCTGGTTGGCTCCTGGGTCTGTCCTGCCTTCCTACGAACTCGCCCTGCAACTTCAGGGGCATCTGCCATAACTTACGGGGCGTTTCTAGTGGAGGAGAACGTGCTGTGGAATCAAGTTTCAGAAACGTTGTTCTAGTATTCTGCAGAAAAGGATTGGTGATCAAATGAGATCGTTGCAGAAATTCAAATGTGTATAGATAGATAAAAGTCTTTATGTATTTTTGAAATATCCTGTGGGTAAGAAACCTGTTTTAACTCACTGTTTTTCAAATGTATTGAACCATGGAAATGCTCTGAAAAAACAATTTGAGAAAGATTAGTGCGATAGAATCCCATGTCCACAGTTAGTGTTTACATGTGGCCTGGTTGGCTTTTATGAGGAGAAATGACCCTTCTTCCTTGACGGGTCGTGAAGACTCTGCAACAGCAGGCCTCTCGGGGGGCCCCCTCCAGTTCAGCCGGGCCCCTTTCCGGGCGCTCGTGTGTTTGCTCAGAAACTCCTGCTACAGTGGACAGAGGCTGGCAGTGTCCTTTTAATCTCATGACTGTGCTTTTCATCAACAGGAAACTGTGGAGATATCAATTTAGTACGTCTGGGGCCAGAAAAATCTATTAATAATGAGGTCCTAAAATTCAGTTTGGACAACCAAGTCAACCACAGAATGAGTGAGTACCGAGTAAGGCTGACGCCGACACTGGCTGCGTCCCCTTCCGTGCAGGGGGCGAGGTTGGGCATTGGAGGAAGGTGTTGTGGAGACCCTGGAGCTAGTCCGACTTGCAGGACTAGTTGAGTCTCGTTGGTATGCACATGTGTGTATGAGAGTTGGCATGTAATTCTTTATCTTTTTTTTTTTAGAAAAAGATCTACCATCTCACGTTCAGGAGATGCACAGAAGAAAGGAGTACCTAGACCGTGAGCTAGACGAACTTTCCCGCCAGCGTGCTCTGTGCCGAGGTGGGAGGGAAATGCAGGTATCCAAACGTTTTTTGGTTAGTTTTTTTAAAGATGTTATTTATTTATTTATTTATAGAGAAAGGGGGAGGAAGGGAGAAAGAGAGGAAGAGAAACATCCATCGGTTGCCTCTCTTACCCCCTCACCGGGGACCCGGCCCGCAACCCAGGCCTGTGCCCTGACTGGCAATCGAACCGGCGACCCTTTGGTTCACAGGCCGGCGCTCAATCCACTGAGCCACACAAGGCAGGGCTGGTTAGTGTTTTTAATAAATCATAGGGGCACGAACTAGATGAGTATTGGATGCCATTTTTTACTGCAGAAGAGCATAATTTGTTGATAAAAATGTATACAAAAGTGGTTTGCCTTACATCAGGGTTTCAACAAACTTTTTTTGAAAAGGTCGAGGCAGTAAATGGTTTAGACTTTGCAGGTCTGTTTCCTCAACTCAGCTCTGCTGCGGTAGCACAGAAGCAGCAGGAGATACACATAAACAAAGGGTGAGGCTGTGTCCCAATAAAACTTTATTTTATGAACAGGTGGTGAGTTGAGTTTGGCCCACAGGCTGTAGTTTGCTGTTGCCTGCCTTCTCTTAAAGCTGTACTGAATTCATTAGGTATCGTTGGATTACAAGTTGAAGAAACTCAATTCAAGTTAGACAGAAGGGAATTCACTGGCATCTTGACTTGGGACATCTAGGAGTGGGGTAACTTGAGCCAGTGATGTCATTTCTCTACCTCTGATCGGCTTGTCTGTGTGTCAGCCGTCTCTCCTCCCGGAGAAGATGGGCACCAGCATCTCTGGGCCCACCGCCCGGCTCAGAGAAGCCCCGGGTGGAGAGAGCCCCTCCTGTCACCCGTGCATCAGTTCCGAGGAGAAACTCGGGTTCGTCTCCGGTGTGCGGGCAGCTCTGCTCCGTGCTTTTAAGGGGCCGGGTGCCACAATCGACCAGGTCTGTGTTACAGACCTGTTGCTGTGTCCAGAGATGACAGGTGTGACTGATGGCCTCATTTGAACCACCCAGAAACGAGTGAAGGAGTGGCGGCCCGAGGGTCAGGGTGCTCAGAAGTAGCTTACCTGCCATGCACCAGACCTAAGGGCGTCCTGCACAGTGAAGAATTTGTCAGATTCGCACGGACTGCTAAGGGGAGCACAGGGTGCTGCGTGGAGAGCGCTGTGCAGCAGCGGACCGGGAGAGACGCTGAAATAGAGAAGTTTATTACTCAGGTCCTGGAGGAAGGGCACAGCTCGCCTTGGGGGGCCACACGGGAGGTCAAGGCCGAGGGCAGACAGATGCAGCACCTGGGGCTCATGCCTTCATCAGGGCCTGAGGACGGAGTGGTTTGGGGTTCCCGAGCTGAGGCCGGATGGGCCGGTCCGACCCACAGACCTTATCTGGGGAGCACAGATGGGGAATGTGGCGGGGTGGGGGTGGGCCGGGAGTCCGCTGGTGTCCAGGCTGCCGGGGAAACCCTCTCGGGAGCTGGCATGTGCTGTGACTGGGCTGCTGCCGTGGGCACGTGTTGGGAAGGGGCTGGGGTCCGTGAAGTCTGCGGGCGGGTGCGGAGGCAGCCGCGCGGCAGGGGAGCTGAGCCCGGCTGGCCCGCAGCGATGCAGGAGAGTGCCCGGGCCTCACCCCTGAAGGGGAAGCACGCCGACGAGAGCGTTGTCGCAGGTCAAGTGTAGGCTCCCCCTTTGGAGGTGAAGCAGTTCCTGGAGCGCATTCTGAAACGCCGGAGCAGGCTCAGTGATGGCGTTCTGATCTTTTCCAGAGGCGAGAGTTAGACGGGAGAATTGCTCACGTTTCCAAAGAAAGGCAGGAACTGGCTTCTAAGATTAAGGAGGTAAGTGGTTAGCTGTGCAGCGGCTTCCTTTCTTTCTTTTTGTAATTACAACATAGTTCAGGCAACCGGTGGGCTTTTATCAATTACATTGTAAACATTTTTATGAGAAATCTGAAACAAATACAGAAGTGGAGATAGTGGTATAATTACACGTATATTTACATTTGTTTATTGAACCTGATAATGAATTTTTATCACCACCTGAGATTTCTGAGAAATAAGTGATCATAAACCAGCTTTTCCTTGTCTAGGTCTGGGTACGTATTAAAAATCCTATTATTAGATGCTCTGTTTCCTTCCCCCTCAAACTGCAAAGTCAATTGTGATACTTAGAGCCAGATGAATAATGAAAATAGGTCTGTGGGTGTTGTTTTCCCTATGAATAAGGAGGAGGGGACGCGTGTCTGCATTCAGGGACAGTGGCACTGGGGACTCGGCACTGCGCTCCTTCAGATAACACGGGCTTCATTCGGGGTCGGGGAGAGCGCGGGGGACAGACAGACCAGTGCAGCTGCCGGTGTTTTTGAGGAGATCTTTGTCTTCAGCGTGTTGTCAGCCTTCTCTGTGTGGCCAAATAAATACCATTGAATTTAATGCACATTTTCATTAGAGCTGCTTATTTAAATTAAAATGAGGCGGAGAGCTCTTCATTAAGATTTTGAACTGAGCCCAAACTCAGTCTTCCCAAATTGAAGGGTGAAGTTCACGTTCACAGGCAGCGCGGTTTTTGTCGGTAGTCACATTGTTCCGTGGCCATGGTCTTGCCTATTTTCTCCTGGATGACTGAGAGGAGACGGGTGGCAGACCGTCAGCATGGGAGTCCCGGGGGCCACAGTCACCGCCCCCCCCCCACCGCCCCAGCTCACTCCACAGCCCTGGAGCCCGAGCCCGGTGTGTCCTGTGCGGCCGTGGGCTGCCGCTGCTTCGGGAGCGGAAACAGGCCAACTGAGGCCCTGATTAGAGCGCCAGTGTGCGGCTTTGAGCCCGGGCAGTGGGCAGTGCGGGGTGTCCACCCCGTGGTCCGGTCCTGCCCACGCGCAGCTGTGCCTTCAGTCTGGGTGGGCGGGCTGAGTTGTCACCCCAGGGTTTCCGTCTGCATGGCAGCTTGGTGCCCGAATCCCCACGGCGTTCGGGGAGAGCTGGATGTGGCAGGATCGGGGTTGGCTGGGGCTGTTTTCTAGCTGGGAGGAGCGTGCTTGTCAGTTTTACGGGCCTTGTGGTTGGTGCTAGCCTTTAGAAAGGGAAGAATATCCTTACGTACTTAAAAACAAACAGAAAAACACAGTCAAACTTAGTCCCGACCTTGGTTTTACTCAATCGCTTCACAACTCAGTAGAATCAGTGAAGCTCCTCTTATTCTGATACCCGCCCCCACGCATCTCTGGCTGTAAGAGTCGTCATTGACTTTGACAAAATCAGACCCTGGGTAAATTTTTTATAGTGTGCCTAAATCTGATTCTAAGCTTAGACTATACCGCAAGGCAATACATTTTTCCGGTGGTTTCTGGTTATCTTGAATGCTTCTGCTGTTTTTTTTTTTTTTTTTAATTTTTGAAGATTTTGTTTTTTTTTAGAGAGAGGGGAAGGGAGGAAGAAAGACAGGGAGAGAAACATCAATGTGTGGTTGCCTCTCACATGGCCCCAACTGAGTACCTGACCCACAACCCAGGTATGTGCCCTGACTGGGAATCGAACCAGCAAACTTTTGGTTCACAGGCCAGTGCTCAATCTACTGATCCACACCAGCCAGGGAGCTTTTGCTGTTTTTGTAGGTTGAGGTTCTCCCCTTATATTTACTAAATATTATTCTGTCACATAATAAAGGTGGGTGTTTTATAGTAAAAGTAGGCCTACTATGGTCAAGAATTTACGTGCAATTGGATAATAACGAACCTCTGCTTGTTGTCTCAGGTTCAAGGGCGCCCGCAGAAAACCCAGAGCATCATCATCCTGGAGTCCCACGTCATCTGCTGCACCCTGAGCACGAGCGGCGGCCTGCTGCTCGAGTCCGCCTTCCGGGGACAGGGGGGCGTGCCCTTCAGCTGTGTCATCGTTGACGAGGTCAGTCCGCTGTCCGGCCTGGACGGCGCCGTGAGGGGTCGCAGACAACTGGGCTGCTGGATGTTGACACAGTGGTCTTTGCTTCCGAGTTTCCCTGACACAACACGTGTGTTCGTTCATGTTGACATAAGCTGCCAAGGACTCCCCATAGTCAGAATCGCCCCCCAGGGTTTTACTCCTAAGGATGCGCGGTGGTCCCTCACAAAGCCCCGCCCGAGGATGTCGGAGCTTCCCCTCGCAGCGTCTCAGCTTGCCTTCCGAAGCATTTAAGTGTGCCTTTGCACAGCTCGGAGCGCAGCGCTGTCCTAGTTCGTTCGTGAGGAACCGTGTATCAGCGACGGGAGGTCCACGGTCCCGCAGCCACCCGGTGGGAGTCAGAGGTGGGCGTGAGGAAGGACTGAAGGACACGGCGTGCAGTGGAAGGAACGCCCAGTCTTGCCGTCGAAAGGCCTCCTGAGGACCAGGGAGGATTTGGGGTGGGTGGGGGTGCGTGCAGTCTCAGCAGGAACGAGCACCGAAAACCTGGGACATTCCGTGGCCTTCCAGGTCTCAGTGGCACCTGAGTGGTGGCTCGCTTCAGAATGTGTGTGTGTGTGTGTGTGTGTGTGTTTTAGTGAAGAGTGTTTGCTTTGTTCTTGGTTTCTCTAAGAAAATCCCTGCTTTCAGTGTCCGGTGCAGAAGGAGGGAGTGGGGCTCTTCTCTGACTGGCTAGAGCGTTAGTGAGCCGCGCAGAGGGCACACGACTAAGTAAGAAGCGCAGACCGTTAAGGCGAGTCCGTTCCTGCTCTGTTCTGCAGGCCGGGCAGGCTTGTGAGGTGGAGACCCTCACCCCCCTCATCCACCGCTGCAACAAGCTGATCCTCGTGGGGGACCCGAAGCAGCTGCCCCCCACGGTCATCTCCCTGGTGAGTCCTCACGTTCCGACTGCCGGACCGTGGGAGGGGCTGCTTTGGAATTTTTCGGGGGTGGGGGCGGGTCTTGGTTGGATCATTCTCTCTGCAGGGAAAAGCGTTGGAAAGGCTGGGAAAAGAGATTACAGTTGGAGTCTCAGTAGTCCGCATCTCTGAAAATGCCCCTTGTGCGCGCGCGGCAGGAGCAGCGCCGGGACCGGGAGTGGCCCCCAGGCCCCTTTTCCTCTGGGGCAGGCTGTGCGCCGCTGTTTAAGGGCCATGTCTGACTTACTTGGGTAACAAACACCACAACAGCAATGAAAGAAAAACTTTAAAAGCAAGGAAAAGAATCCCAGCTTACTGATTTATATTTACACATGTGCAAATTTGAGGAAAACATAAGTAAATTATCTTCGGAGTACGTTTCCAGTTTTAGAATCCGGTGCCCTGTGGTACAAGAAACTGTCTGTGGCCCTCATGCCCTCGGGACGGGAAGGCGACGGAGAGCACCTGCCTCGTGGTCCACCCCGCGTGTTTCCTGTCCCAGTGATGCAGGCGCCTGGCAGTGCACGCCGGGCGGGGACGGGCGGGGACGGGGGCGGCTCTGAGACGAGGCTGCGCGTACCTCCGAGATGCTCTGGTCGGACTCGGAAGGGCTGTGGGGTGGAAGGGCTGTTGACGGGCCTCAGCCCGACTGCCCACTTCAGTGATTGATACAAACGGCAGAGACGAGAAAAACCCATGTGGGCTTCCTTCTCATTGCAGAAATAATACAGGCTTATTGAGGAAGGTTCAGAAAATAAGCACAAAGTTAACTTCTTCGACCTCTTTCCAGGGCGATAACTGCGGACAGCCCAGCGAGTATTTGAACAGATCTGCGGGGCACCGTGTACTCACGTCCCCTCCGTCTGTCCGTGCTCGCTGCGTGCCGGCCGTGCTCAGGCGCTGGCCCAGGTGCCGGGGCGACCGCGCAGAGGGCGGTGACAGGCACGGACACGCCCCCGATGGGTGTCGGGCGGCTGTCAGGTGTGTGCTT
Organism: Trachops cirrhosus; assembly: GCA_028533065.1. NCBI lineage: Eukaryota > Metazoa > Chordata > Mammalia > Chiroptera > Phyllostomidae > Trachops > Trachops cirrhosus. The sequence continues at coordinate 2,782,557 of CM052540.1, forward strand.
GTGCGCGCACGTGGAGGGCTCGGCTCTGGGACGGCGGTGTCCCTCCGGTCGGCAGACCGACCAGAAAGGTCCTTCCTCTCGCCCTTGTAGGGCTCAGCTCTCTTTCTGGGCATGGGCGTGTTACCCCGTGTAAGTCCTTTCTCTTCTTCCCCCGGGAGGAGAGTCAAAGGGAGACTTTGGCTGACTTGAACACATTTTTTTCAGGGGGGTGTAAACGACGTCAAATGCCTACTAATACTTTATTTAGTTAAAGTCACATAACTAATCTGCCACTTAGACGCAAACCCCTGCTCCCACCCACGGCTGGTGGGTGCGACGCCTGCAGTGCCCGCGCCTCCCGCCCTCGGGAGGGTCCCGTCTCCGTGCCCTTTCCCAGCACACTTCCAGTTCTGGACGGTTCGAGGGGGTGCTTTCCGCATCGCGGTCCACGGCCGGCATTGGAAGGGGCCTCCCGAGGTGCGGACGTGGTGACCCCACAGCGCGCCTTCCCCTCATCAGGCTGGCGGCGGGCTTTCGGGCTGCTGGCGCATGAAATTAGCTGGGGGGAGGGGTGAAGCAGTTGGTCTCTGGAAGGGCTTGTTTACAAGGGCGTTGAGCGTTTGTCGAGACCACGCCCCAGAGGTAATTGTTGAAGTCTACCTTTTTTCTGCACATTTTCATCATGAGACAGGTGCTGGCGTCAGCGCAGCCTCAGTCGTGCCCAGTCCCAAGGCCGCGTCCTGCTCATGCGCAGGGTGTGGGCTTGCTAAGGGGAGAGGCAGCGCCTCAACCTCTGTGGCCAAGCTGCACGGCTGTTCACGGGCCAGGGTCAGAAACGTCTTCCTTCTCCGAGCCTCCGGTTGTCGGGCGTGGGCCCCGAACCCCGCCGTGCGCAGACTAGAGCTCAGGGTCGTCGCTGCGCCCGTGGGGAGAGGACGGGCGGACCCTCAGACGCGGCTGCTTCCCCCCGCCCCCGCCCCACAGAAGGCGCAGGAGTACGGCTACGACCAGTCGATGATGGCCCGCTTCTGCAAGCTGCTGGAGGAGAACGTGGAGCACAACGTGAGCGGCAGGCTGCCTGTCCTGCAGCTGAACGTGCAGTACCGGATGCACCCCGACATCTGCCTCTTCCCCTCCAACTACGTGTACGGCAGGAGCCTGAAGACCAACAGGTGGGCCCCTCGTCCTCGTCCGCTGGTTTCGCGTGTGGGGGTGGCTGCCGAGGGGGAAGAGCTTGTTGACTGTGTTCTTCAGTCCCGTCATAGAAAACATCAATCCCGAATTTAATCATTTTCTCTGATTGTAAAAGTCACATTGCTTACGGCAAATGTAGACAAGCCAAACAAGAAGGGTGGAAAACCACTGGTGTTCGGACCACCCAGGAGTCGTCACCGGTGACATTTTGGCGTATCTTCTCCTGGTCCTTTTGCTGTGTGTGTCTTTTCAATTTTTTAACTGGAAAACCACAGCGTGCTTTACATAGCATTCAGTGGCTTGCTTTTCTTAACTTCCTGTGATATGAGTAACTTTCCACTGTGATCGTTACGTTTTAGTTACATCGCTCATTCTCTCAAGCACTAAAATAGAAGTACACTTGGTTTTCTAACTTTCACTAAAGTGCATTTCAATAGAAGGTGGTCCTTCTGGTGCCCTTATTCCCCAGCTTCCTTCTGTACAAGGTAAACGGCAGTGACAGTTAACTTTTCCCAGTGACTGCCCTGTGCTCTGAACGGCGTCTGTTCTCTTGCAGAGTGACGGAGACCATCCGGTGCTCGTCCGAGTGGCCGTTCCAGCCCTACCTCGTGTTCGACGTCGGAGATGGCTTGGAGCGGCGGGATAATGAGTACGTGTCCCTCTTTTCTCGCTGCCTGGGGAGGTCCCAGAATTGCTGGGTGTTTTTGTTCGTTTTTACGCTCAAAACGCTGTCCGCACACACCCCTCCGTCCGATGGCAGTGCGGCCGGTTTTACCGAGCCGGGTTGTTAGTAGCGTCTCCTGTTTAAAACACAGACCACTGATACCCTTGTCCACGTTTCAGCCTTTGGGTTCTGCAGTGTGCGGTGGGGACCGTACTGCCCCCCGTGTGGTGTAGGCACAGGAGCAGACCCGGGCTGCGGCCGCAGCTCTGAGCGGGCTGTTCTGTGTTCTGATGGGCGGTCGCCAAGGCGGTGAACGGCGCCGTTTGGGTTGAGTGCTGTGAAGGAGCGGCGTAGGTGCGGCCGGCGTAGGGTGTGAGACGGGGGGGGGGCAGCACTCGACGTGTGTAAGTTGTTGGGGGGTCTGCGAGTGGCCGCAGAGGGGGTGGGGGCTGCTCGTCGGAAACGCCTGGAGGGGCCAGGGCTGCATGTGGGTGAGCAGGGGAGAGGCAGGCCGGGGCTGCCTTGGTCGGCACAGGTGTGGGCGCCCCCGTGCGTGATGGCGCTGGACCCACCTGAGTCCTGAGAGCTACAGGGCAGGCTGAGTCCTCGGAGGACTGGACACTAGTCCCTGAAGGTGGGGACGGGAGAAATACAGAGACGCTGGTGGCCGGGGTTTGCATCGCCAGAGGGACTGTGGGCACAGAAGGCTCTTGAAGTGAGATGAGACATCCTCGGGAACAGCGGTGCCCGTGCAGTGTCCCCCCACCGTGCCTCTGCGTGCCCCGTTCCACTGTGGGGTGATGAGGTGGGAGGGTAGGGGAGGCCAGCGAGGAGGACAGTGAGGATGGGGTGCTGCGGGATCCCTGGCATTCCTCTCCCGGGGCCGTGTCCGGGAGTCTGTGTGGTTGGCTTTGCCCTGCTCATGTGGTGTGCGAGCCGGGCTGGGGCGCCGAGAGGATGATGCGGCCCTCTGGGCAGGGGCTCGGCTGGCTGGAGCGTCGTCCCGCGCACCAAAGGGTTGCGGGCTCCATCCCCAGTCAGGGCACGCGCCTGGGTTGCGTGTTCGATCCCCAGTTGGGGCGCGTGCAAGAGGCAGCAGATCTGTCTCTCTCTCATGGGTGTTTCTCTCCCCACCCCACCCCCACCTGTCTTCCTCTGTCTCTAAAATCAATAAAACATGTCCTCGGGTCAGGACGGAAAAAAGAGATACCCTGTCTGAAGCCCTGTTCTTGGAGCATGGAAGACAGCGAATCTTTATTGTCCGTATTCTCTCTGTTGTACTTCCGTTCTTACCATCGCTGCTCCTGTGTTGACAGATGTTGACCAGATGTTAAGAAATTGGTGCCTAAGCCTCAGTTGACTTAGAACTTTTTTCTCTTGTACAGCTGTGTTTCACCAGCCAGTTATTTTGTATTTGTTCGCACTCACGGCATTGAGGGCTGGCATAACCGCCTTTCTGAGTCACTGCTGAGTGTGAGTGGTGATAGAACCTACCTTTCCTCTCGTGGAAACAGGTGGGACTTCAGTTCGCGATCGGACTGCTGCTGGTTTTAACGTGTTGTCTCGTCCATCTCATTTAGCTCTTACGTGAATGTTCAAGAAATAAAAGTGGTCATAGAATTGATTAAACTTCTTAAAGACAAACGAAAGGACGTTACTTTCCGTAACGTTGGCATCATAACCCATTACAAGGCTCAGAAGATGATGATTCAGAAGGAGTTGGACAAAGAATTTGAAGGAAAAGGGTGAGTCATCTCCAATTTTAGATATTTTCAGTTTTTAAGCTGAATTGAGAAGAAAGGGGCCGAAAGGGAAGGAAACATGGGGAGTAGTCTCAGACCGGGGTCGTGGTCTGGCACGGGGTTGCGGGTGGGCAGGCTCGAAGCCCCGGGCACCGGGCCCCGCCTGTGGGACGCCCACCCACCTGAGCCCTGGCGGTGCGATCGACCTCAGAGCTCGCCGGGCGCTCCCCTCCACTTAGCTCTCGGCCAGTCCGCTCAGTCCCGTTCTCCCGAGCTGTCAGTGAGAACAAATGATGCAGCCCAGGGCCGTGCAGCCTCTGGGCGTCTCTGGGCGTCTCTGGGCCGCACTGGAGGAAGAAGAGTCGTCTTGGGCCGCACAGTAAGCACACTGCGATGTGCAACAACACAGATGTTTCGGCGTTTTAAGTAAACTCACGGTTTTGTGTTGGACACCCCTCATTGACCCTTTTGGTGTCTTTGTACGTAGAGGGAAGATCCCTACTTTGTCTTTTTACCTTGGTGGTAAAATTTGAAGGTATTGGAAACCCGTTGCCTCAAAAGTTTCTTGACCTAGAAACACACAAACTATCAAAACTGGCTCTAGGAAAATAAAAGATTTGAACAGACCTTTAAAAAGTAAGGAAACAGAGTTGGTGATCGGATTAAGCACTTCCAACGGGCTTTGTAAACGGGTAAATGAACTTCCTATGTGTGCACCTGCACAAGTGCGCAGCTGTGAGAGAAGGGAAGCTCCGACGCCTGTGCCCGTGCAGGTGGGCCTTGAAGACGTGCGGGGGGGAGGAGCCAGACACAAAGGCCAGGTGGGGTGTGGCTCCTTGGAGACGGAGAGGAGGTCCGTGGTGGCCAGGGCCTGCGGGGAGGGGCAGTTGAGACGGATTCTCCTCCGGGCAGTGGAAACGTGCGGGCAGTGAAGACGGCCGCACCGCGTACTGACTGTACTTGAAAATGGCGAGTTTTGTGTTGTGTGAGCTGTGTTTCTGAAACTGCACATACCACGAAAATGTTTCTGAAAATACTGCAGGAACATGTGTGTTTAATGCGTGTCTTTCTGCAGCGAACGTCTCTCTTTTGTGAATAGGCCGGCGGAAGTAGATACCGTGGACGCGTTTCAGGGGCGTCAGAAAGACTGTATCATTGTTACGTGCGTCAGAGCGAACACTGCGCAAGGTTCAATCGGGTGAGTCACTGCTGCTGATTTCCCAGCCGTGAGGTGAACCCACTGTGGGTTCTGCCCGCCCTGGTGCTGTGTGTTAGCCCATGACACGGTGTGAGTCCGTTCTGTTTCTAGTAAGAGTGACTGCGTCATCGTATGAAGCGTGTTTGCGGGGGCCTGCTCCTCTCCCACGGGCTGTGTCGTGACGTGGTTTTCCCTCCTCTCGGTGTTTTCTGCTTTGGCCGAGTCTGTTCACCGTAACCAGGGCCAGCTCACTTCCAGAGAGGCCAGGGGGGTGCGGTGGGTGTGTAGTGGGTGACAGAACCCCCCCAAGGCTCGGCGTGCTGAGGTTTTTCCTCTGGTGAGGGACAGGTGAACTTCACAGGTTGTGAAAGTGTTTAATTGCTCTTAGAGAAAACGCTCCAGGACGTCGTCTCTGCCCCTGCCTGAGGCGGTCTGCGCGCACACGTGGCGGCCGCCCGTTTGGGGACCGTCTGATTGGACGTCCCGTCGGTGCTGTGCAGCAGATCGGCCGTTTCTGAGCGCCCTTCTCCTCTGGTGTCCCGTCTGTTTCCTCACTAGTTCCACAGCATGTAGTGCTCTCAGAGACGTTTAAATTTGAGGCTGGTTGATCAAGTCCGTGTTTTTAAGACGTCTTTCAGGCTTAGAAGTCATACTGTCCAGATTCCCAGTATCTCATTCAAGTCAAGACGGAGCCGACAGGCGCCCCGTTTGAAGGAAGGCACTGGGGGTTCTGCGCACTGTTTTCGGTGGGACTTGCTTCTGTGCCAGGCGCCCTGCATTGGGAAGGAGAGCGAGAAAGCACCGTGCCTTTGGAAGTCAAAGGAGCCCACGGAAAACCGTCTGAAAACTGCCTGCATCTCGCCCACGCTGAAACCACCAAGACACGGTGTAGAGAGAAGTAACTTTCTCTTTGGTCGCCTAGGTTTCTGGCGAGTTTGCAGAGACTGAACGTCGCCATCACGCGAGCCAAGTACAGCCTCTTCATCCTGGGCCACCTGCGGACCTTGATGGTAGGTGCGGTCAGGGAGACGGGGCGGGAGGGGGGGCCAGCGCGGCCGGCGTCACCGGTAGCGGGGTGAGGCTAGTTTCCATTGCGCGTCAGCGTGGGCGTAGTGAGGGGCCCACGGAGACGTGCGGTGGGAGCCTCCTCGCCGCTGTCCGTCCTCCAGCAGCTTCTCCCTGGAGCTCCCATCCGCAGAGGCCGCCCGCCTGCCTCAGTCCAGGGCCTGGGTGGCCTGGTAGGAAAATTGCACCTACGTTCCAGGGTCGTTCAGATGACCTGTGCAGTGCTCGAACTACTCAGTGTGGCTGTCGTCGCCCGGCTTGGGTCTCCGGCCCGGCACTCGGCGCAGGGCTGCTGCGTCCCCGGGACCCTGTGCAGACGCTCCCCTCAGGAAGGCGAGGGGGGCTTGTTTGGCAGAGAGCCGTGCAGCGTGATTGCTGGTGTCACAACAATACATGGCCAAAGCGTGTATTTGCTCCTTGCCTCGTTAGGGGCGACAGCTTTCCGATTTCCTGATTTCTCTGACAGTCACGAGTTACTTTAGCAGAGATTTCCCCACGTTGGTCGGCACCACCAGAGGGCGCTCAAACACAGTCGTTCTCTCACTCCCTCTGGGGTCTTGGGCTTCTGCTGTTTGTGTCCCCCTTGAAATCGTTTTTTCAGGCTGCGTACCTCCTGTTTCTAAGTGTGGTTAAAGGCTTTGTTTCTAGTGCATTATAAACACGGACCATTTAGAATGCAGCTTTTAAAAATAAATCTAGTACGGCACGCTCAAGTGCGTGCAGCGGCACGGAGATCAGTGCTGTCCTTTCTGCTCCGTGATGTGAGTTTTCCTCGTTCTTGTCGAGGATAAAATCGAGTGGGGTTATACGTTTTCGTGATCGAAAACCTTTCTGTTGCTTCTCTGCCACACAAATTTATATATAAATTGAAAGCTAGAAAAATTTTTTTGTAGCTGTTGGTGTAAACTGTGAAGGGTGCATGGAACACCTCTCTTTTCTTTTTTTTGTTTGTTTGTTTTTTCCCGCAAATTCCTGTGAATCTGTGGTTACCCTAAAGTAAAAGACTTTTTAAGAAATAATTTTTTTCTGTGGTCTTGATCAGAATGTTAAAAAGGATTTACTGTCACTTGAATATTACAGTGACTTTTTACACAGTTGCATTTTGATAATGTTTAAACCTGAAAAGGAAAGCGTTGCTAGAGCTGTGTCTCTCAGCGGTGCCGGGTTAAAGGAGCTCTTGTCGGCACCCAGTTTGCACCACCCCCTTTATTTGCACCACCCTCTTTATTCAGGGGTTTTCTCGGGGCTGCACCCTGTGGTCAGCAGTGCACCCCGCGGTCAGATTGGGGTGGACGGGCACCGCTGTGGCGGAGGAGCACAGAGCGGAAGGGCGGGGAAGCACCCCAGGACGTAGGAAATTGATTGTTGTACAGCGTTCTTCCACCCCTCCCCCCCCTTAGAGAGTCTTTGCACAAATTTGCAAGCCACTGACCTCTAGCCGTGACATTACCTTCACACCCGACTTACCATCTGGGTGTTCCGACTTCTGTCGTCTTGGGGGCCGCTTCGCTGTTGCTGTTCTTCAGCTCCGTCTCCCTTACAGAAGCGGAGTCAGTGGTTAAGGCACTTGGTTTCTTCTTTGAGACCAAGACTAATAGCCCCGTCTCCATGCAGTCTTCGCGATCCTCGGATGGGATTGGACACCGCATCTGCTTCCGCCTGCGTCTCAGCCACAGCAGGAGGGAGGGGGGGACGGAGCCCCAGAGCCCGGTGCGCTCACGTGGGCCTGTCGGGGGCGCGTGGTGTGCGTGACTCCACCGGAGCTCACCCGCCCCGTGCAGCCGCGGGGCTGCGTCGTGGATCCGCCGGGAAGCCGTCGGTTACCACGAGCGGCGTTACTCCGTGTGTCGCTGTTCAGCTGGGACACAACACCTGGTTTCTGCTGAAAACGTCCGTTTTGTATTTGGTGAAGGAACTCTTTTAGACTCATTTAGGCAGATTTTTATCGCATCACTCGTGCTGATGCATAAAAAATACAAATGAAGTGAATAGGTTCAGATACGCTTAAAAGTCACTCACTTTCGGTGTCGAACACTCGCCCTCTCCGAGGTCGGGACGCACGTCCCTGCCCGTGCGCACACCGTCTGCGTGCTGGGTGCCGACCCCGGGTCAGCTTCCAGCCCCGCCCGCACTTCCCAGGGTCTCAGGCTGGGAAGGCTCTGCCTGGTCAGCGGGCGTCCGTGGACAGATTTGCAGGCCAGAGCCGGGACGCGTCCCTCTTTGCAGCTGCTTATTGACCGTGAGTCCAGGGTCGTGGCGCTCGGCCCGGGCCCCCTCCAGGAAGCTGTGCACGGCACTGCCCTCGGCCAGCGGCTCTGGGACGGTGTGACTCGTGACTCAGCGAGCGTTTAGAATCAGTACATGAAACACAGCTGCTCACAGCTGAGGAGCGGGCACAGAGAGGCGCAGTGACCTGGTCCCGCCAAGGTGATGCCGCATGCGCGGTGACCCTGCGCCCTCTGCCTCCTGGGTGGCAGCGTGAGGCTCAGGGCAGCCGGGCCTCCCTCCTCCTCTCCCGGCCTCCTCAGCCTGTGTCTGTCTTTCTCCCTCAGGCTCCCTCTGTCCTCTTCCTGGTATTGCTGAGGGAACTGCTTCGGGGAGGAGGGGGGAGGGGCAGGCGGGGAGGGCGGGTCCTCACTGCACACGCTCTCCTAGTGCCTCAGCCCCTCTGCGGCATGTGGCCTTGGAGTAGGACTGCAGCAGGTGAAGATGCTGCCGCCCTGTGGGGTTGGGGGGGCCTCTGGGAATTGGATGAGAGCTGTGGACCTTTTTCTGGAGTAGCCATAAGCACTCAGAAGGTAGGGCTTTCTGAAGCCAGAGCCTTCCTCTTCTGATGTCGTCAGCCTGGCCAAGAGACAGGGGAGACCGGATCTGCGACCCCCGGGGAGCTGCCTGGGGTGACGAGCGCTCTCTCCGCACTGCCCGGCACACGTGTCGCTGGTCACACGTGGTCGCTGAGCACGTGCAGTGTGGCTGGTGCCACTGAATTCTTAACTATTTCATTTAATTAGTTGACGTTGAAACAGCTCCACGAGGTGGCTGCCCCTGACGCCTTCTCTCTGCAGGGCTGGATCGGGCCGGTGCTGACCGGCTTCCCTTTCGGCCTTGGCTAACCGGCGGTGGGTTCTGGAGAATCTGTGTGTGAACGTCTGCTTCTTCCTCTGTTCCGGAACGAAGCTGGACCCCGTGCTTCCCGAGCATGTGAGTGTGTGTTGGGGTGTAACTCTTTCTTCCTTCTCTTGGTCTCAAGGACAACCAGCACTGGAACCACCTGATTCAGGACGCACAGAGGCGTGGGGCCATCATCAAGACCTGCGACAAAAACTACAGACACGACGCAATGAAGATCCTGAAACTCAAGCCCACACTGCAGCGAAGTCTGACCCACCCCCCTTCCCTCGTCCTGGAGGGCTTCAGCCCGCAGGGTGGCTCACCCAGCAGCAGGCCAGACGGCGAGATCATCAAGGCGTTGTTTTCGTCCTTCCTGCACGCCACACCCCCTGACCCTAAGGAAGCTGCTGCTACTGTTGCTGCCAAGGACCCCGAGAGGCCGCCTGCGAAGGACCAGCCTCGGGACCCGCGGCTGCTCAGGAGGATGGGCCTGCGCTCTGAAGCGCAGGGGGCGTGCCCGAGGGACCCAGAGTCCTTGAGCCCCCGGCACCAGGGGGCGACGCCTCCCTTGGGCGAGCCCGGCTTCCCCGCGAGCCCCCAGGCGCTGGGCAGCACCGTGGAGTGGGCCACGGCCACAGGGAGCGTCCACAGACCGCACGCGCCCTGCGAACCTCCTGCCGCCGGCGCCGCCGCCACGACCGCAAGTGTGCATGACCAGGAGTGGGGGCACAGCCACCAAAGAGACGCCACGGGTTTCAGGGACTGGGACCAGGAGATGCCTGCCTCCGTGAACCATCACCCCAGGAGGAACTCGGGCTGGGACAGCAGGAGACCGGAGACGGAGAGCAGCGGTTCAAAGAAGAGAAAACTGTAGGAGAGCCGGGGGATGGACCCGGTCGGCCACAGGCACTGTCACCAGCTTCAGGTGACCGGCCAGTAGGACTACCCAGATACGACTTGTTTTCTCAGAGGAGTATGTGTGCTGCTGGGAATGTGGGGAGCGCAGCCCGACCCCGGGGCCTGCGGGTCGCCCTCGGCACCTTCCTGTCCCTCGCAAACCCTGCCAGAGGGCGTGTAAGCGTCCCTTGTGATGCCCGCAGGCCGCAGGCTCGACATGCCGGCCTCTCGTTCTCCTGTGGAAGGGTCAGTCCCCCCGAGTGTGTGCCGTAGAGGCCGAGATGTGCATTTGTGTAGCAAACAGCAAAGTCCTTTTAAAGTTTAATCTGTAGACTGCTTTTCTCCCCCCTGCTTAAAATGTGATTATTTTGACCAGAACCAACTTTATTTTAAAAGCAGAAAGAAAAGCAGGAGGAGGACAGGCTCTCTCGGCCCTCGTGAGGCAGGTCTCTGACAGGTCAGGCCACGTCTTCCCGAGGGTCCTCGTCGCCAGCCCACCTGGGAACCAGGAGGGCAGGCCGGGCGTACTGTTCCAGGTGGGAATGGAGCACCTGCTCCGAGAGAAGGCTAGTGGGGGGCGCAGGTCCTTGGAGCTCAGACCAGGGTGAGAGCTGGCCTTTGGCAGCTCTGTTGGCCCGTGAGGACATGTGGGGTGCAGCGCCCTCGTGCGGGGCTTGGCCTCCCGTGAGGAGGATCGGCCGTCGTGATGTGGTGGGACAGACTTGGGGGGGCGGGCGCCAAGTCTCAGAGCCCGGCTTCCCCAGCAGGCACGGTCCGCCCGCTCCAGTCCACCGGCTGATCGGGAGGGAGACGAGCCCTGGAGCTGAATGGGCCCCGTTTGAAATCCTCCGTGTCGCCTGCTTTTTAAGCGGACAGGGCTCCGCACCACTCAGAAATTTCTGCCCGAGTAGATTACTGAGAGCTCTTTAAAAAGCAGCGTCTGGTTGCCAGAAGTCTCAGCACCGCACTTCCCCATGACCCGTGTCCCCTCCCTGGTGTCCACACACGCTCCTGTCAGGGAGCACGCCCTCCCCGTCGCTGGGGAGAGGCGGTCCTAGCCGAGCGGGAGAGGGCAGTGCGGGGCGGGGTCGGGGGCCCCTCGAGCTTCGTGCCTGTGCCTGGGTGTGCCCGGGCCTACGCTCAAGATCTCATTGTTACTTTAAGTTTACTTTCTTTCCTGCGACCTCGGTAAAAAGCTCGGTAGAGCAGATCCTTGCAGCGGTGACCACTTAGGATTAAAAACGCTGTGAGCTGGTGCAGGAGGCGAGACCCGCGGTTGCAGTGAGGACCGCAGGCCCGAGCAGCGTCACTTCCCGGAAAGCTTGGCGCCTGTGCCCCTCAGCGCCTCCCCCGCCGGCCCGCCCGGGCTGGTTGTGCACGATCCAGGCGGAGACCACACAGCCCTCCCCAGGAGCAGGCCTGCACCCTGGGCCCTCCTACCGAACAGGCCTGCCTGGCCTTGCCCTGGAGACCGTGCTTTGTTCAGTTGGTGAAAGCGTTTGCATAAAGCCATTCATGCGTGTGGCGCGGCCTTTCTGGGCGTGGCTGTCACTCACAGCGGTGTCGCTGTGGGCGGTCAGCTCACTGCAAGGCGAGAGAGGGCTCGGGGCTTCGTCCTCGCCCGGGCGTGGTGAGAACCTGTCTTCTCTCACTCTCCCTTCTTTCAGCACGAGTGGGTTTCACTCTGCTTCTTCGGGGGAACTTGCCTTGGGTTCATGGTGCACAGTTCATGTTTCATGTAGGATCAGGAGCCAGTTTTGATAAGTACCTGTGAATAATCTGTAAATGAGTTTTATAACCAAGATGCACTAAAGCTATTTTCTGAAGCTAGTTGTGCACATTATAATTTTTTGCTGTAGCTTTGACTTTTCTATGCTCTGAATTCCTAGCAGGGATTTGGCAAACGTTTGATCTGTTGTCTTTATTAAAACCTAAATTTTAAGAGAAAATAGCAGAATTAAAATGTGGAAACTCGACTGACATGGCTTAGGAGTTCGGTGTCTTCGATCCGAGGTACGGCGTGCTTCCCAGGTGACCCGCGGGGCCTGCCGCTGGACTCGTTCTATCCGGGCCTGCTCTTCGGCCCCCGCCCCGCCTCCGGCTGTCCAGCTCTCTCTGGGGTCGTGTTCGGAAGGTTCGGAGGTGTACGGCCCGGCCAGCCCGCCACGGTGGTGCGTCAGCACCGAAGTCTGGTCCGCCGGGAACGCGCGCTCCCCAGAGTTGGGCCGAGATTGGGGCTGGGGCGAGTGAACGGTGACCCGTGAGAAGAGCTCCTGGGGCACCCGACGGGGGGGCAGGGCGCAGGCGTCCCGGTCAGGGCTGACTGCTGGTGGCTACGGACAGGGACACGTTGTATAGACGTGGTGACGTCCAGGAGTGGGGGCCTGCCAGGCCGAGCCTGTTCAAAGGCACACGCCCTCAGCCTCGGTGTCACTGTCCCTCGGGCAAGGGAGCAGAGCCTCTTCTGGCCCCTGGCTCGTTCCAGGCGGTTGCACAGATTGCCCGGGAGGGGCGGTGACTTTGGGGGGGCACAGGGCACAGTGAGCACACCCTGACCTGCCGAGAGAGGCGTGGCCTGCGCTCAGGAGCGCCTCCCAGCTGGAGCGGTGATTTCTACAGCCCGACCGGCCTGCGCAGCCACCCGCTCTCGTTGGTGGAGGAATAAGCAGTCCACCACGGAGGAAGCCGAAATTGGACTTCAGCTTGGGTGGAACGCGGTGTCGTGCGGCACTGTAAGGCAGTCTCTGTGGGCGTGGAACCCCTTCGTCACCCTTCAAGGACCCAGTTACTGTCACTGTCGTGCACAGAGGGCACTTGCCAAGTTAACCGGCGCAAGCAGTGCCCACGGCGTGGCAGGCGGCGGCCCGGTGTGCTGGCGTCCTCGCAGCTCAAGCCTCAGTGCTGCTCACGGCTGCCCGTTGCCAAGCAGCATCGCTGCAGAGAGACGCGCTGGGTGGCGTTGTCCCCCCCACAGCTGCGCTTTGGAGTCATGTGGGGGCCGCTGACACCCTCCTCTCCTGGGCTGTGTCCCCGACTTCCTGGTCTAGTCACGGGGGCCAGTGGGTGACGTTAGCCGGTCGGGGCTAACTGTGACCTGGGGACTGGGTGTGTCCACAGTGACTCCCGGGCCACTGATGGGCAGTCCCGGCTCTCCCAGCCCTCTGTGAGATCAGTCCCGTCAGCACACACATGAACCCGAGGGGACGGAGAGGCCCCTCCTTCCCTTCAGTGAAGCCCGAGGCAGCAGTCAGCACAGCAGCACGAGAATCTGACCTTCCCGGGAGGAGGGGCCGCTGTGCACGCTCCCCCTGCCGCCATAGAGCACGCGGGGTCCCGCACCCCGCGGTGCGGGGAGGAGATGGGCTGCTGCAGCCGGCCTGTTGACAGCGTGGGCCACGCTGTCGGGGGCCCTACGTGCGTGGGCTTGTTCCATTGTCGCCATCGCGCCGTGACACGGTCGCGTTTTAAACACCCCCTTTCACAGGAGAGGAGACTGAGGAACATGGAGACGGGGTAACTTGCCCAAAGTCACCCAGGTGGCCGGGCTCCAGAGTGGGTGCCCTTGTGCCTTCGGGACCACCTTCCCCTTCTCGGGGAGCGTGGGCACTGGGCCGCCAGCAGCACAGCCACGGCAGCTCCAGGTGCCGGCCAGACCCTGTCCCGCCCGAGGGGCGTGTGGGCCAGGCTGTGGCACATCCTGCCAGGGGCCGGAGTCCCTCGGCCAGCAGGCCTGGGTGGGGAAGAGAGCGCCAGGAGGGGGCAGAAAGCCAGAGGCTGGGCCTTCCCTGTTTGCAAAGAGCGCCTTCGATGTGCAGGGTAATGCTGCTATGCTTGGGCCCTGGAGGCTGGTGGGGGGCTTGCGTGAAACGAGGCTGTTACTGTTCTAGTAAGGGAAGTAGAGGGAAGGGGGACAGCTGCGCGGCTTGGTGTCAGCAGCTTGGGCTTCTGTGCTGGGACTGGGCTTGCATCTGGGCTCGGCCTCGCCCGGGTGGTGTGGCCCCGGGCAACTTGCCGGCCCTCTCTGCTGGCCTGTTGCTTCCTGCACCCTTGCTCTGGT
>CM052540.1:2796963-2812373 GCA_028533065.1 Trachops cirrhosus
TCCCTTCTTAAGGAGCCCACGCGCCCAGTCCCCAGATTGTGCTTCCAGCCCAGGAGCTGGACGGGAGACTGGAGGGTGGAGGTGGGTGGGGAGTGACTGTACTCCCTTATGGTTTGGTGCCGTGCTGACCAGGGCGAAGGCGACTTGCTTACAGTCGGCAGCCTGCGTTGGCGGTTCCCCTGGGAGGGTTTGGGTCCGCCGCCCCTCGTCCTCACGCGCAGGTGGGGGTGTGGGCAGGGCAGGCAGGTCCTGTTCTGGAAGGAGGCGGCCCGAGGCGGCAAGGTCCTGACTCTGCGGCCTAACGCTGCTGGAATTGGGTCTTCGGGGCGAACTGTGTGGCGTGGGGGCACGGCCCAGGGAGGACGGGTTTGCTTGGGTTTCCACCCCGGGCTGGATGCTGGGGGCGCGGAGTCTATGACTTAGAAATTGCAAAGTCTGCAGGTAACAGAAAAGCCAAATTCCAGTTGTTAATCGAATCAAAGTTTATTTTTTGTCACACGTTAAGAAGTGCGGAGGTCAGCGATCAGGGCAGGTCCCCGGCCCTGCCAGGGCCTCAGGACGGCAGCTTCCACCTTCGGCCTCCACTGGAGTTTCGCACCAGGCGTGGCCAGGTGGGCCCTCCCCACAACCTGCTGACTGAGCCACAGGGGGAGGGGAGACCGCAAAGCCAGGGCCCAAACAGGGCAGACTGAGGCTGGGTGTGGAGTGGGGGAGGGGAGGTGCCTGAGGAACTCTGCAAGCCCCACCCATCACCCCTGCTTCCAGCCTATTGGCCAGAACTGTTCCACAGCCACTCCTACACAGGGGAGCCCGTGGGAATCTCACTTCTGCAGCGATTGGGCTCCCACTGGGCTCCGTCAGTGAGGAAGGTGGTGGCCGCAGGGACAGACCGAAGGCACTTGCTTTGGGGGGCTGGGAGCTGAGCCCTGCAGCCTGGGCTGGGGGTGGGTTCGGCGCTGAAGTGCGGCCGGTCCTGTTTAGTGTCAGGCGCAGCTCCTGCTGTGACCTCACTCCCAAGCCCAGGTTTGCTCAGCTGGCTCTTGGCGTTGCCTGGGGGGGTTGAGGGAGTGTGGCAGGCCTGACCACCCAGGGCAGGGGCTGGAGGGGCCTGGGGACCCAGGTGGCCCTGGGTCACTGCCCAGCTGCTAGGAAGTCGGTGGGGAGGGGAATCTGGGTGCAACCCCAGGAGCTGGGAACACCCAGGACGCCCTCCCTAGCACAGGGCCTCTGTGGATGGGCCCCATCCTTCAGCACTTCTCAGCTCTCCAGCTGCCCCTGGGCCCCCTTGGCCTCTCCCTTTGCCCAGCTTGGACTCGGGGGGCTCTGGAAGGAGGCAGCGGCCGCAGACACTGGGCCTGCGGCACCGGGTGGGCAGCTCTGAAACCGAGCCTGGAAGTGATGCTGTACCAGAAGGCTGGCTGGGCCAGCCTCTTCCCCCGGGCTTCTCAGCAGCCATACCAACGCCCGCCCCGCGCCGGCAGATTTGAGGACAGCTGAGGAAAAGTGCAATAAACCGGGTTGGTTTGTTTTTGGCGAAAGCAGGGAGGCAGCCTCCCACGTTGGGGAATAAGCGGTCCCCGGCAAGGCCACACCCCTGGCTCAGGCGAGAGTGCCCCGCCGGTGGTGGGCGGGGCTGCCGGTTCTCCTCCCCCGACGGGCCTCAGAGCGACGGGGGCTCTTTAAGGCTGTGTTGTGGGCTCCTCTTCAGACCCCCAGTGAACGCACAGAAAGCAGGCCCCGGAGGCAGCAGCGAGCAGACCTTTACTCTGTCCAGTTACAACCATCAACCACGCCGTGGTGACCAGCGCCCCGCTCCTGCCCCTCCCCGTAGGGGACGGTTAGCACGAACAAAAATAGTTCTCTACAAAACGGTGTTTCCAGCCCCGCCCCCCAGCTCTTTCCTTCTCCCTCCCCCAGACAAGAGCGCCTGGGCCCAGGCGTCTTTCCCGCCTGGCGTCCGGTGGGTTGCGGGGAGAGCGGAGAGAGAGTATAGAGTGAGGTCAGCGGCTGGGGTTGTCGCAGCTGGCCTTCGGGTCCGCCGGCTGAGGGTAAGCCAGGGACGGGCGCAGGGGTGTCCGCAACAGTCGCGCGCGTGTGGGCCTGGGGTGTTGGGTGAGCAGCGCTTCTCTCCGCCCTTTGTCTCACCGCCAGCGAAGAATGAGAGGGAAGGGGCTGCGGGACATAGAAAAACTAAGACCAGAGTAGCAGGCCGCTGGGGTCGGGACCCCTCGGCGCCCCCCGCTGCGGCGCCAGGGCGGGGTCAGGTGCCACGGAGGGGGTCGGGAGGAGCGCGGAGGACTCCGCTGAGTAGCACCTGGGAGCAGCTCGGGCCGCACCCTTCTCGTCGCCCGGCCCCCGGGGCGCAGGGCCTAGGGCGCACAGCGCACAGACCGGCCCTCGTCGGCCGCGGGTCCTCCGGTGGGCTCAGCAGCCGAGGCGGGCGGCCAGACCCAGCAGCAGGAGGCAGCCGAGCAGGGTGGTGGGGCGCGGCGCGGCCCCGGGCGCGCGGTCGCAGTCCAGGCCCCCGTCGTCGTCCCCGCGGTCGCAGCGGGGCTGCTCGCAGCGCACGCCGGTGTAGCCGCGCGGACAGGCGCAGCGCTGGTTCTGCACGCAGGTGCCGCCGTTCTGGCAGAGCAGCTGGTCGTCATCGCACACGTTGGCTGCGGGGTGAAGGGGCAGTTAGCCCGAGTGGAGGCCCAGTCCCACTCCACCTCCCCCCCAGATCGGAGCTTGAGACTGGGGGTGCGCGATCTCCTGGGGGCGCGGCTTGGACCAGGGGGGTGTTGGAGACTCGGGGCGCACTTGGTGTGGAAGTCCCGCGTGGACGGTGACTGTGGCCAAGGAGACCTCGCCTGTGTCTCCCTACCGCTGTGGCTCCTGGCTGTCCCCGCTGCCGGCACTGGCCTTGGTGCTGTTCCGTGTGGCTGGAGCGCTCACCCATCCTCTTACCTGGGCGACCGCCGAGCCTCCGGCCAGGCCTTTTCCTCCGACAGCCTCGCTGCCTTCCTCTCCCAGTCAACTCCGACCAACCCCCAGCTCCACGTTGCCTCCAACTCCCTTCCCAGACAACTCCAGCTCAACCTCTCGTGATTCGCACTTGACCCCGACCCTATCCGCAGTTAGTCGCACAGGTCCTCTCCCCACCTGCACCCGCCCACCATCCCCGACACTGTCGCCGGCAACATCAGGCCACCCCTCTAAGCCCTGCCAAGGCGCCAGGCCCCTGCCCCTGCAGCATTGGCTTCCTGGCGCCCCGCCCACCGCCGCCCCACAGCACCAGGCCCCGCCCACTGGCGGGTGCGCACTCACGGTAACAGCCCTGGCGCCAGTAGTGTGTGGGGAGGCAGTCGTCGCACTTGGGTCCCGCCGCGCCCTCGCGGCACTCGCAGAAGCCCGTCTCGTTGCACCGGTCGTGCACAGAGCCGATTTGGTTGCAGTTGCACTCTGGACGGACAGGGCACCGTGTGCGCTCAGGGCCACTTTTGGGTGTGGACCCCACCCCACCCAGCCAGCTCGGCACGCCGAGTCCGCGTGAGCCCGCGGCTAGATGGCGGGGGTCCGGACTGGACGGAAAGACCGACTTCATTCCCTGGCGCCCCTCCCCCTCAGGCGATGTGTGGTCTGGGAGAGACTCGCCCCCTCTCTGGGCCTCAGTCTCCCCATCTGTGACCAGAGCGGGCACTTCCAAACAGCTCTGACAGATGCACGGAGCCTCATCAGAGGCCGGGGCCCTCTGTCCGGGGGAAGGGTGTGTGTGTGTGTTGGGGGTGGGAGATGTAGCCCGCACCTGTAGGTCCTGCCAGGGCCGTGCAGGAGCAGCCCCAGAGGCCTCCAGCCTCTCCAGCTTGTCTCCTGGGGCCCACGCACAGCACGGGACAAAAGTCCCCCCTCCAGGTGTCCCTGAAGCCCAGTGCTGGGCTTGGGGGTTACGGCAGACGGACGCTGTGGGGGAAGGGCGCCTCTAATCGGATCTGGAGGCCCAGCCCCGTCCCTGCTGCTGGCCATGTTGACAGCTGCAGCACAGGTCCCTGTGAATCGCTCTGGAGTTGATGGAATTACCCGAAAGCGCTGCTGTGATTCAGACTGACGGCTCCAGCTGTGTGGGCGCCCCCCCTTCCAAGCCAGAGCTGGCCTGGGGGTGGGCGGTGGGAGCCCCAGGGGTTGGGCACCAGGGCTGCGCTTTGTCCTCTACTGGAGACAGGGGCAGGGGTGGTGGCCATGGTGGGCGTTGGTTGGGGGCCCTGGCTTTCACCTTTCAGGGTGACCTGTCTCTGCCCAGGCCCAGGGTCCCAAGACCAGTTCTAGAGCAAAGTTTGAAAAAAACCCACTGGGACTGTGCTTATAAAGCCTTAGAAGAATTTCATTTGAGAATTTTCTGGCTTTTAGCGGTGGAAAAGGGTTGAAAACCTTTGATCTGATTCCTCTCCTGATTTTACAAGCAGAGAAACCAGGGATGTAGAAAGGGAAGGGAATTGGCCAAATGCACAGAGCAAACTCATCCTGCCAGCAGAGGGCGCTCAAAGCCCTGCTCACGGCCCGGAGCTGGAGCAGGTGCGGAGGGGAATTGAATCCGGAAGCGGCAGGCCGTTGCTGCCTAACGGGGCCTGAGAGTCAAAGGTCCAGGGAACAGGTGGGCGGGGAGGAGGATGGCTTCCGTAAGACTTGAACTAGTAGTCTCTGACCCCAGCCCGTGGCCCGGAGGAACCAAACTGGGACGTGATTGACAGAGCAGATTCGGGGGCTTCTGTCTATTTAAAGAGGCCAGGGGGCGTGGGCCCTGGGATGGGAATTCCCGCGGCCTCCCGGGGTTCTGACCCAGGGGTGCTCAGACCACGCCCGGCACTGCTGGGCCAGCGCCCGCCCCGCCCCCCGCCCCGCCCCCCGGCTCACCGATGCACACGTTCTCGTCGTCCAGCTCGGCGGAGCCGTTGCGGTAGAAGCCCAGGCGGCAGTGCTGGCAGTGCTGGCCCCGCGTGTTGTGCTTGCAGCTGACGCAGGTCACCACGTTGAGGAAGTCGATGTAGCTGCAGCGGTTGGAGTGGCCATAGCACTCGCAGTCTGGGCCGGCGGCGCGGGAGACACCGGGGTCAAGGGGTGCAGGGAGGCTGCGCCCTCCTGCTGCCCCTCCCCCGTGCGTGCAGGGAAACTGAGGCACAGGGAGAGGCAGAGCCAGCCTCGGGGCGGGGCCCGCAGGGTGTCGGGCCCGGTGGAGGGAGGTTGGGGGAAGAGATGAGCCTGCCAGCTTGAGCCCGGCCTGTAAATGCCCACCCCGCCCCATGACCAGGGTCCAGGGAGGGCCAGTGGGCAGCACCTGCGGGGCGCGCCAGGGTGAGGTGCTCTTAGCAGAGATGTCGGGAGATGCCAGGGGGATTAGGAATGATTCATGCGGGGGCGGGGGGGGATGGCCACCGGACTGTGCGCCCAGGGAGGGTGTTGGCCACCACGCCCCCGGAGGCTCACTGACAGGCAGGTGCATGCATGAATGCTGGGCGGGATGGATGGAAAGGGCCAGAAGCTTCCTCCCCGTGCTGCTTTGGAAGATGTTTGGAAGGAAAAACGCCACCTGCAGAGCCCTTCTTATTAGCCTGAGCTGTTCTGCAAATTTGATTGACACCAGAGGGCCCGCCCACTTCGCCTCCCCCCAGCCTTGGAGTCCAACTGGACTCCAACTAGAGGACCCCATCTCTGCTGGAGGACCCTATCTCTGCACCAGGCCGCTGTCTCCCCAGCCCTGCATCCGCTCCAGACACAGGGCGAGCCCCGTGACCACCTGGGGCAAGGCCCCACGGGTGGGAGGTGGATTCCACCCCTTCATAAAGGGTGGGGATTTGGTGAGGAGGGTTACCTTCCCTGACACAGGAATGGGGGACATTTCTTCGTGTCCTTCCAATGGGGCTCAACATGTCCTTGAATAGAAAGCCAGTGTGGCTGCCCTGAACAAGGGAGGGTGCCGGCCACCCTCCCTGAAGCACCTGCTAGGTGTCTCCAGAGGACCCAGCCTCCCTTCTGTGACAGGAAAGCGGGGAGGACCGGGTGTCAGGGGCCGAGGCTGTGGGAGTCCTCGTAGAAATGAGCCTCCGAGATGGGCCCAGGAAGAGGCGGGCCTCCTGGACCTGCCCCTTTACCTTGTCCCTTCAGGGACCAGAAGGCAGGGCATCCTCCAAGTGTCCCAGGGACTAGTGTGGTGACCCCTGTGTCCCAGATCTTGCTTCAGTCAAGATGAGCCCCGGGCCACACCCCCCAGGGGAGCCAGGACAGGCTCTTTCTGGCAGCTTCTCCGGGCTGCCTGCTGTGCCTCTGACTCACGCCTGCTCCCAGCTCCCTTGGGAGGTGGGGGGGATTGGAGAGAAGACAGGCTCGGCTTCACCTTGACCCAGCTCCCCGGGAGGGTTTCTGAGCCTCAGTTTCTCCCAGTGGGGATGGCGGGGGGGTTACTGGAGGAGGGCTGGCCCGGCGCTGGGGCCTTCCCCTTACCTGGAAACTCTTCAATAGGCGTCACTTGAGGAGGTTTGGGCCTGAGCTGGAAAGGTTTGGAGGCCTTGGCGGGGGTGGGGGCAGCGGTGACGGTGCCCGCAGCTTAGAGAGATGAGAAACAAACTCTTCCATCGGCCACGGTCCCGCTGCCCGGGTGGGCTGTCTGGGCCCAGGGGAAGCCCAGCAAAGGCTCCCAAGGAGCCCCGGCTCTGCCACCTGCTCAGAGGTGAGGTGACCCAGCACATCCAGGAACACACAGAACCAGCCTGCCTTTGGTCCCGCCTCAGAGGGCATCGACATACCCAGCTGGGCGGGCCCCGAACCACTTCACTCCGGGATCCCCCACAGCGCGCACAGCACCGTGCGGACAGTCTTGCGGCGGGTGGAAAACAAGGCTTCTCTGCTCTCCTGTCCACGCCCCCCGGACTCCTGTGAGCCCCACCTCCCGAGGCTGTGCGTGGCAGTCACGCCTTCGGCATCCCTCCTCCTTCTGAAGCTTCTCCTTGCCCCAGCCACAGCCAGGCCTTTCCCATCCACAGTTCCCCACTGGCATGCGTTCCAGGGCACAGCCTGTCCAGGACCCACCCTATGGGTTTGCGCAAGCCTGCCAGACCCCGGGAGTCTGGTGTCCCAGCCAGTGCAGGGCAGGGAAGTGATGGCTCCAGCCCCCTCTAACCGTCAGCGTCTGGGAACTAACTGCAGACCCTCCCTCACCGATTCTGGTTCCTGCTCCGTAACATCCTGCCAGCAGAGGGCGCTCAAACCTCTGCTCACGGCCGGGCGCTGGAGCGGAGACGGTGCGGAGGGGAACTGAATTGGGGCAGGGGGAGAAGGCGTTCCTGCCTACCAGGGCATTAGAGTCTCGTGTCCAGGGAACTCGTGGGCTGGGAGGAGGGTGGCTCCCCTTCTCCAAGACTCGGCAGGTCCGTGTGCCCCCTGTGCGCGCCCATCTGTGGCTGCAAACGAGCCCGTGCACGCCTCCCCCCGTGCAGTCGGGGCACGGGTCCTGCTTCCGCCTCGGCCCTCCTCCATCCAACACCTTCCCCTGCTGGGTGGGCCGCTCTCAGCCACGCCACCCCGAAGCCTTTGCCCGCCGGGCCTGCCACCCAGACGGTCCCAGACACACTTCTCCCGTTATCTCCCCGTTGAGCTCACAGTCGCCCCCTGCAGGAAGCCCTGACACTCAGCACTCCATCACGCCAGCACTTGGCTCCCCAGTACTTGAGGGGATGTGTGATTACAAGGGGTGGGTTTGGTGATGTCACTGACCCTGAGCAGGTGAGAGGTAGGTGGGGGTCAAGTGGAGCACCAAGGCCCCGCCCTCAGTCCCCTGAGGCCCCCACCCCAGGTCCCCACCATGTACACCTGCTACCTCCACTAAGGGGGAGGGGCCTGTGGGTCTAAGGAGATCCCCCCCATACCTTGTGCACTGGAGGACCCCTGGGACCAGGGGGGTCTCTCCCCTGGGGGGGCTGCTGTCCACGGCCTGATCCACTCTTGGGGGAAAGAAGAGAAGACAGCAAGTCACGCAAGAGGATGGGGCTGGGGGTGTCCTGGGGACATTCTGCGGCGTCACTGCCCCACAGGCCCCTCGTCAGACACGCCCTGTAAGAAGCGGCTGCCTCCGCCCTGCCACGGAGAATGAGGGAGGCAGCGTCTGCACCACCGCAGCCCGCGGCGGGCACGCACGGACCTGCACCCTGGCGGCGGGCGGGCACCTCCGTGCCTGAGCCTGCAGGTACTGCTGTCTGCAGTGGGACCCCTGGTTCGGGAACTCTCCTACCCGCCCTGTGTGGTCCCGTCCCCATGGAAGGGCAGAGTGACACCGAGTCCCACACCGGGGCCCAGACCCCTCTCGCTGGTCTCTGGCTGGTGGCTGTAAGGGAGGCGCGTGTCCCGGCCAAGACATCGAATGTGTGCAGAAGGGCCCTCGAAGGCTTCCTGTCCGACCCAGTGCAGCGACGCAGCCCTCCAGCGTCTGGCCTGCCTCCCCAGCCACCACCTTCCCTCCGACACCTGGTTAGGGCCCATTCTCACCAGGGACCCCTGTGTCAGTCAACCCCCAAATGCCACAGTGCCGTCTCCAAGCCGGGGCAGCAGCAGCTGGCGCAGTCAGGGTGTCACGCTCGGCGCCGAATTTCAAAGGACAAGCCCAGAGGGACGGTGGAGAAATCGAATTCTTTCCACTTCTAAAGGGATTACCGGGGATGCCAGTGTGTGGGGAAAGAAAAAGTAGGTCTACCAGCGAAAAAGTGCGGAGACTCTCCAGCTGGGAGCCGGAGCCGTCGGGCGTGGCACTGGCAGTACTTCCGTGTTCGGTGAGGAGCCGGGCTGCGGCCCGGTCGGCGGGGGCTTCATTAGAGGCGCACAGAACCTGCGCCCAGGCTCCTGGCGGTGGTGCCTCTCCCGCCCCCTCCTGGGGGCGAGGATTAGTGGCTGGGGGTGGCCTTCTCCACCAGGCGGCCCCCCGCCCTTCAGGCAACCCCCCTTCGGGCCGACTGACGTTGGCAGGAAGGAGAAACATCTGGGCCGGCAGTTCCCGGGCCAGCTGGACTCTGGCCAAAGAGCCCGAAGCACCTGCCGCGAGGTACCTGGAGAGACTCAGGACCTTTCCAGGGACAGGGATCTGGGGGCGGGAAAGGCCCCAGCAGGGCTCTCCAGGGACAGACTCAGGTGTGCTGGGAGAGCGTTCTCGCGGGGCCTGTGTCCTGTGCCAAGAGCAGACGGAGGCCCGTCTGTTCCCCGGGAGTCGGGAGCTGGGCGAGCCAGGGCGCAATGATGGCGCCACCGCACCGCGCCCCTCCCCCCACCCCCGGGGGTCAGCGGCCCCGCCCAGAGTTCAGTCCCGCCCAGGCGCCTCTTTCAGCTTTACTGAGGCACATTTTCACACCCTCCGCCCAGCCGCCTCTTCCTCAGCCTGAACACGGCTCCTGGGGGAGAGGGAAACGGCAGCCCCCACCTCGCAGAGCTGTGAGTCGGGGTGGGGGTGGCACCCCGCCATTGCAGCGACTGTCTTCCTTAGCGGGGTCCAGCATGACCGGGGCCCGGGCACAGGCGTCCGCTGCCCAGGAGGAGTGATGACCCCGAGACAGGGCGCCTGAGGCCCCGGCGCCGGGCTCAGGCTGCACAGCTGACCAAGGCCTCGCTGGACGTCCGGCGCGGAGGAAGGGGCGCCTCCCTCTCCCAAGTCCGAGCTTTCCCGTCTCCTCAGCTCACGGTCTCAGCTCACGGCCCCGGCCTCCCCCCTAAGTGTCCTGCTCTGCGGTGTGCCCTGCACCCTGGCACCGCATCAGAAGCAGCTCAGTAAACGGAGTCCGGGGTCCTCGGCGTGTGTGCAAGAGCGTCCAGCCCCCCACCCGGACGGACTACCGGGAACGGGCAGACGCAGTGCGCACCACGACTCGTTCCGTTCCAGTCTGCCCATCGCCGGCTCAGCAAGGAAAGCGCCAGTCTCGGGCGGCCAGGCCAACCCATGCCCCCGCCCCACCATCCCCCACCTCGCAGACGATTCTGGGGCCACGAGGCCCCCCCCAAACCCTGGGCCCTCCTGGCTGGCCCCGCCTCCCACCAGTGTCTCCGGCGGAAGAGGGTGAAGAGGAGGAGAGATGCGGTGTGCCGCCCTGGGTCCCTTCAGGGCGCCTGGCCCTGCAGGGAGCAGTCTGGCGAGACCCCAGGTGGCACCAGAGGGCCACCCGGCACCCCGCGCCTCGAGCACAGGCCAGTCCCGCTCTGGAGGGAGTGAGGCCCAGAGAGCCGTGTTTGCAGTTCTGTCCTGGGGTGGGCCCCAGGGGTGGCCACTCCGGTGGACGTGGGCGGGAAGCCGGGCCCCGGCCTGACCCCAGGTGCCCTGCAGCCCGTATTCCAAACACCCGGCGCAGGGCCCGTCTGCGCTGCCTTCTGGGCCGATCCCGGGGCCGGGCTGCCGAGGGGCCGGGGCAGAGCAGGGTGTGGGGTAGCCCACGGGGCGGCGCTGAAGCCAGAGTCCCACTGGAGACACTCGCTGACTTTGGGTGAACTGTGTGTGGCGTACTGCCTCGAGCCCCTCCTAGGTCACCCTGTCCTTTTGGCCATGCTGGTTTAGGTGCCCTTCTGAGCAGTGCCTTGTTGGGGGGGGGGTGCGGTGTGGAGAGGAAGAAGACTCTAGGAGCTGGAAGGGAGCCCTGAACCCCAGCTTGGGGCCCAGATGGCCCGGAGGCCCCTCAGCTACACACTCTGGTGGCTGTGGGTCCTAGCTTCTCTAACAGCCGTGCCCGCCCTCCCCAGGGCTGGGGACCCCACCACACCATGTCACACCGCAGCAAAAGGCAGGGGCCGGGCAGGGACTGGGAAAGGTGGAGCGTCTGGGCTGTGCCTGGGCCCCACCTGTGGGCGGTGGGCTGCTGGGGGCCGTGGGGGCCCGAGCAGTGGGTATGGAGGGGACAGGAGTGGTCGGGTCCCAGCTCATGGGCCACAGTGCCCCCGGGGGCTTTGGGGACGAGGTCTTTCCAGGACCTGCTGATGCTTGGTGAGAGAGGGTGGGGGTCAAGGGGCAGCCCAGAGAAGAACTTAGTAGACTACTGAGTAGCCCTACTGAGTAGACCTGAGTCCCCTCCAGATCCAGCTGCCTCGGGCGCCCTCTTCCACTGGTGTCCCAGCAGGTGCCACCAGGGCAGGCACGGCCCCCAAGAGCCCCGGCGGCGGGAGGCCGTGCCCCCCAAATGCATTTCTGAGCTTGCTTGACACTGGCAGGCACTCCCGGAGCAGACGGCCACGCCCACCGCGGTGCCAGGGTTAAATGCTGCGGTGCGACACTGCGACCGTCCCATGGGCCTGCACCCGACTTGGAGCGAGCGAGACAGGGAATGTGGTGTCTGCCGGGCACCCACGCCCACCCCCCTTGCCTTCCTCCATGAGCTATCGGGACGCCCCTGTCCCTGCCGCGGGTGCCCTGCCTGCTCTGGACGCCTCAGGCCCCGGGCACGCTGGTCTGGTGGGGAAGGCGGTGACCCCCACTCTTGCCTGGCCAGAGGTGTGGCCAGGATTCACCCAGGGGGCACAGGGACCTTTCCAAAGCAGCACTGACCAAGAAGCTTGAGGGAGAAACGGTGGGGGGTGGGGGTGGCCGCAGGGCCAGGGAAAGGGGACGGGAAGGAGCGACCAGAGGTGAGGGTGCACAAGGCGCAACTGGGGGTGTGGGGCGGCCTGAGTGCCCAGCAGGGTCGGGGACCCCCTGCTTTTGTCTCCTGCTCTTTCCAGGACATGCAAAGAGGCTCGAGCATTGCGGGTCCCCGTCACTGTCCCCAGGGTGGGGACCCAGGTGTGTACTTACTGCCAACAGCGGAGCCTGCAGCAGCACCTGTGGGGAGAGAAGGGTCACAGTGTGGTGGTCGGAGAAGCAAGGACCCAGGCCCCTTCTTCCTTGCTGGGGGGCGGGGGCGGGGCTGGGGGAGGAAGTTTACAGTCCCCACCATCGTGAGCCCCCACTTTGCAGGGACCGAGACATGTATCGCTGCCCTGAAAGGGAGGGGCCGCTCTTAGCCCATTTTGCAGACAGAGAAACTGAGTCTCAGAGTCCTGACTCATCCCATCAGGGCACATGCTCATGAGGGCCACACACTCTGCTGGGGGTGCGCATGCGCCTCTCTTATTAGACACAGGACAAGGAGGCTTGGTGAGAACAGGTGGGAGGCTGTTCTGGGGGGGATGGGATGTCAGAGAACATGAGTGTGGAGGGGGGCAAGGGGCGTGTCCCAAGCCACAAGGACAGAAAGATCCAGGCCAAACAGACACTTGGGGAGGGGAGGGCATTTGGATTCAGAGTGGGGGTGGGAAGGGGTGTGAGGTGTGTGGGGGTGAGTGGCCTCACAGGGCCTCGGAAGGGGGCATGGCTAGTCAGGGTTTTATTCTGCAGTCACTGGGCACAGGGCACCCAAGGTTCTGGAGCCCGGAGCCCCCGGGTGAGGAAAGGCCTGAGTTTGCAGAGAGGGTGGATGGGGGGCCCTGCGGGAGGAGGTGGGGGTAGGGCTGCAGTTGAGGGCTTGGCCCCCTGGGTGTCAGGGACTCTTGCTGAGATGGGGACATGAGGAGGGCTTGTTTGTCTGTGTCTCTTGGGCCTCTTTTCTCCTGGCTGTCCCAGCGAAGGTGGGGACCTGGGTGAGAAAGCTATTGGCTGAGGACGTGGAGCATGCCGGCCCCACCTTGCCCCTGGAGGCCCTGGGGAAGCGGGGAGTCGGGGCAGCACCCCAAACAAGGAAGCTTCAGCTGCCCGGGTAGGACTGGGGGGAGCAGAGGTGTCAGAGCCCAGGCGGGGCCCGGCCTGTCTGTCCGTCGCTGGGTGTGACCCGCCGACCCACAGGGCCCATCTTGGTCTGCGGGGGTCCAGAGACGCTGGAGGACCCTTCTGGAAGGAGAATGGGGCGCAGGGAGGAGAGGGGGAGGGGAGGGCCGGGGAGACCACGGCCTTGCTGGCTGGAGGCCCAGGGGCTGGACGCGGCGGCCGCCCCGCCGGGCCGTACGTACACGCGTTGGGGGAGCCGTGGGGCAGCGGCAGGTAGGAGCCGGCCCGCCAGGACCGGGTGCGGAAGTTCTTGCGGCAGCGCCCGCAGTCGGGGCCCGTGGTGTTGTGCTCGCACTCGCACTGCAGGCTGCCCTCGCGCACGGAGCACAGGCTGGCGTGCAGGTTGCACTTGCACCTGCGGGGACACGGGACAGAGAGTCGGCGAGCCGGGCGCGGGCGCGGGAGGCGTCGGGCTGGCCCGGCAAGGACCCGGGAGGCCCCGGTCCAGCCTGCCCGGATTCTCTGTCGGGACACGCACCGCCCGAGTCCCCTCCCGCCGAGGGATCGCCGCTTCCGTCCCTGCCCTGGACCCAGCTGCTGGCTGCTCTTTGGTCAGGGTTCAAGGGCTCACTACGTCTCTGCTGGGGCGGGGTGCAAGGCGCCCTTGTCCCAGAGGCTGTATTTGCCGCGGCCCAGCTCCTGACTCTGCACTGGAGGAGGTGGGTGGACAGGGAGCAGGAGCTGCTCCGTGGCTGTGGACCTGCCTGGCCCCGGGCGGCACTTTGTTGGCGACGGCGGCCACGCCCACGCCCTTGAGGGCGGAGAGAAAAACAGCCCGACTCCCAAACCCGCGTCCGCTCATCCACACGTGTACTATTCATTCACTCAGATGTTTACAGGCAACTCTGAAAACTCGTCACTCTGAAAACTCGTCACCGAAGGGGAAGCACGGAGCGTTTGTCCTGCCTGTCCCCCGCAGCCAGCACCGCCGGGAGACCCACAGTTGACGGCGGTGTCTCGTTCACAGAAACATTCCAGCAACAATCGAAGAAGGAATGACAGAACCAGAAGGTCGCCAGGTGGCAGCCCCACTGCATGAAAGGCCCGACGCTCTGCGTCCCAACAGCCTGGGACACCGCAGAGACTCTGCGTCCCAGCAGCCTGGGACACCGCAGAGACTCTGCGTCCCAGCAGCCTGGGACACCGCAGAGACTCTGCGTCCCAGCAGCCTGGGACATCGCAGAGACAGCCAGAGGGAAGTTTCCGGACAGAAAGACGGCCGCACCGGAGCGGAATTGTCCAACAAACTGAACTTGAATCAGACCAAGCCTCTGGATCCAGCGAAGAACGCACGGGAAATAGGGAGGACGGAGAAACATACTAATCAACTCCAGGGGGACGCAACCAGCAAATCAGATGGGGCGGGGGTGGGGAGCCCCGAAGCTCCGGCCCAGTCTCCTGGGCGGGCCAATTGCAGAGTCCGGCCCGGACGGAGGAGGCCCGGTGGAGAGGCACCTCCAAGGCGACCCCCCGGCTGCAGCGGGGTGCAGACCTCGCCTGGGTCCTCACTCAGTCGGCCTCCAAACTCAGACCAGCAGAACAAAGGTGTCTTCACGAGACGCTGGGAATTCCAACTGGCTAAGTGAGCATTCGTTGGCGCGATGACGGGCCGAGGCTATGGTCTTAGGGACTCACATGGAAGCACTGACAGGCGAGTACCTGCTGCCCGGGGTTTGCTCCGGAACGACAGAAAGGGGGACGGGGCAGAGGCGGGACGAGCAGGGGCGGCCGTGGGGGGGGGCAGGGCCGGGCAGGGCCGGCCAACGGCCGCCTGGCTGCGGGCTCACTGTAGCATTTCCATCTTCGTGGGCGTGCTGGGAACCTTCCACGGTTAGAGTTAAAGACAGACAATGCTCTATATTCTGACACGGGAACGTGTCCAAGGTATGTTTCAATATTAGTAAAAAGCAAATTGCAGAGTAACGCGTTTAGTAGAATCCTGTTTTATTAAATTATGCAAAGAAAACTATTTCTAGGGCACGTGTTACGCGCCAGGCTCCGCGCGCGGGGGCAGTGGGTATAACGCAGATGGGGTCCCACTCTGATGAAGTGTGGGGTCTAGCGGGGAGACACCTAGGAAATCAGCGGGGGGGTCGGCGCATGAGCAGGTGGAGTGATTCTGTACGACGTCGTCATGGTGGGTACATGACATCAGACACGTGTCCAAACCCACAGAACGACACCACCAAGAGGGAAGCCCATTAATAATGTATTGGCGTGGGTTCGTCTGCTGTCACAGACGCACCGGCTGATGCCAGAGGTTAGCCAGAGGAGGCCGTGCAGGCAAGCAAGGGGATCGGGAACTTTCTGTGCAATCCCCCCAGCTTTCTACTCACCTACAACCTAAAGATTAACGAAGACTCTCAATTTAAAAGCAGCGATCACACAGATCTTTAATGAGTGCCCATGGCTATGGGTGCCCGACGTTATCGGGAGGAGCCGGGGCCCCGGGGGCCTGACTGAGTCCCGTGCGAGCCGGTGGCACTCGGAAGAGCAGCGTTACGCTAAGACCCGAAGGGGGACCAAGCGTCACTCGGGTGAGGAGGGGAGAACCTTCCGGAAGGAGTAAGGCCCTAGGGCTGAGAAGAGCACTCAGGTCCCAGGCCCAGCGACGGACCCA
>CM052540.1:2812873-2866340 GCA_028533065.1 Trachops cirrhosus
CCCCCCCTCCGAAGGTGAGACTTAGGGTTTTCACAGACCCAGCAGTTCCGCCCCTGGCTGTCCCCCCAGGAGAAATGAGAACACGCGTCCACACGACACCTTGTACATGCATGCTCCCACTGCGTCCCGAGTAACAGCCAGAAGGTGGAGACAACCCAAATGTCCACGAACGGAAAAGCAAAATGCGGCGCGTTCGTGCCGTGGAATGTTGCTGAGCCGTGAAAAGGGTCGGAGAGCATCCGATACTCGCCGTCACGTGGACCCACCTCGGACACCACGTGCTGAAGGCCAGGAGCCAGACCCAGAGGCCACGTGACGTGTGACTCCCTTCACCGGAGCGTCCAGAGGGGGCAAAGCCACAGACAGCAGGTGTTGAAGTGGCTGGGGGAGGGGACACTGAGGCTGCCAGCCAAGGGCAGCGAGCTTCTCCTCGGGGTGATGAAAACGTTCCATTGTTCAATGTGGCTAATACGCCGGAAGCCACCGAGTTGTGTGCGTAAAATGCATGTGTCTATGGGGCGGGAATTCGATCTCAGCAATGGCGTTCGATACACACCCCCCCCCACACACACACACAGGTGGGAAATGGTGGGGGGCCACCTGGGTGACGGGGCCTGGGGAGCGGCTTTATTGCACCGTCTCTCCTGGCGCTGTCCGTGCAGGCCCATCGCGCTGTGCCTCAGAGCGGGGCTGCGGGCGGAGGAGCCGACACCAGGCGCGTCCCTGGACCGCCCCGTGAGCGAACACCGGCCCCCACCACAGTCCCGTGGAGGACGCTGCCGTGAGCGCCGTTACAGGCCAGGAAAGGGCGCGCAGAGACGGTAAGTAAGTTGCCCGCGGCCGCACCGAGGGCGGACCCCACTCTAGGAGGGGCCTCAGGCAGGCCTCTGGGCAGCAGCCGGGGGTCCCCAGGGCCGGTTCTCAGACGGCCTTGGGCTCAGAGACGCCCGCCAGCCCGCGCATCCCCCAGTCACAGGCGTGGCCTTCCCCCTCCTCGGGCTGCTAGCCTCTTAGGGTTTCTTTCCCCCATTTCAGGGCCCTGGGGAGGGGGAGCCCGTCGTTTATCGGGCGCTCCTGCATGAGCAGGAGCTGTCCAGTGCGCAAGGGCGGAAGCACCTTTCTCCTGTTTCTCGCCCGGTCTCTGACTGGAGGAGGCGGGATTTGAACCCAGGGATGTTGGGTGCTGGAGTGGGACCTCATGGCCACTCTCCCGTGCCTAGTGCTCACCGTCTCCGGATTCCACGTGAGTGGTGAGGGGAGGGGGCCCTGAGGCACACCCTCCCCACGCCCGCCACCCACGCCCACGGCCCTGCTCCCCAATTCCGAGGCCCAGCCTCGGCCAGGAAACGCAGCCACGGAAGGCAGAGCCCCCCTTTCCGACCTTCGCGCCCAGCACCAGCTTCTGCCGCCGTCCAGACTCCCTCCCGGCTGCGCCTGCAGCCCAAACCTTTCCCCTGCGTCCATGGGATCAATTTTCCCAAGGAACCGCTTTCTGAATTTGACCTTCGAGAACC
The DNA here is from genome assembly GCA_028533065.1 of Trachops cirrhosus. NCBI lineage: Eukaryota > Metazoa > Chordata > Mammalia > Chiroptera > Phyllostomidae > Trachops > Trachops cirrhosus. The sequence continues at coordinate 2,814,388 of CM052540.1, forward strand.
ATCAATCTCACGAGAAAAGCGTCAGCTGCCCGCCTGCCCCCGCGACACAGCACTTTTTGGCTCATCCATCAGGGAGCGTTATTTAATAATGAACAGAGGGACAGTGCAAGGCCGGCCAGCCCACGGGCCTGCTGTCCCCTCCCCACCTCCCACGCCTTTAACTCTTTGGATGGTCTGGTGGGGGGGGGACGGGGTGGTGCAGAGAGAGAGGGAGGGAGAGGGAGGGACAGGGAGGGAGAGAGAGGTGGATGCTGAGTCAGCAGCGCCAGGTCCTGCGCAGATCTGCTGGGTGACCTTGAGCACGCCACTTCTTCGGGTCTCAGACCTTTGAGGCACCCCGCGGCTCTCCGTGTTGGCGCAGAAGCCTCTGCCCGCGTCTGCGCATCACGGCCGGCCCAGGGCAGCGTGAGGCGGCGGGCACCAGTCTCGGGGGCTGTGTCTCCCGGTCTGTGGAACGGGGACTGGGCTGTCCCCACATGGCAGAGCTGTCCCTGAGGAGGACCTGGCTCTGTGCCTGGCAGGCAGACGGCCGTCCCGAAACGCGGCTATTATTCTCGTTGCTGTGGTTGATGGCCAGCAAGTGAGAGTGGGCGTGGGGGTTCCTGGGAGACGGGGGGCCTTACCCTGCTTCCCCCCTGGGGCTCAGGCCCAGGGGACGTGTCCCCTCGTGCCCCGGCCTCTCAGCAGCCAGCAGCACCCGAGCAGATACCACTGCCATGTTCTTCAGGCCCCTGGGACCCTCACAAAGGGGACACACTCACGTCCCCATCTCCGAGTCACCCCTCCTGTCACTACGGTCACCAGATTCAGCAAATAAAAATACAGGACTGCTTGGCTGAATTTGAGTTTCAGGTAAACAGTCAATAATGTTTTTAGTATAAGTACTAAAAATGATTAAGTCTGTATGTAAAATACAGCATTAAATGCATCTTGCATTTCATCTGGCAGCCCCACCTGCCACCTGCTCGCCCACGTGGCTGAGTCCTGGCCCTCCGTGACCCCTGACCTCTCTCGAGGCCTGCCGTGGGGGCACCCACTGCCCCCTGGAAGCTGGCCCTGCTGCCTGCCCACCAGACAGACGGCCACAGCCACCGGCTCTGGTAGGCTGTTCCTTTCTGTCGAGCTGACGAGTCCCTAACGAGCCCCAGGAGACCCCCGGAGTCTGGAGGCAGTGCCAGGCCTCAGCTCGGGGGAACGCAGTCCAGGACACCCCAAGTGCACGGGAAGCTCACTCTGCCCCTGCCCGAGGACAACTGGCACGCTGACTGCACCCCATCCCGTCCATCTGCTGGGCCCGGTGGGGTGCCCGACAGACACAGGACGGGGCCTGGGACAGCGGCGACACCAGCCAGCACCAGGCCGAGCGTGCCGGGCCCCGCGGGGAGGGGCAGGCGGTGCCCGGGAGCTGCCGGCGGGAGCGCCATCTGGACACAGGCCGGGCCCCAGCGCTCCGTGGAAATCGTGAGCTGGGCCCTCCCCTTCTCCCCGGGAGGGAAGCTGGGTGTTTGGAGAGCCTCCCAGACGGGAGGGCGGATGGGCGGAATGTAGGTCAACCCCTGGCTGCCGGAAAGAGTGATGTCATCCACTCCTTGGGGGAAAACCAAGGAAGCGGGAGTCTGGGTGAGCTGGAGACGGTGCCAGAGCTGGGCAGGGCGGAAGGGGCCGCGCCGGCCCCCTCACAGGCCCCCCGCCAGGACTGCAGGGCACTGACCGGGACCCCTCAGACATGGGGTGCGCCAGCGGGCGCAGGGGGGAGCCCAGGACCCTGGGGGTTCTCGGCAGTCGATCACCTCTGCCTGGTGACTCCCAGCTCATCAGTGGAACAGAGCAGACCTAGGGTGTCTGGGGAAAGGGGGCACAGGAGCGTGGGGGGCGTGCCCCGTCGAGGCCCGAGACCCCAGATGGGGCCGTGGGAGCAGTGGTGCCGAGCACGAGGTCTGGGAGGCCGCGGTCGCCTGCCGTGACCTGGCTCTCCCGGGGTAACGCAGATAGATGCTGGCGGGCGCTCCTCCCGGAACGCAATTAAGCTGGCAATTGAGTTCATTGGCCAAATCAAATTTGGGCGGCTGTGCGAAGTCCTTTTCTATTAAGCGCTCTAACGTAGGCGCCGCCTGCAGTCCACTGCTAAATCCCATTGCCCGTTAGGGAGCCAGAGGCCGCTTCCCAGCGAACAGGAGACAGGCCCGGGGAGGGGCCCGTGGATTCCCGTGCCGCGCGGCCTGGGCGTGACCGGTGGTAGACCAGGTGAACTCACTGAGGCAAAATCACTCCTTCCCCTGCGGGAGGCGCCACCGCCCCAGAGGAAAGGGCCAGGCCCAGGTGGTGGGCGCAGCTGAGGGGCCAGGAAACGTGCGTGGCGGCTGGGCGTGGGTGGGCGCGGGCCCAGCGGAGGTTCCCTGCCCGCCTCGCAGCGCCTGCGTCCCGGTGCCTCCCTTGCCTGGACAGCGTCGCCGGCAGTGACACTCGCCCGTTCGTGTGAGTGAGTTCGTCCGTTCGTGACCGAGTGGGTGAACCTAACAAGCGTGCGGCCTGCCCGCCTGGGCTCCGTGGCGGCCGTGCCGTCCCCGAGCGCCTGCTCTCTCGGAGCCCAGGGGCGGGGGCCGGGCCAGCCGTGTCCCTGTGGCCACCAGAGCTAGGACGGTGCGGTGGGGGCGCTCCTCTCCTCGGAGGCCAGAGAAGGGGGCAGAGGCACTCCGAGCCCTGGGGGCCGAGCAGGTCCGGGGAGGCCTGGGCTGTGTCCCTGAAGCAGCAGCCCAGGCTGCCCAGGGAGGTGGGGGAAGCCCCGGGTTCACGCGGGCAGAGTCACAGAGTGTAGGCTTGATTCTGAGGGCAACTCGAAGCCACCGAAGGTCCCCGTGCAGTAAAGCGACATGGCTGGGTCTGTGTTTGGGACAAAAATCCTCCACATCGAAGGGGCGAGATGAAAGGGCGGGAGGCCAGCCACCTCCCCCAGCAAAGTCCTGCTGCCCTGTGCCACTCCCGGGGCGGGGTGGTCATGGCGTCCACGTCAGGGGCCTGCACAGGCTTCGAGAGGGGGCGGGAGGGCTGGGGAGGAACCGGAGGGGGCACACTTCCCCACAGAATGGGCCAGTCTCCGGGATCCCAAGAACTGAATGGGCCACTCCTGCAGGGGAGCAGCAGTGAGACTCCCCAAGGTCAAGGCCTGTGCTGACTGAGGGCTCCTGCGTGCTTGTGGAAGTGGAGTCGCGTGTGTGGCTGGGGCAGGGACCCGTGTGTGGCCTACAGGGGGCCCATGCCAGGGAGGCTCTCTGAATGTAATGCGTGCTTGATGATGGATGGGTCGAACACGACCCGCCCCAGCCTCCCTCTGTGGAGGGGCAGCGTCAGGCCTGGGCCGTCCTCTGCGTTTGACCCTCGTCCTCCCCGGACAGCCCCTGTCCAGCCCTGTCTGTCCTGCCCCACCCGCTTGGACTCAGCTCTGGCTCCGAAGGGCCTGCAAGTCACAGAGCTGGCAGGCGGGCGCAGGGGCCTGTTCCAGCCCAGCGGCCAGAGGCCCGGCGCTGGGTCCTCCGGTCCGTCCGCCTGGCTCCACGCCCGCTAGGCCGCGCAGTAACCCTCTGCCGAAGTCGTATGGGCGACGTCTCACGTTAAAATCAGCTTCTCTCTCCTGCACAGCCGCTGACTGAGGGAGGGGGCAGAGCCAGGAGACGAGGTCCAGAGATTCCCGGTGGCAGGAGAGGGTCCCAGCAAGTGACGCTCCCGGGGGTGGTGTGTCCAGGGGACTCGACCCCGACTCCTCGGAAAGATTGGGTCGGCCAAAAAGTCCGTGACGTTTTATCCGCTCATGCTGGCTCTAGTGGTGCTTAGTGGTCTTTAACTTCATTTGAAACAATGTCGTTAGATGGTATCGTGACAGCTGTCATATCAGCGTGCATTTAAAAAAACTTAATCAAAATTGGTGAATTTTTGTGCAGCCATTTTAATATTGAAGATGGAAGAAAATACTCAACATTTTCGGTGTACTGTGCTTCATTATTTCAATAAAGGTAAAAACGCAACTGAAACGCAAAAAAAAAAAAAGATTTGTGCAGCGTGCAGAGAAGGTGCTGTGCCTGATCGAACATGTCAAAGCGGTTTGCCAAGTTTCTTGGAACTATTGACATTTTGGCCAAATAATTCTGTCTCAGGCACTGGAACACGTTCAGCAGCACCCCGGCCTCTGCCCTCTGGAAGCCGATAGCGGGAGAGCCGACATACTCAAAACATCCAAGTCAATGAAGTGATCGGTGAAAATGAAAAATGTGTCATTTTACGGAAAAAACGTAATGGACTTTATGGCCCACGCAAACAGGCCCTCCCTGTCCCTGAGCCCCTGCCGACGCCAGGCCAGCCGCCATGGGCACTGCTGGGCCGTCTTCTCGCAGTCCTCTGCCGGGTATGGGGCCCACCCGGCGTCCCTTCGCGGAAGGCCAGCAGTCATGTTGGGTTAGCACCAGTCCTAACCCGTTATCACCTCGTCTTAATTTATATCTTAATCACACCTGCAAAGACCCTACGTCCCTATAAGGTCACTCACAGGCACCTGGAGTTCGAACTTCAGTGAATTTTTCTGGGGGACACAGAAAAGTCAACCCCTAACAGGCACCTGCTCCGTGCACAACACGGACTAGTCGACTAGTGGGAAGATGGGAATAAGCAAATGAGGGGACCTGCCGGACGGAAACCCCCCGAGGGGAATGGTGGGGGCTGGGAGAACCGACCTGGCACCAGGGCCCGGGGGTCTGGGAAAGCCTGGGAGGGTGCAGCTTTGCAGCTGAGCCCTACGGGTAGCGAGAGCAGGTGGGGGTGCCTGCCTGGCGGGGCGGGGGGCGGGGAACGGCGGGTGCCAAGGCCCCGCCGCACCTTGAGCAGACCCGGCCTCCGGAACTGCACGGCAGCACGTTTGGGGTGTTTAAAGCCCACCTGGTTTATGGCGGCTTATTACGGCAGCCCTGGGAATCTAACATGAGTGCCCATTAAAAAATACTGTTGAATGAATTAATACACAGTGAGAAGACTCTCAGAATGAAAGCCTTCTTGGTCAGTGAGAGAAAGGGGGGCACCATGCTCCAGCACAGCTGGGAAGGCATTACTGTGAGTGACCCCATTCCCCACATCTGTGACCCTGGCCAAACCTGGGACCCCCTCTGCCCCTCCCGCTAAGGGTGGGGTGACACCTGCCGGGTGAGCGGACCAGACGGAGACGCCCTGGGGGGGCCTCCTGCACCCACCTCGGCCCGGCTCTGCTCCCCCACCTCCAGCTCTCAGCAGCAACACTGGCTCTAACTGAGCATGCCCGCTCTTCGGGGGGAAGTGATCCGTCGAGCTTCGCAGATTCAGTTCCGGGACGCGAACTGCTCCTAATGAAATCTCCGTCCCAGCGAGCTGGGCTCATCCGTGTTGGGTTGAGGAAATCGAAGACAGAACACAAGGCTGACTCTTCAAATATTTAGGGGTCACGGACCCGCTTTGGGAATGAAGACGGGGCGCTCTCCCTGGCCAATGGCTGGCAGCACCCCAACACTGAGCACAGGTTCCCTCGTGGCTCCCCTAAAAGCCCACGGGCCGGCAGAAGGGCCTCCAGGGTGCACCCCACGACCTGCTGTGTCATTGACATTGGTGACACTGGGACTTGCCACGTGCTCCCGGGGCCCAGCCACCGCTCTGGATGCTCTTCCTGGGCTATCTCACTGACACCCCACGGCCATCGTCTCCATTTTGTGGAGGTGGGAGCGAGCCACGGACAGGTGCAGTGACTGGCCCAGGCTCACTCCTGAGCCGGGATTTTACGCCTGGACAGTCAGACACGGAAACCATCCACCCATCCATTTCTTCTTTCTTTTTTTAAAGAAAAGTTAAAATAAAATACACAACATGAAACTTACTACTTTACCATGTTAAGCGTACAGTTCAGTGACAATAAGTGCATTTGCATTATTGTGTGACCACTATAGTTAACCGTTTCTAGAACTTTCCCCATCGGCACAAAGGGAAGCTCTATGCCCACTGAACAATGACCGCACTCCCCCTCCCCCGGCCCCGGCGACCTTCCTCCTACTTCCCGGGTCTATGAATTTAATAGCATTCCCACTGGTGGAATCACCCAGTGTCTGTCCTTCTGTGACCCGCCTATTTCCCCCCACGTCGTGTCTCAGGGCTCGTCCATGTGGTGGCAGGTGGCAGGACGTCCTTCCTTTTTAAGGCTGGACACCATCCCCTCGTGCGGACGGACCTCGTTTTGTTTGCCCATCGCCTGCGGGCGGGCGCTCCGCGGTTTCCACCTTCGGCTGTTGTGAGCGGTGCTGCTCCGGACCTGCGAGTCCACATGTCTGTTCCCGTCCCTGCTCTCAGTGCCTTCGCGGCCGCCGGGTCCCGGGGGGGTCCTCTCTGGTTTTTGAGGGACAGGCAACCTTCCCGGCAGCACCGCACCACCGTACACCCCCCACGGCACGCGGGTCCAACTCCACATCGGCGCCAACACCGTCCCTCTCTGTTTTTCTGGCAACAGCCCTCCGAATGGGCACATTCGCCGCCCCCTTAACTTCCAAGCCTCATTTGCTCATCTTGTGCTGGGGACGCTGATTGTCGCAGGGCAGACCCAATGAGGAAGCCCGCAAAGGAGGCTCACAATGCCCCCCGGCCCGTGAGACCGCTCAGCAGACGAGCGCTGATGGTACTGAAGGAGGAAGGCCTGGCCACAGATGAGCCCGAGCACCCACACCTCCCTTCTCACCTGTTCCCCTGCACCACGGCTGCGGGGGAGACTAGGAAGAGGGCCTGCGCTGGCGTGCGAGGGGGCGTGGTCTCTCCGGGGTCGCCCCGCCCCCTGCCCCGCCCCCCACCACAGAGCCAGGTCCTCTTCCCTCCTGCGGTTTCTATTCTCGTCCTGAGTTCCGTCCATCTCCAGTTACCGGTGATCGATAGGAACAGGACGTTTAGGGAAGAAGACAAGAAGGCAAAAAAGGGGGAGGGCTCCAGGGAGAAGAAAACCAGGCATGTCAGAGGCCCAGGGACCCCAGCAGACTCTGGGGGACCCGCGGGCTCAGCCAGTCCGCGCCAGATGTGCCCATCCAGCCTCCCGGGCCTGGCGGGTCTCATCTCTCCAAGGCCTGCAGCCTCCTCCGGGGTAGAAAGGGGTGAGGACGCAATGCCTGGCAGCCGCCACCCTCCACATTCTAAAACGGCGTCTGTACTTCCCGTTCACCTCATCGACATCTGCTCCTGTTGCACAGAGCAGGGGCACAGGCCCTCGCTCCCTCCTTGCCCACAAACGCCACCCTACTTGACTTGCGTACCTCCAGGAATGGGGAGCTCACTCTTTCTTTCCTGTCCCTGGCTGGCCAAGGCCCAGCCGGACCGCTTCCCTGGAACCTCTGAGAATTTTCTGAGCAGAAGAATTTGGCTCTGGGCAGGGCCTGGGGGTGAGGATAGGAGGACCAACCCCCTCAGGCTTGGAGTTGGCAGGCTTGGCGAGGCTGCCCAGGGCCCAGAGCGCCTGCCCTGCTGGCGGGCTGCTGACTTTAGGGGTCTAGGGGCTGTGTGATCTCTGCGGCGAGAAGACACGGAAATGCCAGAGCAGAGAGGCCACTGGCAGCTCGTGAACTGCAGGTGTGTTTCGTTTGACCTGCACAAGGTTTTCAAAAAATGTTGTGGCACGTTTCACGTATATATCTGCAGTGCGCCTTCTCTGCAACAGCAAAAGATCTGGCAATACTGGTCTGTTGTCCTGGGAGGGGCCTGCTTGCTCCATTTCTCCGCAGACCCCACCCTTCCCTATTGCCTCTCCTGGTCCACGTTACCCACATACGTTGTCTTCCAGGCCACTCTGGACATTTGGGTGAGTAACCCCCACTGGCCCAAAAAAGCATGCTTCCCGCTTCCTTTTCAGTGGCAGTGTCTGGGGGCCGGTGTGGTCACACCCTCCTTCCCAGGCAGCCCTGGTCCCGCGCCACTGTCCCTCACCTCTCTGGATGCCTCACCGGAGGAATGGGATGCTGGACACGTTCTTCTAATGCATCACTTCACCACAGGCCGGTGAGGTCCTACCGTAGCTCCACCGTGCAGATGTGGCTCAGTCAGTCCGGTGAAGGCCGGTGGGGGCAGTGGCCCGAGGGGCTGGAGGCTGTCCGCCGCCCCGCCCTGTGGGGCCGCAGCTCCCTGGCCCCTCTTCTCACCCATGACTAGTGCTCGTTCCTCACCGCCCAGGCTCTGGGCTTCTCCCGCTGCGCTGGGTCCTGCCCACGGGCCCGGGGCCTCTGCCCTGTGTCTTCTACCTGCCCTGCCGGCTGGGTCCCCCCTGAAGTTTGGAAACAGCTGACAGAGCTGGGAATAGCCACGGTAGCAAAGCCCTTGGCCCTCAGGAGGCGGGCGGGTGACGTGGTCCCACACAGAGATGGGCTGGAGCTCGGACACGTCGGGTGGGATCCTGGCTGCCTGGTGTTTAGTGTAGCTGTGTGCTCGCCTTGCATTCCCTGACCGCACCTGCTCATCTGAAAACACGGTCGGAGGGGCGCGCCACCCCGTGCGGAAAGCTGCATGGGGTGGAGATCAGGTCCAGCTTGCTCAATGCCGTATCCTCTGCTTGTGGGGCTCAGGGCTCCAACAGCCACGGCGGGGGGCGGGGGGGGGAGCAATCGACTATTGGTTCAATCTGCTCAAGAGGAAGTGGCCCTGTAGCAAATGCTCAATGAATACCAGCTGCTATTGTGACCTGGCCACGGGGACGCGCCTGTCTCTCTGGGTCATGAAATTCTGATGGAGCCCAGAACCTGAGAGCCCTAGGGGTCCCCGGTGCCCACTCAGGACGGGCCCCACGCCTACCTCTGACACCCTGTCCTGTCCCTCTGGGCCTGCCCCGCTCCCTGGCTCAGCTGGGCTCACCCATGAGGAATTTGAAAGGAAAACAGAGGCAGTCGCAGCCCTTCGCCAACCATCTACCCAGACCTGATTAATCGATAGCCGAGCTGCGGCTGGCCTGCCGACCAGCCACCTGAAGAGTGCTTACTCTATCTGTGAATTGATTGCCATACTTCTGCCACCACCACGGCTGCTGCTGCCACCTGCAGAGGCTGGGAGCCAAGGGGACCTGGGAGCTGCTGGGCAGGGACCGCTCTGCCACCTTGCCAGGGAGATGCAGGCTCCAGGCGGCCCTGATCCTTATGTTACAGTTGGGAAACCGAGGCACAAAGAGGGTGCGGAGGGGGCTGGAACCCGGTGCACGGCCCCCAGGTACCTTGGCACCAGCAGGTGCTTTTAATTTGGATGACACTGAAGAACCAAGGCTCCTTCTTGCCCCTCCGGCCCTTCCTCAGTGTGTTCTGTCCCATGTCGGCAAGTCCCCCCATGAGACCACCTTCACTGTGGGAGGTTTGGGGGTGCTACTGGCCCGGACTGTCACCATCCAGCCCAGACCCTGCAGCCTGCCTGAGCTCAGGTCCCCGCCTGCATCGCCCAATGAAGTAGCAGGTGCCTCTTGATCAAACTCTTGCCCAAAGCAAGTCACAAGGGGCTGAAGCCCCCACAGGTGTGAGGTCCACTAAACCTGGCTGGATGGCCAGGCAGAGGGAGGGTCTTCGACCAGCATGACCACTGTGCCCGAGGGCAGGCAGAGGTCGCCGAGATGACCAGACACCCAAACTCTGGACAGACACGCAAGAAGCTGACGCAGGAGCCGAAACTTGACCCCCGGCGCCCACAGCGCTGGCCCTATATCAGGCTTCCAGAACATTCTTGATTTAAAATACCCTGCCCTGGGTAGGGGGGAGTTAGAAGTCCAGGTGTCAGAACCACAGGCCCCTGCATGTGCACCTGTCTCGCGCGCACCAGCTGGCCTTGAACCTGACCCCGTCGCGTGAACTGCTTGCCTTTGCCTCGGCCCACCTGGAGCCCACACACAGAGTCCGAGTGCAGTAAAATGCAAACATGGCTGCAACCAAAGGCGCCGCGCAGCCCCGCCCAACCGCGGTCCGCAGGGGCAAGCACAGCGATCGCCAGCGCGCACGCGCCCAGCCTGCCCCGCCTCCGCGAGGCCTTGCAGGGCCTGCGTTCAGACTGCTTTGCCTGTCCATTCAAGACGCACAACGGACGCGCACGGCGCACCGCGCATTTTACAGAGACAGGATGATCGAGGCGCGCCGCGCGGTCAGTTGCCTGTCCACCCTCAGACCTCACACCCTGCGGTTGTCAGGGCCCACTGTGGGGCGGCACCCAAGGACACCACCCCTGCTGGGCTCCGGAGCGGCCCTGCCCGCATCGTCCCGGCATCCTCGAGTCTCAACCCGGGCCTTCCTCCGCCGGCCCCAGCTCTCCGACGCCCTTCCTTTGACCTCTATTTAGTTTATCCAACAAATAGAATTTAAAAAAATCAGCACATGTTATGTGCCAGACACATAATTGTTCGGAATGTTTCATCAACTTTAACTGGTTTAACTCTCCGCACGATCCAAGGAGAGAAGCAGGATCATTATCCCCGTTCTACAGGCGGGGAAACTGAGGCACAGGGCGGTCCTTGTCCTCCCAGCCAGGGGAGAGCAGAGCCGGGGACCCAGCCCAGGCTGTCTGGCCCCAGGGCCCCTAGCCCCAGCCATCACAGCAGGGCTTCTGAGACTTGAGTGGGCACCAGGGCCGCCGGGATGCTCGTGGATGCACAGACTGCCGGGCCCACGCCTGGGTGCACGATGCGGCAGGTCTGGCTCGGGGCCCGAGAATCTGAACAGTTCCCGGGGATCAAAGGCTGCTCTTACCTCCCTGCAGGGCGTCCTCAAAACCCAGTCTTGTCCAAAGCCACGAATGAAGGACTAACTCAGCAAGCCTTGGCTCTCCACTTACCCCCTTTTCAGAAAAGTTTGGCCCTTGACTGGCTCCCGGCTGAGCCATTGGGAGTGTCGTGCCTGATGAGTGTGTCTGTTTACCTGGGGCCTTGGTCTGTTCCAGACAGTTCGTGCTAATAATGTGATTTCTGGTGGGGGCCCTGGGCCGCACGGTACTGGCCTGACCCCTGGGCCAGGGGACTGGAGACCCGGGTCAAGCAGGGGAGTTGGCCATGCCTACGTGATCAAGTCCCAGTAAAAACCCTGGACACCAGGCACAGCGGACGCCCCAGAGGGCACCAGTCCACACGACTTGTCACACCGTCGCTGGGGGAGCCCAGCACTGGGAGGAGACGGCTGGGACCTCGCACAGCGTCCCGGGCGCTGGCCCTGCACCCCTGGCCGTGTTTCTGGTTTTCCTCTGTATCTTTTCCTTGTCCTGTGCTGACTGACTGTACCAGCTGTACTAGGGTTGGTGGGTCATTCTGGCAAATCACAGACCCAGAGGGTGGTCTGGGGACACAAGCTCCCAGTCACTGAATCGGCGACGACAACAGAGCCCCTCCCAGCACTGGGCTTTAGCCCGAGCGCTGCCCACACGGCCCTGCTCCACTCAGTCTCCCCAGACCTCCCGGGCCTGTGGGCTGCAGCAGCTGGGCTCTTGGACGCTCATCGTCCACCGTCCGCCTCCCCCAGGGAGAAACCCGGGCAATGCCGGCAACCTCCCGGCGCCCCGCCGCGGCCCTACCTGCCGATGACCTCGATGTTGGAGATGGCGTAGAAGTACTTGTAGAGGTTCTCCCGCTGCACGTAGGTGCCGCCCAGCGCCGGGCGCAGCAGCCGCAGGCGCAGGTCGGTGAGGGTGAAGAAGTCCTTGAGGCCCTTGGCGCTCTCCAGCCGCGTGTACAGGTTGCCCATGTTGCGCAGGTCGGGGCCGGCGAAGATGGCGAAACGGTCCCGCACCTCGAAGCGCACCTGCTTCTCCTTCTTGGAGCCGGCCCAGCGCGAGTACTCCTCGGTGCAGAGCACGCGGTGCGCGCCGGAGGCCGGCAGGTCGCGGGCCCGGCGGGCGGGCATGCCGAAGGCCTCGGTGCAGTCCTCCGCGTAGAACTGGTAGGGCTGCCACGTGCGCCCGCCGTCCAGCGACTTCTCCAGGACCATGACGGTGGGCCGGCCGTACTCGAAGGTCACCACCACGTCGTCCGTCAGCTCCACGCTCTTGTTCCACGAGAGGGTGATGTTGGCCTCCAGCGGGCTCGGGTAGCGGCTCCAGGTGACGCTCTGCCAGTAGGTGGCCAGCCCCTCGTCCTCCCGGTCGAACATGAGCCGGGGCGGGTGGGCCAGGTCGGGGTTGGAGGCGTCGCACTCGTTGCTGCACAGGTAGGGGTTCTCCTGGGGGGGGGCGGGGGGAGAGGAGGTAAGGCTGGGTGCTGGCTGCTCTGCGCAGCCTGGCCCGCCACGTGCCCGGCCAGAGGCCACAGAGCCTGTTGGTCCTTGCCCAGGCACCACATCTCCTGGGCCGGCGATCTGTACCCACTCCCCCCAGACTCGTGAAGGCATGCCACGTTCCGGCTGCCCAGGAAACCACACAGCTGTCCCTGCCCTACGTATGGACGACCAAGGGTGGTGGGGTCGCTCGCCGGCTCCCAGGTGCCCCTGACGCCCCGCTGCCTGGAGGACGCAGGTCTGACTCTTCAGCACATTGACCCTGACACCTGGAGCCGCCGGCCCTGACCTCCTGGCGCTTAGCCCACCCGAGCCCACTGTCCCCAGAGCCCCACCTGTGCGGGCCTCTGAGCCCTCCCGCTCTCTGTCTGCCTCGAAAACTCCCTCCCACTCCCGACTCTCTGAGCGTCTCCGACACTCACTGGGAGTGTCAGCTGAGCTGGCACTCGGCTCCGCGCATCTGCTCCCCGATTCACTCACTCACCTCCACACTCAGAACAGGAGCGCCCTCTCCACGCGCCGGTGGGGAAACCTGGCCTTGGGGAGCGGTGGCCCACCCAAGGCCCCCCCACCCCCGCTAGGAGCCACACCCCAGCCTGTCGGGCAGAGCCCGACAGTCACCCGCCCCTGGCACAGCCTGCGAGTCTGCCCCCTGCGTGACCTGGGCACACCGACGCAATGCTGGTGGCTTCCTCTCGAGGGGCTGCATCTGTGTGGCCGGTCATGTCTAGGTCCTTGGCCCGGTAGGCCCCGTGGGGGACACTGGCGAGAACGCAGGGCTCGGCCCCACTGGCTTACTGCCCCCGCCCCCCACCTCTGGGAGGCCCTCGGGGCCCATGGTGCCTCCCCTCCGCGGCAGCTCAAATCCTTTCCCCGGGTCCGGCCCACCGTGCAAACCCACATGGAGGCCTGAAAATGTCCCCGACACAGCGGCTGGTCGCCCGGGGGCATTTCAGGGCAGGGGGACGACCCTGCGTGACGCTCATGGTGGGTGCGTGACATCCGGCATTTGTCCGACCCCGCCGACCGGCACCTCAGAGCGAACCCCACTGTGAACCATGGACGCGAGTGCACAGGGCCATACAGTATTGGTGCTGGTTCGCCGGGAGCAAACGCACCGGCGACCAGCGGACATTGTCAGAGGGGAGGCTGGGTGGGGGCCAGGAGCTGGGAGCTCCCCGGCCTGTCTGCTCAACCTTCCGCTCACAGAAAACTGCTCTGAAAGCTACAGTCTACTAATTAAAAAATAAACCCGTCACTAAGAACCGCACAGCTCCCGGACCACTCGCGGCTTTTTTGATGAATATTTCAGGTCTCCCGTTTGCTCCGTGACAAGTGGCTTGGATCTGAGTTAAAGCTGCTCACTCTCCAATGAGCCATTCGGCTCCCGGGGGCGGTGGGGTGCCACCTCTGCCTCCCAAGGGGCTGGGCGGCACACACCTGTCCCTGCCACGGCCCCGGGTGCCGCCTTTGATCCCTCTAGGGGCGGACGTGTCCCCAGCCTGCCCTGGGCCCCGTGGTGGGCAGGCTGGCCCTGGGGTTGACTGGGGCGGGCTCTACAAAGGCCTCCTTGACCAAAATAGCTCTGACCTTGGCCCCCCACCCCTGTGCCGCCACTGCTCACCCCACCTGGCCAGGCCTGTGATCCCTGGGACTGCAGAGGGCTTCAGGTTGAAGGGGCTCACTACTGAGTCCCACCCCCATTGAACACCGGGGGAAACTGAGTCCCATGCTGTTTTCGGAGGGAGAGCCTGCTCCTGTCCCGGACAACCTCAGGGGTGTCCCCAAACGCCGGCGACCTCACGCACAGCACAGCAGGCAGAGGGGCCTGATTCAGCCGCGGGAGGTCTGAGCTGCCTCGGGGGCGAGCTGGGGGCCCTGGGCTGCCACCGCCCTGAGTGGGGGGGCGGGTGAGAGGCCCCACAGGGTGGCTCGGTGGCCTGCAGAGGCGAGGCTTCCCACTGGGGCTGGGGAGGCAGGCCTGCCTGTGACGGACGGTCCCCTCCCCAGACGCTCGGCCGGCCTGTAGCAGAGAGGGGCACCCTGAACCCAGAGGCAGAATGGGCTCCCACTGTGTCACTCAGGGCCGGGAGCGGGAGCCGCTACCCCAGAGTTCACGCCTAGACATCCGGGCAGGAGGGCACGGTTCCCAACCAGGTCAGCACGCGCCCGGTCCCCTCGAGCCAGCAACCACCTCCTTCCCTCAGCCCCAGGCCACCTCCTTCTACTGCCCTGGCGCCTGGTTAGGGGCTAACCTGTTCTCACCCCCCTTCACATGGTGAAGCCCTAACCCCAGCACCTGGCCATGTGACTGTATTTGGAGATGGGCCCTGAAGGAGGGGATGGACCGAAAAGGTCCTTAGCATTGGCCCTGACTCAGTCTGTCTGGTGCCCCCACAAGAAGGAGAAATCTGGGCACCCAGAGAGACACGGGGGTGCATATGTGCACAGGGAAGACCACTCGAAAAGGCGCAAGAGGGCGCTCCTTGGTCATTACCGAGCCAAGAGGACAGACCTCAGAAGCAGCCAGCCCTGCCTTGGCCTTCAAGGGTCCATCGAACCTTGATTTTGGACTTGAAGCCTCCAGAACCTGAGAAAATAAATCTGGTGGGTAACTAAGCCCCGAGTCCCTAGCAAACTAAGGCAGGCCTCGTCCCGGGGGGGCCAAAGGGGACCGGGGTGGAGGAGTGGCCCGGGGGGCGGGCCGGAACCGTGAGTTTCCGGTAATTTCCCTGGAAGCGCTCTCTGGGGCCTCCTCCACGAGCCCAGTTTCTCAGCACGCCGTCACCAGGGGCCGTCCTGCTTCCTTGTCCCCCTGGAAAGCTCGTCAGCACAGTACTGAGGGCGCGCCGTTTCCCCAGCCGCCTCCTCCCCTCTCCCCTCTGAGCCTGTGCTCCCTCCTCCTGGTGCTCAGAGCCCTCCTCCAGGAAGCCCTCCTTGCTTGACTCGGTCTTTAAAGCCAATTCCCTCATCATCCACCAGGGGGTTGAGTGTGCTTATCTGGGACAGGGTCATGAAGTCTCCATATGTGGCCTGGACCTCAGTGACTGCTCATTAAATTTTAGTTGTTATCATCATTATATTAATTAGTTGTTAATATGATAGTAAATAGGTTAATGTTAATATATCTAATTGCTGGTATTATTTCTGTCAACCACTAACTGCTGTGAGTCACCCCACCTCATCTCTCTCCCCTAGTCCTCCTTTGTCCCCCTGCCTTACTTTCCCTCACCCTGCCCACCTCCGGGTGGGCCCCACTGGGGGACATCGGACTCCAGCCTCGCCCGCCTGTCTGTCACCAAGAAGCCTGACACGGCCAGTTCTGCCAGGGGACAGGGGCTCCGGCCTGGCTGACGGCCCGAACCTGCAGGGCCCACTGGCCCCCTGCTCCCGTCCCCACTCCGGGAAGCAGATGGTCAGAAACTAATGAATCAGCCTGTGTATTTACAGCCCACGCCGGCTGCAGAGCGAGTACAATAAATAAATCCCCAGCCATCGCCAACAGGCCTCGCCTTTTCTTCCTTCCACCACCCGCCTGCCCCAAGATCTCGGAGTTCCATTAACCCTATAGGAGCGTGGGGCATGGCTCCCACTGACGGTTCTGGCAGGGCTGCGCTGGGAGGGCTCCTGGAGGCAGCCCAGGGTGGGGGAAGTGGGTGTACCCCCCACCCCACTTCCATCCGACAGCTGCCAGGCTGGGGGTCAGCCTCTGCCACCTCTCGTGTCTGTGGGATCGGATTTCATAATGAAGCAAACAGTCCCAGCCAGTGGCCTCTGCCAGGGACAACGCTAGGACTGGCTGAGGCACACGTGCGACCTTTCAGAAGCCGCCAAAGCTGACCTTTGATATGATCAAAAGCGGTAATTGTTTCTTGAGACATTTCATGAATATCACCGAAAAATATATACACATCATACCCCTGATGAAAAGCCTCGGAGCTTTCTCCAGAAAAATGTAATGCACCCCATTTTCCATGCAAATTCAGGGGGGTTCGTGGAGCCCCATGTCCCCAGCTGGGGACCCCTTTTCTGGAGTCTGGAGCAGTTAAGGAAACGAACGGGCTTTTGGATCAGAAGGCCCTGGATTCTGTCTCAGCTCTTCCCCTTGAAGCTGTGTGACCTGGAGAAAGTTGCTTTACCTCTCTGAGTCTATTTTCTCATCCACTATCTTGTGAGATACTGTGTATGAAATGCCTAGAAAATGTCCCCGGTTGGTAGCGACGGTTGTTTAACAGCAGTGTTGCATGCACTGGCTGAGGCTCCCCAGTGGAAAAGCCGGAACGTCACACTTGGGACTACTGCTGGCTGGGACGAAGGCGACCGTCACGACGTTTGCTGAGTGGCAGCCTTGCGCCCAGCTGGGCTGGGTGGGCCCCTCACCTTCCTCACACCTTCTCCCAGCGACGCCCAGGACCTCCCCGCCTCATCCACAGACCAGAAGCGAGCATTTGCCAGCCCCTCCTCACTTCCTCTGGACTCGGGGGGACCCAACCCAGGGAAACTTGGGGAGACCGTGTCCCTTATATCTGCGGCTCTGCTGCCTCCACAGACCCTCAGAGGCTCAGCTCTATCGAGAAGCCATTTCCTGCCACACTTTTCAGACCTCGTGACAGTCTCTTAAATGTTCTTGCTTTTATGTTGTTTTCTGCGCGAAGGGTGCGGTGGGAGTCAGAGGCCAGGCTGTAAACACCGCAGACGAGCTGCCGGCAAAAGTGTAATTGAGTGGGAAGGTCGCTGTCGGCAGGCGCGGACGTAACCGCGCCCCTGGGAGTCTGGCTGCGTGGGCCTCCAGCCCGTGACCAAGGCGCCCGTGGAGGGGCCGTCACCAGAACTGGGACAAAGTCTCGGGAAGAGGAAGTGCCTTTGCAGGCCTGCGTCCGGACAGAATCTGGCAGTTGCTGGACCCCGACGAGGCGGCAGCGGTTCGCAGCCGAGCAGGGAGAGGACCGGCACAGCCACGCACTGGCCGCACCAGCTCTGCAACTGGGGGGGGGCGCCTCGGGGACAGTGGCCTCCTCCGCCTCCTTCCCCGGTGCCCCCCAGCCCCTGGCACTCCCTGGGCACTCACTCCGGAGAGCTCTGTCCACTGAATGGAATCCCGGGAGGGCTGAGAACACTGACCTCACTGGGCTGAGAAAGACTAGATGCCACGGGGCCGGCGTCCATGCGGCCCGGCCCACGTGTGGCGGAGGGCAGGGAGACGGTATCATGACCATCGCCGGCCCGTGGCCTCAGCAAAGGCAAGGCCCCGGCCACGTTACACAGCGCACAGGGTTGCCTGGGGAGCGGGGTCCGGCTGTTCACAGCCCACAGGCCAGGAGAGGCGGAGAAGTGCCCCAGGTCACACCGCTCCTCTTTGGTGGCAGAGGTGGGACAAGGAGTCAGGCAGTCGGGCTCGGGGACAAGTCGGGACATGGTGCCCTTCACCCAAAAGAGAAGGGATGCTGCTGCCCCGCCCTGGGCCCTGCTCCTGAGACGGGCTTCCACCCGAGGAAGACAGCTTCCGTCACTGCCACGGAGCCGTGTGGGCAGGCCCGGGGAGCAGTTCAGCAGCGGACGGGATTTTCTGACCCTGTCCGTTGCTCTTCCTCAGTCCTGTCCACCTCAGCGGGGGCTGGAGCTGGGAGGGGGTGGAGGGGGCTGAGGGGAGCCCAGGGAGCACGGCCATCATGCCCCATCACTGGGATGCAGGGACACGGAAGGGGAGGCTAGGCGACACCAGCAGGAGCAAAGGCGGGAGGCAGGAAGGCAGAGCTGGGCGCACCCTCCCCCTGCACCATGCCTGTGAATCTGTAATAAGTACCCTAACCCATGAGGGCCTGGGGTTAAGATTTGGGAGTCAGTCCCTAACCCCCAGTGGATCCCTGGGCAGGGCTTTGCTCTCTCCGCCCCTCCGCTGCCCCATTCCCGAAATGCCTGAGTTCTGGCAGTGACCTCCCCACCTCGCAGAGCCTGGGTCCCCAGGTCCCTGCGGGGGAAGGGAGCGGAGCAGCCCCACCTCCCCTACTCCGGGGAGAGAGTGGTGCCAGGGGAATTCTCCCTGACAAACGATTTCCTATTTATTGGTAAGAAAAGTTGCAGTGGGGATAAATTATTAACAAAGCGGAAACGGAGACTCTGCTGGGAGCAGATGCTAATTCTGGATGCCCTGCCTGGCTCTGTCTCTAAGCATCTCCTCCCCCCTTCCCTCTTTCTCCCCACCCGCTCCCCGCCTCTCGGTTTCATTGATTCTTGCTCGCTGCCTCAAACTCCATCCCCGCCCACAGGCTTCTCTGCCCTCCTCTCCGGAGCCACAGCGGCAAGGTCACAGCTCCCTGCTTGGGGGCCCGCGGAAACCGGCCTGCGTGGCGTTTCAGGGCGGGAGCTGCAGCTGCCCAGGGAGCTCCTCTTATTTTCTTGGGTTTTGTTTCTCGCTGGAGCCGTGTCTTCCCAGCCCAACGGTTACTCAGGCGGGGAAGGGCCCAGAGCCAGGGCCAGCTGCCTCCCTGGGACTTGCCCTCCCTGGCAGAGAGCCTCCAAAGCCTCGGTGATGGCCCCCAACCCGCCCGCAGGCCCTGATCCTGACCGGCCCCTGTGGACCCCGCCAAGGACCCGGAGTCTCAGTGGTCCCACGAACCCCCAGGCCTGGCCCTAATGGAAGGAATTGCATCTCAGTGCCCAGAGCGGTTCCCCACATTGTTTGGGGGGAAAGGGAGACCTCCTTCTAGAACCTTCTGTCTGAGTCTGGACTCGGGAACAGCAGGCGGCTGGCCTAGTATCGCCCGGGGGGCTGTGCAGTTACTGAGGGGAGCTGGAAGCAGCCGGGCAGGGGCCCCTCTGCCCCCCGCAGCCCTGGCTCCCCCCACAGAGCCTTTCCCGGGGCCTTCCTGCCGGGGTGGGCAGCCCTGAGCTGTCCAGGGGAGAGTCCGAGGGGAAAGCCCAGGTCAGAGGGCAGGGGGAACAGCTAGAGGGGGCAGGCTGGGGTCTTGCCAAGGCTCCAGCCAGACAAGGGTTACTCTCTCCAGGAAATTACATTTGATTCCTTAAAAAAATGAAAAATAAGAAGGATGTATTCTGTTTCGTTCTGAGCACACCAGTTAGATTTTTAGGAATGTCTGGGGTGGGAAGTTCTATCCTGACCGATTCCCCTGCCCCTCCCCTCACAGGTGACTTCCACACCCCAGCTCTGCACCTGGTACCACTGAGCAGACCAGACACATGTGGGCATGTGTCTCAGAAAAGGAACAGCTCCCTCTCCGTTTGCATACCCCTGGTGTCAGGGAACTCATTACCACAAAAAACAGATTGGCCAAACTGAGCTGCTCACTCCCCAGAAAGTTTGGTGATACATTTCAGTTCACATTCCACATATTGTTTTTATCTCTAGGCCCCTTTCTTTTACACGTTAGTCCTGCTTGCTCTGGTTGTGCTGTAAACATTTGCTAAGAGATTAGGAAAAGGAGAGCAGGAGGCTGGGTTAGCCCAAGCCCTCCTCCCCCACCAGGAGCTCCAGAGCTTCCCCACCGGGGCCAGAGGGCAGGCCCCGCCAGCACAACCTGCTCCCCCAGGAGCGGGCCTGCAGGCCCGCCCCCCCCCCCGCCCCCACTTCGGTCCTCCCGCACCCCACCCCCTGGAGCCTCCCCACCCAAACAGCCCCACGCTTCCATTTAACTGTTTTTTAAGTAAATAAAACTAACTTAGGAGAGATGGAAGGATGAAAGAAAGAAAGGAGAACCGAAGGAAAGGCAGAGCCGAAAGGAAAGGAGAGCCGGCGGCGTGGGGGTGTGGGGGGCGGGCGCAGAGGAAGAGCAGCCCCGCGAAGTGCATTATTGATTCTGGACTCAGAAAATGCTTAGAGAGTAGGAAAAACGTCCTGCTCTTTAAAAGCTCGTGCAGAGCATACGCTAGACGCAGGCAGCCTTCCCAGAGAGGGCCTGCCTGCTGACATAAATATTTTATCACGGAGCAAAAAGAGCGGCGCGGAGGATCTGAGCGCTGCGGAGGGGGGCGGGCTGGGGGCAGGGCGGCCGGGGCCCCTCCCAGGGTCTGGCTGGAGCGCTCCGGGAGGGCGGCTGCCCGCCCCCAGCTCCCTGGGGCCTTTGCAGAGCCTCCTCTGCTTTCCTGAGAGGTGTCCTTGGCCTTCTTACTGAGAAGCGGAACAATGGGGCCTGGCTGAGGCCTGAAAGAGGCCCAGGACGGGTGGGGGACACCCTGCAAGGGGAGTCCGCCTACAGGGGCGCGAGGTGGAAGCTGGGTCCCCTCTGCGTCTTTCTGCCTCCCGCCCTCACAGGCCACCAGTTGTCCTTTAGAAGCCACCGGTGTGTTTTCAGCCGCCCTGAGGGGTCCCAGAGCCACGCCCCTCTGGGGGAAGTCCAGACCCAAACCGCCGCTGGCTTTTCCTGCCTCCCCCCGCCCTCACGCCTCCCCCCTCTCTCCTTTTTCTTTCTGAAGCATCCACACTGAGAATTGTATCACACCAGACTTCGCGGGGATGATCTTCCACGAGAAATTTCATGTTCTCTATTCACGGCCACCTTACGAGGTAAGGCACAATCCCGATCTCACGGCCGAGGTCAGGGAGGCGCAGGGGAGGCGGCTCGCCGCACACCCTCTGCCGAGCCCTCGGGGGCAGGGGTGGCCGGGCGCCCACGTGCTCTGGGAGGAGCCCACTCGGCCGAGCCGCCTCTTGCCGCAGGGTCAGCCCCTGGCTGAGGGACAGTCAGTGAATTTCTGTGTCTGCAAACCGCACACACAATTCTTATGGATTATTTTACTATTGAAGCCACTTCCCCCCTGGGGGGCAGAGGACAAGTAAGAAGTCCCTGGCCCTGCCCCACACCTGGGCACACCTGGACAGGTGCATCACTCTGTGGATGAGGCCCTTGGTTGGGGGTGGGAGTGGCCATGCTGAACTAGGACATATTCATTCATTCATTCATTCATTCATTCATTCACATATTCATTCATCAACTATTTCTGCGTGTCTTCTGTGTGCGAAACAGCCCTGGAGAAGCAGCGATCAGGCCTGGTCGCCCCTCACAGTCCCTGGGAAGGGAAGGGGTGTGAAAATATGCCTGGCCCCGAGGCCAAAGCTCTGCTCCAGATTGCAAGCAAGCCAACCATCCAGCAAAGCAACCAAGAAAAACCCTCTGGGGTGACTCAGGTGCCCAGGCAGGTTGGGGAGCCCAGTACAGCGATCCAAGGAAAGGCCCCTGGGCCACGATGTCAGCTGTCATCCCCACTTTATAGGTGAGGAACGGAGGCCCCAGGGGCCAGGTGCACATCTGGGAACCTGGGCCCTCTGACCCCTTATGGGGGGGTGTTGACCACGTTGCTGTGACCACCAGAGCAGTCACTCATGCTTGGTGCTGTGATTGGCACAGACAGCAAACCCGGAAGGCTTCCTGGGGGTGGTGAGATTTCAGGAGGACAGGCTTGCAAGCATGGGTGGGCTGGACGTGCACAGCTGGAGGCCATGGACCAGGCTGTGAGGAGGGTTCCCCATGGAGAGCGGGGCCAAGCAAAGGGGCCAGGTCAGACATGCCAAAGGCTACGGGGAGAGAAGGGTTAATGCATTAGGCTAGGCCAGGAGCCCGGTGGGGTGCTCAGGAGACAAGGCCACAGGAGGGGCCTGGAGCTGGCAGACTTGACGTGTGGCAGCTGCAGGAAGGCCCTGAGGCTGGCTGCCAGCGCCCACCCGCCCACCCGGGAAGAAAGGTGAAGAACCTGGGCACAAAGGGCAAGTGGGGAGCGGGCGCCCCCAGCCCCCACGGGGCCAGAGCAAGGATGGGGTGTCTGCAGCTCAGACGCCAGGAAGGGTTCTGAGAGCAAACTCTCCCCCTCGGGACTTGGAAGTGAAACAACAGCAGCATGCTTAAGGCTGGAAGGGGCCTCGCAGTCCTGGGGAGACTGCTGGTGGCCGGCTGGGTGGGGGGGGCTGTAACAAATCCCAACGCCCAGGCGCCCCACAGAGGCCACACAGCCTGGGTGGGGAGTGCCAGGAGCTCGGGGACTCCCCTGTGCAGCCCTCTGAGGACCCCCGTGTGGGACAGGGCCTGGCGGAGTCCGGGTTCACACAGCCCTGCCCTGCCTTCTCCGCTCCGGGGGACCCAGCCACCACCGGGCTTGGGGCCTTCAAGAAGCACAGGAGGGGAAGAAGCCACAAAATACGATCCCCCGTCCTCCTGCTGCCAACCACGTCAGCCCCTCGGGGACAGGTCCCGGCCCCAGCAGCCAGCAGATGACGGCTCCCCGGGAGACTCCACGGTGCAGCCGAGGTTGAGGCCACGGCCTCCAGCACCCTGCAGTGGGACAGTTCTCCATCTTGGGTGGCACCCGGCTGCCCTGCCCCCTTTCCTACCTCCCCTCTTTCCCATGCCTCTGGCCCAGGCTGAGAGGCAGCCAGACCCTTGGGGACCCCGTGTGTGGGGGGGCCGCCTGGTCCCAGAGAGACAGGCCGCATGGAAGGCAGACCACCTGCCCCTCCCTGCCACTCCCTCCATCTCTACTTTTAGGTCCGTTACTGTCCCTTGTTGGGCACATTTCCCCCCGAGTTTTCCCCAGAAAAACAGGTCAGGCTGCCCCGGGCAAAGCCGTCTCGCCGTCCCCAGAGCTGGTACGTGAGAGCGAACACGCTGCTGGGTACCGTGAAAGACACGGGTTCTCGGACTCTGCCGGGTCTCCTGGGGCCGGGGTGGGGGGAAGACCTGGCCCCCCTCCCCCACCTCTGTGCTGGGCTGGGAAGACAGGCTGGCAAGGACAGGATGCTCCCTGGGCACGAATGGCCACACGCACACGCTTACACAGCCGCACACAACTACATCAAGGTCTTAAAGGCGCCCCGAGAGAGGGTCGGTCCGCAGGGCCCACAGGGGCAGCAGGGCGCTCTGGGAGGCCCCGCCAGTGTTCACAGCCCTGTGTTGTATGCGTGTGTGTGCACGTGTATTTGTGTGTGTGTGTGCGTGCGTGTGTACACATGTGCATACGTCCACACACGCACATCCGTGAAGGGGAGGCCGGGGTGAGCACGAGGCCCCCCGTCCCCAGGCCTCACCGTGGCCCCGTGGTTAAATGACCAGGGTCTGAGTGGGAGCCTGGGCTCTGCCCCTCGGTGTTGGAGTCTCAGTCTCCGCGTCTGTGAAATGGGGACAATGAGATGTAAGTAGAGTCTCCACCGCGCAGGGTGTCCGGGAGGGCCGCACGGACACTGTGTCAGCGCCTCGGCGCAGTGACGTGAGAGGCCGGGACACACGCTCGCATCTACGGCCGACTGGTTTTCGGGAAGGGCACCGAGAACATTCGGGGAAAAGGACAGTGTCTTCGACAGACGCTGTCAGGAGACCTGGATGTCCACGCGCGAGAGAATGAAGTCGGCGTGTTCTCTCAAACTCTGTACAGAGATTAACCAAAAATGGGTCAAAACCTAACCAGAAGAGCTAAAACTATACAAGTCTTAGAAGAAGACAGAGGGACAGACGTTTATAACCTTGGGCTTTGCGGTGGTTTCCCGGAGAAGACACGAAACGAAGAAACAGATAAATTAGACCTGACTAAAAAATTCTTTGTGCATCAGCAGACTCAACAGAGAGAGTGAAAGGTCAGCTGTAGAACGGGGGAAGAGTTTCCACATCGTGGCTGACGAGGGCCTAGCGCCCAGAATGTACACAGAACACGAACAACTCAACGACAAAGAGACAAACAGCCCGATGAAAAAGTGGGCAAAGGACTTGAACAGACATTTCTGTAAAGACGTACAAAATGGCCAGTAGGCAGACGACGCCCAGCATCACTAGCCGTCTGGGAAACGCAAATCAGCACCACAGTGAGATGCCACGTCACACCCACTAGGTCGACCGTGATCAAAAACAAAAGTGGAAAATAACAAGTGTTGGCAAGGATGTGGGGCACTGGAGCCTTGGGCGGGGCTGATGGGGGTGGACAAGGTACAGCCGCTGCGGAAAAACATTTTGGCAGCCCCTCAAAAGCTTAAATGTAAAAATTCCCGTCTGACCCAGCGATTTCACTCCTGGGTGCCTACCCCGGAGGAAGGAAAACCTTGGTGCATAAACACTCGTGCCCCAATGTTCGTAGCCCTGTGACCCATGACGGCCAAAGGCACAAACAGCGCAGAGTCCCTCGGCGGGTGAGCGGATGTGCGAACTGCGGCGGACCATGCGGTGGAGCCTCCTGCGGCCACGAGAAGGCGTGGGCGCCCACCGCTGCTGCCCCACGGAGGAACCACGGAAGCCACGTGCCGAGTGAAACGAGCCAGACCCGAAAGCCCCACGGTGTGTGTGCAGCATCTGGAAGGGGCAAATCCTGGACCCGAGCAGGGAGCACTGGGGGGGAGTGGCCGCTGGGGGGACCGGATGTCCTGCCCGGGGGTGGAGACGTTCCGGAGCGGACAGAGGCGTGGCTGCACAGCATCGTAGCGTGCTAAATGCCAGGACACTGCCCGCTCACAAGTGGATACAAAGGCAAACACACACACACACATTTGCTTCTTACAGCAATAAATTTTTTCAGGGGTTAATTTCATGTGATGTAAATTTCGCCTCCACTTAAAAATTAAAGAAAACATTTTAAAACATCTTTGTCACAAAAAACATGTTTTAACTGTGCGTGGTGCCCGGCACTAACTGGACAGGCGGCAGTGGCCCTGCAGCAACAGGATTCGCCCCAAAGCATCGCACCGGACGCCGGAAACCAGCACGAGGCTGTGTGGGGGCGGCAGCAATTAACATGCAAAGAAAATTCAGACTCTTTGTGATGTCGCATTATATTTTGTAGCACTTGGCTTTGTCTTTGTTTTGATGTTCATTTATGAGAATACTATGGTAAAGGAATTTGAACTTGAACTTGAACCCTGTGCTGGGGATGGGACTCACACTGGAACGCCGCCTTGTGCCTGGGGTCCCCTCTCCTGTCGGTCTGTGAGCAGGGCCAGACCCCAGCCTGCACGCCCCCCAATCCCAGGGTGTATCTGGCAGTCAGTCACCCAGGAACGGGATCATCTGGCCAAACCCCAGCATCATCGCACAGCTGGGGACACTGAGGCTGGGGGCTTGGCCTGGAGTCCCGGCAGCGGGAGACTCCGCCCGGCCGGGAGAGGCCCGGCTCCCAGCCAGCGCTGGCTCTGCTCTAACATGCTGCCCCCCTAGCCTCCCCCCACCAGCAGTTGGCGTGTGCTCGGGGAATTAGAAACACATTTTCATATATTTCAACAAATCTGATGCTGAGGAAAAACGAATCAGAACCCGTAAACCAAAGCTGAACGGAACCTGTTCCTGCCTCGTCTGCCGTTTCCCACTTTCTGGGCCCCCGGGAAGAAGCCCGGCACCCTCGTGGGCCACCGGGGCTGGGCCAGGCCCGGGGCAGGGGAGCCCGGGTTGTGGGCCGGGTGATGGGGGCTGAGCTCTGCAGCCTGGGCTCTTCCTGGGGCAGCGACAGCTGGGTCCCAGAGCCGGTCCTTCGAGGCGGCCAAGCCCTGTCCAGCCTCGGGGCCCTGCATGCCCTGTGGACCCCCCAGGCCTCTGCCTGCCCACTGCCCCCTGCTCCTCTCCCTTCAGCCACACCCTTGGCCTTCCCCCAGACCCTAGAGATGGCTTCGAGCCGGACAGAGGGAGGCTGAGCCATTTGGGGGGCCTGGGAAGCCTCGCTCTGTTCACCCATCAAGTGGCACCGTAACATCCCACCCCTGTGGCTTTGAGGAGCAGAGTAGGTGGAGTGGCTTGTCCTGGTCACCCACATGATCCCCCCGCATGTCACCTGGACCCCCTTCCTCCGTGTCTGTGCTCATGCCATTGCTTCCGCTTGCTTCCACCGGGGCCATTGCTCCCCCGAATCCTTCCAGCCTTGCAAGGCCACAGACCACCCCGGACCACCCCGGTGCCCAGGCCCCGGAACCTCCCACACTCACGAGACTCTCCCCCACGCTCCGCACTTGGCCGACGGAATCAGCTTCAGTCCATTCTCTGCTTCTATTCCTCTTGCCTCCCAAGCTACACTCTAGGATAAGGAAAAGCTCCCCATGTCGGAACATCATCTGGTGCCAGGCACCCCGCCGAGGCCTTTCACACGCCTGCCCCTCTCACTGGCACGAGCTTCCTTCGAGGCGTGTCTGGCATCACCCCCATTTTCAGGTAAGAAAACCGAGTCTCAGAGCCACAGCCCCGAGGGGCGGGAGAAGCACGAGCCCCTTCTGCCCCTTCCCAAATCCCGAGTTCTCGTCCCCAGAGGGGGCAGCCTGCCTGTCTGCCCATCCCCCATCCCCCATCCCCCGCCTCGTCGTGCCTGGAGAAAAATGGAGATGCACCAGAAACCAGGGCTGGGGAGCGTAGACACAGAAGAGGAAGATGAGCCTGGGGAAGGTGCAACTATATTTACTGGAAAGTTCTAGGACCTTGCAGTCTCTGACTCTCTTTGGAAAGTTGTCTCCCCCAGGTCCTTGCCCTTCCCCCCACCTCGCGCTCCAGCCATACTGCCCCCTCCCCTCTGCGTGGCTCTGGACCCAAACCCACTCTCTTCAGAAAAGTCAGGGGCAAGGGCTCGCTCCTGTGCCCCAGACCTCGTGGGCACAGCCACCCCATCTTGTCACCTCACTGTGCAACAAGATGTCACACATGGAACTATTCTTGTCCTCAGCTGGGCCCTGCCTCGGGCGTTTCTAGACATTGAGCGGCTGTAACGAAGGGTTGGGGGAAGCTCAGGTTCCAAAGTCACTTCCTGCTTAAGGACAGAGCTGTGCAGGCCTCCTGGTGTCATCTGATCACGACTCCCACAGAACGGGGACGCTCGAGGACAGAGCAGAGGCCTCGGAGGCTGGTGGGAGCTCAGGTGCTCCCTGCAGGGTGCGGCTCTGGTCTCCTGTCGTCCGCAAGGCCTTCCTGGACCTCACTGCCCTTCTGGCCCGCCCATGCCCTCCGCAAACCCTCTCTGAGCCCTGGCTGAGCCGGGAGGGAGGGGGCCAAAGATGAACGAGACAGCCCCGCCTTTGAGGAGCTCACAAGCCAAACGGGAGCCATCGGGAATGTGAGAACTGGCAAGAACAAGCCTCTCCCCGGTGCCAGGCCCGGTGCTCAGGGCCGTCCCTCGGGTGTGTTCTGTGAATAGCCCCAGTTTAAGGAGAAAAGGCTCCGGGAGGTTCAGCCTCGTGCCAGAGGTCACACAGCACGGGATGCCCACCTCCACCCGTCTAGCCTGGGGGCCTGAGCACTGGCCATCAGGCCACATCAGCGAGAACAATGACAGGGACGTGCCCAGATGGCGACATTCTAACCCACCTGGGCCAGGCAGTCAGGGAAAGCCTCCTGGAGGAGGCAGAGTCCCACCCAAACCTCTAAAACTGAGCTGGCTTACCCAGGTGAAGGGGACAGCCTGGGCACAGGCGGGGGGGGGGGTTGGCACGAGGGGCCCCACCTTTGTCCCGGCTGTCTGCTGTGTCCCTCTCGCCGCTGACCTGGCTCTGCAGGAGTCATCTAGCGTTTCCTTGCCTACTGCGCCCTGTGTGGGGTCGACCTCAGGTCTGCTGACCCGAGAGGTGGGACCTGGAAAGGGGAGAGGCGGCCAGGGCCGTCCCTGTGCTCTCCTCTGTGGCTTTGGGGCCAGAATGCAGAGTGGGGACAGGTCCCGGGCGGGACATGGCACTCTGCATTCCCAACAAGGGGGGGCTCTGCGCCCGGTCCGAGGACCACACTTTGGGTCGCAGGTTGGTATCTGTGGGTTCACTTTGAATACTGCCTGCCTGGTCTGGTCTGCAGCTGGTGCTGGCATCTCCTCTCTCTCTCTCCTCCTCCCTCCTTCCTCACCAGCTCTCTCCTGAAGCTCAAGGGTTACTGGCTTTTGTCTCAGAGACACAAGGAAAGGGTTTCTCCCCTTTCAGGGCGGTGGTCCCCTCTCAGAGCACTGTGGGGCTGTGCCTGGTGCCCACTGGCACCCTAGGGGGGTCCGGGAGTGGCAGTTGCCCTCAAGGGTTGAGAGCCCTCTCTGGGCACCGCCTTCCCCTCCTGCCCTCCGCCCTGCAGCCCCGCCGGCCAGGCCCTGTGAATCCGGGGGTGGCGGGCGCCTCCCTTTTCCTGCAGTCCCGCTGAGCTTTCGCCCTTGCCTGAGAACTCTTGGTTGACAGCTCATCCCTATTAATTCTCGTTGTGCATTTAGAGCCAATCGGTTTTTATTTATTCATTTATCTTAGTCTTCCTTCCCCCGCCCCTTCCTCACCAGGCTGGAATTTACAATTCAGTTCTCAGGTGGCTTTGCTGAAGGACACAAGCCTGGGGCAAGACGGGGTCTGCACCCCGAACCCTGGAAAGGGCAGCTGCCCCTTGGTCCCTCTGCACTCTCGGGGTGCTCTGGGGCTCCCGCTCCAGTTGGTGGGATGTTGGGACAGCCCAGAGCCCACTGCAGGAGGGTTGCCTGGGAATAGGGACCCGACCCGGGATGGCCAGGTTAAGGGGGCAGTGGGCCGCCCAGCTACCATTAGGGCGCCCCCTGGTGGCCAGTTAAGAACACGGGCTGTGGCTGGAGGACTTTGAGCTGCTGGAGCACGTAGCTCGCTCCCTCTGCTGCAGTCCTGAGGCTGGAGATACAGGGCGTGGCATCCCCCAGGCAGAAGGGAGGCAAAGAAGAAAAAGCAGGGACGCCACCAAGGGTGCAATGACTACAAAAAGAAGCAAATGACAGCTGCCACACGTTGAGCACCTACTATGTGCCCACACTGTACCCAGGACACACATGCCCGGGCTGCATCCGTCCCCCGCACGATGAGGGAGGAAGATGCTGAAGCTAGGAGAGGGGGCACGGAGCCGCCTGGTGGGTAAGCTCCCAGCCTGCCTTCTAAACCGGGTGACCTTGGCCAGATTTAGGCAACACCTTCTAATCCCTAAGCCGGGATTAGAACAGTCCCCGCCTCAGACCATCCTGGAGACCACTAATGAGACACGCACAGGACCTGCTCAGGAGAAACTGCAACCAGCAGTGGCGTCGGGGGCGAATCCATCTGGACGGGACCCCTTCTCCCTGCAGAAGCCGGAAGCCGGCCCCCCTCCCAAGAAAGGCTGCCTTCCACCTGACGAGGCAGCGGCCCACCCTCGTGACCTGCTCGTGGCAATCGGACACAATGGGACATTCAAGTCCAGCAGACAGGTGTCCAGGCACTGAGGGCCCACCCGTGGGGGAGGTGTCAGAGATTTCTTCTCCCCCTGCCTCCCCCCTCGCCTGTCTGTCTTCCCAGGGGAAAAGCAGGAGGAATCAAAAGCCTCTTCCCAAGCCCTGGGCTCAGGCTGGACTGTGGGGCGACCCCCCGCCCTGGCAGCTGCACCAGTTCTCTGGGTGCGGGTGGAGGTCCAGGGGCAAGGGCGTCCAAGCCAGCTTTGGCCAGGAGAGGCCCTTGGACTTACATCTGATGGTCATCTCCACGCCTCCAGTCCTTGACCAGAAGCTGGCCCAGTGAATTATGATTTAGCTGCCCCGCCCCCACCCCTCCCCAGCACATTAAGGCAACGATTAATATTTAACAGAAGCAATATTGTCAGACTCTAACAGGAGAGGCAGAGGTTGCCTCTGCCCAGGGAGTGTGCACCGAAGCCCTCACGTGAGCTGGGTGGACAGCCTGCCTGAGGTGCAGGCTCCGAGCTGGGCTCCCCCAGCCCTGCCCCTGACCTTGAGGGAGCAGCCTCCTTGCCTGTCCCTGAGCCAGTGAAGCTCTGGGGACCCCAGGGCAGTGATCCCCACGGACTCCAGCCCCCAGCTCCCAGCCTTCCCTCCCTCCCGCCTTCTCTCCTCAGTCCAGCCGATACCCACCTGGGCTGACTGCTCTGGGAGGGGACCGACGTGTCCCCTGGGACTGAGGCCTCCTCAGGAGCCTGGTAGGGACACTGGCTCAGCCCAGCTACAAACCCAGAGACCGGGCGGCTCCCCCAGGGACACGGAGGCAGCAGACACCCCAAGGATGACACTGAGCCCCCCTGTAAGCTCCTGCCCAGCCCCCTGCCAGGCACTGGGCCTCCAGAGCAAGGCCCAGTGGGGAAGGCTCCTCTAGACAGGCCGTTGGCTCAGCGACTTCGGGCCCGGACATCTGACTCACAGTTTCACCACTTCCTGGTGTGTGACTCTGAGCCTCAGTTTCTCCACCTGTGTGATGGGAATGTCAACGGCTGCCGTCTGGGGGCACTTGCTTGGTGCCCGACCCTACTCCCAGCACTTCCCATGTATAAATTAGTGCATGTTCTCCTTACAACGGCCTGGGAGTGCGTGCTGTTGGGTGCCCACTTTACAGAAGATGGCACAGAGGCCCAGGGATGCCACCGGTCCAGAGCCACCCCCGGCGGCTCCTACAGAACCACCCTGGCTGAGCAGAGGGGAGGTTCCCCGACCCACAGGTGTCAGGCTCCGCCCACAGACTCCTGGAGCGCGCAGAAGGGGCCCTGCAGCTGCTACCATTGCTGGAGTACTGGGGTGCTCGCTCCGTGGCGCACAGGGACGGCGTCGGAAGGGGCCCCAGCCACACTGCCCATCCTGGTCCGACCCCCCCTCCCTCCCTGGCGCAGACCCTCTGCACTTCCATCACGCCTCCCCCTGCCAAGTGCCAGCTCAGTGCCTGGCATACCCTGGCCTGGCAAAACTGTGCTGGGCTGGATGGGCGGGGACAGGAGGCTGTCCGGCAGGAGGGATGAGCAGAGGGAGGGCAGAGTGCGGCGTGCGCACGGGCACCTGGTTCACTCGCCCCGAACGCTGACTGCCTACGAGGGAGGCGGGGCTTATCTTCGAGGCTGGAACTTCGACAACTGCGGTCTTCCCCAGAGAACAGGATTCAGTGGTCCGCTGGCTAAGAGTTTCCCCACCCGGAGAATAATGTCACCTGACCCCAGAGTCCTCAGGGTGGCCTTGGCTTTGGCACATTTCCAGGGCGGGGCAGAGACCTGGTCCCAATCCGAAATGCAGGATGGCCACCGTGGCACTCGCTCCTCCCACTCTGCTCACCCATCCCAGGGGTCTGTCCCAGGCCCCACCCCCCACGGGCCTGAGCAAACCGAACAGCAGCAAGCGGACTTACGTGGGAGCAGAATCTCTCAGGGGGGTCTCCGCACGTGATGCCCGAGGGCTCCACCTTCACCTTGACATAGTCCTTCAGACGCATCACCTTGGGCTGGCAGGCGTAGAACTCCCAGGTGGGGCCCTCCTCCGAGGTCACCCAGGACTTGCAGATGTCGTAGTCCCCCGAGGCCAGTGGGAGGCAGGGCAGGAGGAGAGCCAGCAGGCCCAGCATGGCTGTGCAGTGCGCAGAGAGGCCCTGGAGAAGCAGCGGCTGGGTCAGGCGGGACTGGCGGCCCCGGCATGGAAATGCCACATCTGCCAGGTGGTAGAGGCCAGGTGTCCCAGGGACTGGAGCGCGGCCGCCGAGGAGGAACAGCGAGGGGCCTGTTCTTTCCAAAAGGCCGACACGGAAAACCCAGAGCCAGCGTTTCTCAGACTGCTGATGGGCAGGTCAGAAAGTTGCCCGCGACTCGGCGTCCTCCTGACCTTGGCATTGCACCTCCCCCAGAGGTGAATCTGATCAAGTCAGGCAGACTCTCAAATTGTGACAGAGGGTGGAAATGGGATAGGGAGGAAGCCCACGGAGCTCCGGCATGGGGCCGGATCAGATTGCCTTTAATTTTTGTCCTTCCAGTCAGTCCAGCTCTTTGAAGGGCCCTTCATGGGTGATGTGCCCAACGCCACCGGCAGCGCAGCCCGCGGGCCTGTGTCGTAAAGAGAAAATAAAATCAGGAGGCGGACGTGTTCGCTGCAAACATGTGTCTCTGTGGGGCTGCACTCGTCATCTCAGACCAATAAAAGAGATTTCTTTTCACCCGGGCTTCCGGGGACAGCGGTTGCGAGGCCGGACTGGACCGTAAAAACGCTGCTGAGGTGTGAACTGGGGAGAAGCTTATTTGGCTCTGCCTTTGTGGGGACAGGCACGGATGGGGGCCAGCTGACCTTGGCTGGTAGCCATCGGCAACTTATTATGAAGTTCTGGGACTTCGGCTCAGCCCATGCAGGTACTCAAGACTCTGGCTTGTCTTTCAGGGGAAGGGGGAGGAGAACTCATCAGCCACAGCACCTGCAACGAATTAAAGAGAGAAGGGGGGTGAAGATGCGTGAGAACAAAGCGCTCTGGCAAAGTGCGCGAGAATGAGGCCGCATTAGCGCGGCCTCCCGAGGAAACTGGGTTATTTTTATAATGTTGGAGTCGTGTGCTTGGAAACAGGGCGCGCTGTTTAGAAGGGGACGCGTCTTTTCCTCGCTCCGTGGCGGCGTTAGGCCAACAAAGTGCCCCTGCTTGGGGTCAGCGACTCCCTCAAACACCCCCGGGCGCCTAGACGGAAAGGTTGCTGTACAACACCGTGACCGACAAGGCAGAACGTCACAGCGGAGGTGAGGTTGCAGATTTGGGTGCTCGAGGGGCTGTGCACTCAGTACGCGTAGACAGAGTGGCCCGGGAGCGGCCCACGGTCGGGGAGCCGGTGCCGGTCACGGTCTCTCCACACTCGGAAGTGGTGAGTTTCATCTTTCACTCCAAGAGACCAGGGATGTTGAAGACTTCAACCCGAGTGACAGTGATTTGTCATTTCGATTTTGTGACCAAGGCCAAACGAAAGTCTGCGAGCAGCCGGAGAGGGCATGTTTAGAAACGGGTTGCTGTTATGGTTATTGCTCTACCGTTTTAAGCCACTGGAAATGATCTAAAAGCCCGAACAGATGTAACCAAGGCAAATGTCAGCTTGCAAAAAGCAGGGCCCCAGGGATGTGGTGTGTTCTCCGACACCTGATACATCCATCACCTGGGGAACTCGAGTCCGGCTAGTGTGGGATCCCGACCAAAAACACTCGCCAATAGGGCAAAGGTCACTGCCGCGAGTCACAGCAGAACACCGCCTTATTAATTACTCTGGCCGTCACCCCATGGTGATTGCTCCCAATTCCCCGCTGTAGAGGGGTGCCCACTCCAGCCTGACTCCCACCTGACGCCCCCCCAGCCACCATGCACAGAGGGCCCCTGAGGAGGTAGCTACACTTTGGAGAAACCCTGCTCTCCACCAGGACACAAACACGCTCCTGCCCCACATGACGGACCAGAGGGGAGGGCGCTGGCCCAAGGGGGGCTGGCGGCTCAGCACCGCCCCAGGAGAAGCCTGCGCCCCAAGCTACAGGGCCAGATCGTAAATCTGAATTAAGGTGGCCCCTGCCCCCACCTCCTCGGGCTGAAGCAGCTCCTGATGGAGATGAATGAGGGGCAACAGGGACCACAGGCTCACGCCTCACCTCTGGCTGCAGGAAGAGAAGCCTGTTATTGAGTCTGCCCGGCCTTGAATGCGCTTCTGGCTAGAAAACTCTCCGAAAGAACCCGCCTGGCGATTATTTTTACAACCCGAGAAAATGTAGTAAAAATAAAATAGCTCGGCCAGCAAAGGTTTAGATGCCTCTCTCACCCAAGCGAGCTCTGTGCCGCCAGGAAACAGCAGGTCCCTAATTAAATCTGCCAGCCGCGGCGCCCCGACTGTTCACCAACACGCAGGGCGCTCCTGCCGGCCGGGGGCACCTGGGGCGCCGGGCTGCGGGCTTCCTCCCGCCCGCCCGCAGGACCAGCGGCTGCTCCGCCGCTCGGGGCTCTGTCTGCCGGCCCTGGACTGGAGGCAGCGAGGCCCCGGGGCCCCTACGCCGGGCGGCCGGGAGGCATGGGCGCGCGGGGCCACTCGCAAATCTATTAATTGCATTGCAATTCTGTGGGCTTAAATGCCACGCGTTCCCTGGAAAATGGGCGGGGGGGGGGCGGACAACAACAAAACCTGGCAGGAGCGGGGGTAATAAATGTGTTTACAACCAGTCAATCAGCTGGGCGTTGCTGCCATCGTGGGGGAATTGTGAACTCAGCACGCAAATATTACAGTCGGTTTTTGCCAAAAGAGGAAAAAAAAAAAAAAAAAAAGGGAGGGGGCGGAGAGACGCAACAGTCCCCGGAATAGGGAGGCGGAAAGCGGGAGAGAGAAGCCAGCCGGGAAATTTCGGAGTAAGAGGTTGTATCCCCGTGGACCGTTTTCTCCTTGGAAAATAAATCTTCACCTGATATTATTAAGAAACTGCAGCTCCCCGAAACAAATGGAATCGATGCGCTTTATTTTCTTTTAAGAGTCCTCCGGAGCCGAGGGGGCTGATAGCCACGGTATTAAAACCCGAAAA
This sequence comes from Trachops cirrhosus, assembly GCA_028533065.1. Taxonomy (NCBI): domain Eukaryota; kingdom Metazoa; phylum Chordata; class Mammalia; order Chiroptera; family Phyllostomidae; genus Trachops; species Trachops cirrhosus. The sequence continues at coordinate 2,848,833 of CM052540.1, forward strand.
TTAGATTTTACCAGGATTTCTGAACTCCGATTTCTCTGTCTTATTGAATCAGCGCCTCTCCGAGCTGACTCCTCCCGGACTCGCAGGCTGCGCCCTCGTGGGAAACTTGCCGCTGTGGGCGCGGAGCCCCTGGGGTCGCTGGAGGGGCGCGCGGGGGGCTTCTCCCGAGACCCGGCCTCCCCGAGGTTTCCGCTCCCTTCCCAGCACGGGCAGCCACGGAGGGTGAAAGTGCCTGCCGGGGGTGGTGCCGGGGGCGGGGGGATAGGGGGAGCCCGCCGGGGTCACCTTCCGGCCCTCCGCTCTCCTCCCAGCGCCGGGCAGGATTCCGTAGGTGCCCCTCTCACCGCAGGCTCCGCGAGCATCCCGGTGCCGGAGCCTGGGCGCCCCAGCCCCGGAACAGGACCCTTCTCCGCTTCCCGACGAGCACACGCCCTCTCGCGGACCTCGGAGCCCCGAAAAGTTCAGTGCGGGAGACGGGGCGCTAGGAAGAGAGGCCTGGGCTGGGCTGTGGGGACCTAGGCGGGTCCGCTCCCCGCCGCGCGCGCCGAGGGGTCCGGGTGAGTCCGCGCTTCGGGTCGGCTGCAAACGGCGTGCACGGCGCGCGAGCGTGCGGGGCAATCCCGCGGCTGCTTTTTGCCTTCCGAAGTTGAGTGCAGGCCACCGGAGCAATGAGTAATCACGCCCTTAATGAAGGCCGGGCCGGCTCCGAGGGTGCCCCTCATCGGGTGCAGCCTCCGTTCGTCAGAAGACACCCAGCGACGCGGCGCCCGGGAGTTGCTTGCTTCTCCCCAGCTCTGCTGCCAGCAGCGACCCTGCCGCTCCCCCGCCCCCCGCCGCGCCCACCGCCCCGGACCCACGCCGGCAACTTACTCCGGAGCCGGCGACCCCGCGAGCCCACGGTCCTCTTCCCGCCTTACCGCCGCTTCCGCGCCCCCCATCTGAGCGCCACCCAGTTCGAGGTGCGACTCCACTTCGTCCCCGAGCCTGTCCCTGCGCCACCCCTCCCACAGAAATCCACCCCTCCTGCCACGGAAAGAAGTTTCCAGTCCTGGCTGGCCCAGAGTTTCGCTGTGCAATTCACGCCCAGTTTCGGGAGAGATGGGAAGGGGGTGGGGGTGGGGGGTGCTCTACAGGGCGGCAATTAAATTGGGGTGGGGGGAGTGGCGCGAGAGAAGGGCGAATTTCCTTTTCGCAGACACATCCAGGCATTCTCGCCACATCCATCCCCAGCACACACGCACACACACACGCGCACGATGGAGAAAGCTCCCGGTGGGGAAAAGCCAGCGCGGAAGACAAGCGACTCCTTTAAGACGCCGCTACAAATGCACACTCACACGCCCCTCTCCGGCTCCAGTCCTCCGCCAGCGACAGCCGCGACCAGATAACTTTTGCATCCGAGCCTCTGCTGGGCGGCTGTCGGCGGCTCCCGGCCGGGGAAGCCTGCGTGGTCACCGAAGCCCTTTAAAAACGAAACCAGGCTGGCGAAGCTGCAGCAGCGCTCCCCCCCGCTCGCCGGCCGGGCTCTCCCCGCCCGCCTTACCCCGGCTCGGAGCAGCTTCCCGGAGCGGAGACCCGGGAGGCCGAGGACCGCCTCCCCGCTCTGGCTGGCGCTGGGTGGGGGCGCGGGCTGAGGGCTGTGAGCTGCTGCTCCGTCCCCGAGCCGCTCCCGCCGCCGCCGGGGCCGTCAGCGCGGGGCTGGGGCGCCCTCCGGCCGCCGGGGGGGCCGCCCGCAGCCGTCCCGGGGACGCGGGCCGGGGGAGGGGGCCGCGCGCGCCGCCAGCATCGCCCGCCCCGGCCGAGCGGGAGGTCGCCGCTAACAAGTGCAAACTTTTCGGGCCCCCGGGGCGGCGTGGAGAGGACCCGCGCTCGGGCGCCGGGCTGCCCCCGGCCCGGGTGGGCTTCGCGGCGGCTCGTCGGGGCTCCGGGGCATCCCCCCCGCGCGGGGCGGGCCGGATGGCGGGGCGCTTCACGGCCCCCCTGCACTCCGCTCCAAGTTAATGCCGAGGCTAAATCCTCCTGCCATCACTCACGATCACCATCGCGGCTTTTATCTCTCGGTCTGATCCGGGCTGCGTAACTTCCTCTGTGTGGCTTTAACACACCATCCCACCACGGAGCAACGGTCTTCTTAAAGGTGCAGGAAGGAAATACAGCGAGGCTCGGGGGACGCGCCACGGCCCCGGGAGGGGCGCCGCGAGCAGGGGCGTCCCTGCGGGCCCGCGGCCAGGGTGGCCCCCGCAGGCGGCCGCAGGAGCGAGCCTGCCCTGGGGGGTCGCTGCCTAAACATCGCTTCCCGGCCGGGGGGCCAGCGGGTCCCCGCGCGCAGGGCGCATCCTCAGCCAGCTCGGGTCAGGCGCCGCAGGGCTGCAGCTTCCTTTCCCGAAACCCGGACCCTGGGGCCTGACCGGGTGCCAGCGCCCATGGGCGTGGGGGCTGCCCCATCGGTGGCACCGGGGAGGGGATCAAGTGAGTCAGTCCGCCCACCCCAACAGCCAAGGGCTCAAGGCTGCTGCTCTGACTCCCTCCGCCAAGTGCTGCGGCCCAGAAGGCCCCAAGCAGTGGGTAAAGGGGTGGGTGGGTGGATTTGGGGAGATGGGGAGGGGGAGCGATTGGAGCGCACAGCCAGAGCCTGAATACCAGCTGACACATGCCGCCTCCACCCTGACGGGCCCTGCTTTTGAGGAGCCAAGCCATCTCAGAGGGAGTGCCGAGCAGGGGGACAGGAGGGCCTCAGGCCCGGCCAGCCCGGAGGGGGACTCCAGCAGCGGCCAGGGCAGAGGCCACCCAGCTGGCAACCCCGGACGGCCCAGGGTTCTTCATTCCCGCCCCCTGCAGCGGGAGGCTCCCCGCCTCCCAGGGTGGTGGGAAGGACCCCTCGGTGGTCTTCCAGGGGGCTGTGCGGCTCTCAGGGGCTCCTGCCCTCCTCCAGGGTGGGCTCCCACGGCAGCGCACAGCAGACGGCACCCTCGTTTGGGTGCATCGAGAACAAAGAGCCTGAGGACAGAGCCAGAAAGAGGGGCACTCGTCCAAGGTCACAGAGGGTGTCAGGGATGGGAGCGAGATGTGGCACCTCAGCGCCCCACCCTTCTGCCACCTGCTGCCCTCGCCCTAACCCTTCCCTGGGCCTGGCAGCCCCCTACCCCCCGTTCGTGGAGGGGCGGTGCTGCTGAGTAACACGGAGGCTGCTGTCACAGAGCGGGCAGAGGGCGCGGGGTTGAAGACTCTCGTGTGCTTTAATAACAATAATAATTATTATTTGACATTTATTGAATGGCTGTTTTATGCCAGGCTCCATGCAAACCAGTCTGTGTATTATCCACGGATTTTTCCCGATAGCTCTGTGACTTAACTCCCCTGAGCCAAGTCCCAAGGTAGAGATGACGTTTAGAGATGTTAAGTTCCTTGCTTAAGGTCACAGGAAGGAAGCTAAGGAAGTGTCTGGCCTGGGAGGCAGGTCCCTCTGGCCCCCCTCACTCCCCTGTGGGACTCTGTCATGGCCTGACTGGCCAGTTAACTTGGGGCCCGGCACAGGTTGCTTGTGGGCCTCAGTTTCCCCATCTACGAGATGGGAATAGTGAGTCTTTCCTTTCTAAGGAGGGGTCAAAACAAGGCCATCAAGAGGCTCCTCCTGCCTGGGGACTCAGATCCCAGCCCCCAGGGAAGGGCCCACCGCCCAAAGCTGTCCCCGAGAGCAGGAGCGCCGCAGCCCCTGGCCCTGGCCACACAGCGTCCACAGGAAGACAGTCCTCCTTGGGGAGGTCAGGTCTTGGTTCAGTTTTTGAGCACTGGGCCTGCGGGCAGCCCTCGGCCTGCTGTCGCCCCGAGGCGTGGTCACCAGTCCCCGGGGACCGCCCTGCTTCTCCATCATCACCTGTCCGGATGCTGTCAGAACAAGGCTGGAGGAGGATGCGTCTCACTGTGCTTCATTTAAACCCAGTGCAGGGCCTGAGGTGTGTCCTTCTGTCATTGCCAGGGTGGCTTCTGTGACCCAGAGGCAAAGCCGTGTGCCACTGGAAAGCATGTCTGTGACAGCCCGCAGCCCCCGCCTCCCCGGACTCCCCGCCCCTCCAGCGTGCGGAGGCCAGCAGGCTTTCTCAGGGGCCCGCCCCAGAGCCTGCCCTCCATCTTCCCGATTCCAGACCCCGGGAATCAGGGGGTGGTGGAGAGAGCACTGACCTGAGAGTCCGGGTAACAGGGTTTTTTTGGGGGGTCGGCCCCAAACTAGCTATGCGGCCTGGGCTCCTCACTCCCCGGGGCTTGGCCTCAGTTTCTCCATCTGCATAACGAGGGGATTGGCCCAGGGAGGTGGTCCCTGATCCTGAGCGCACAGTGGGCCACAGCAGCCTCCAAGGGACACCTTCCTTTCGAGTGAACGGTGACACCCTTATTTCTCAGGACGGGGAACAAATAGGATTCCAGTCACGTAGGGACCAGGTGGCTAGGGGATGGTCAGGTTTAAACTTCATCACGGCGCCTTATGACAAATGACCTTTTCCCGGCCATGACAAGGAACCGAGCACCGGGGGCAGGAGAGTGTGAACGAATCTCCCCCAAATCATCGCCGGCCCCCTCTCACCAGCAGCCCGGTCGCCCTCTTCATTGATGGGGCTCGGCTCCTCGCCGGCTCTCATTCGAGCTGTGCGTGTGTGGGCTCTCCTATCGGAAGCGCCCCAGAACAATGCGCTTAATTCCCTTCCATCTGGCTCTTTAAAGAGAGATACATGAAAGGACATGTGTGTATGGATATACACGTACATACGTGCGATGAGGACACTAAAGCACGAACTGGGAGACGGGGCGATGGCGTGCATGCATCGTCATGTATGCTCTTCCTGTGTGCTCGCCTCCAACACGAGGAAACGCAGCAGCGAGGCAGACGAGGAGCAGGAAGTTATAGTCACACAAAGATGAGCCACCAGCGTCGCCACGAGAGCGAGGGCGAGGCCCAGGCCCTCTGGAGATTTCCGAGAGACAAAGGATGGGCCGAGAAAACGAGCTCCCACCGCCGATGAGCGGCCGGGGGAGCCGGAAAGCCACCCGGAGGTGCACCCGTCTGTTCACTCTATCTCCACTATGCCAGGCCCAGATTTTGATTTGTCCCCTTGACCTTGAGCAGCTGAGATGTGGCTGTAAGTAGAAGGTGAGCTCCTGGGGACCGGCCTAGGACCTTGTAGGGGCTTCCAGGCAAGCTTGGGCCCCCCACCCCTTGGCCAAGGCAGGGGCTGGGGAGAGAGGCCAAGACCCAGGCCCCCCACCGCCCCCGCCCCCGGCAGTGGCAGAGGCTGCCAGAAGCATCCCGATTCCTCTCTGTCAGTTCTCCGCTCTAACATCCAGACCATATTCCCATTAATTATTATTACTTTATTAATCATGCTGTGATTAATTCAGTAACGGTGATTCATAATTGATTGCATTTTATATGGCGCCTCCATCCACACGTCTCCCGAGATGCGTGCCGCCTACACGGACACCCAGAGGAGGCGTGTTCTCTGCTCGCTGCGTTTTGTTGGATAAACTTCTTTTCCGGAGGCAGGGGGCTAATGGCGTTCAGGCGGCCTGGGCTTGCCAGCCCCAGCTCCGCGCCCTCTCCCTGGCGGAGCGCGCAGGCAGCGCCTTCCCGGCCCGGGGCCCCTGCTGTGCCCTGCCGTGCCTGGTGCGGCCAGGCCCCGTGAACCCCGAGGACCCCATTCCCCGGGCAGGTGGGTCTGCGGGGGCCCCCGGGCTGCTGCTGGGCGAGGACAGCCTGCACTCTGCAGGGAGGCGGCATGACCGGTGGCCCTGGCCCAGGGCTCCCGAGCTTGACTTCGGGGTGGGAGTCCTGCCTCTCCTGCTGATTGGTTGTGTGACCTGGAGTAAGCTACTGCCCCTTCCTGCCTCAGTTTACCCAAATGAAAGCCGAGATGAGTAAGAGTCTCTCTTTCTAGGGTTATTGCAAAATTTGCCCACGGTGACAAGCGTGAAGCACATGGTGAGGGCACAGTCGGCGTGAGCGGCAGCCGTGGGCGTCACGCCCTGGGCAAAGGCCTCCCCCCGCCAACCCACAGCGCCTCCTCTGGAAGACGGGGGTGATGCTGGTGTCCAATGCCCAGGCTCGGTGTGAGGATTCAGTGAGCCGCTGGTTTCTAGGAAGCGCTTAACACCAGGTGGCTCTGGCCTTCCGCAGCCGTCTGCAGACGTCCTGGGCCGCCGCCCTGTGAAAGACGCTGTCCCCCTGCCCGCCGTGCAGGGAAGGACACGCAGGTGGAGTCTGTGCTGGGCGACCCGGGCAGGGCTGAGGGCGGACCGGCGTTCGCACCCAGGCCTCACGACCGGGTCATGGGTGCAGGCTGTCTGGACGGAGCGGACACTCCCGGACTGTTTCCTCCCCGACAGCCCTGCAGGGCACCAGCATCTCAGCCCCCGTCGGGAGCATGCCTGGGGACCCAGTGGCCCGGCCCTTCTCCTGGGTGCACGATCAGCGATCAGCGGGGTGGGCCATCAGAACAGGTCTGCTGGGTGCCCCTGGGCCGCCCCCACCCCCACCCCCACCCCCACACGGCTGGGTTTCCTTCCACGGGGGCCAGTCCCATTCGTTCGTTCCTGAGCCCCCGGCAGGCAGCGTGGTAGGGAGAGAGCTCCGCCCAGGAGGAGCCCAGCTCCCCCAGCAAAGCTGCTCAGCTCCTTCTCGAGGGCTGCCCCCCGCCGGTTCCCGGGGGACCAGCAGACAGCTGCGGCTTCAGCCCCGTTAGTGCCCAGTGGGTGCCCAGAGCGCCTTTGACAGACAGCAGGCCTCTGGTCCGAAGGCCGCACAGGCAGAACCAGCCGCTGCTCACGCCTGCGTGTCGGGGGCTCCTGGGTGTGCGGGCACGTCCCTCTCTCTCCCTCGCTCATGGCCACTCTGCCCGAAGCCCCCAGGACAGGGCAGCTACCACCAGTCACAAAGTGTGACTCTTAACCTTGGAAACCTGTCTGATTTCTCACGTCATGACCCTTGGCCTAACGGAGGGAGGCAGCTCGCAGCTGCCACTGTCCCCTCGCTCTGTGGGCTTTGCTGGCTGTCCCCACAATCTCTAGGATGTCCCATGCTGTGCCCACTGCCAGGACGCTCCTCCAACTCCCCAGGGTCCCAGTGAGCAACAGGACATGCTCAGCCCACTGGGAAGGGGAGATGCTGCCTTTGGCTTTGAACTCACGAGGCAGCCAAACTGGGGCAACACCAGAAGCCAAAGTGAGTGCAATGCCAGGTGGCACTGGGCGATGCGCCCCTGTCCTGTCCAGGTTAACTCACTCTCTGAGCCCAGCTTGGGGCATCTGTGTGAAGCCAGGAGCACAGCCCGACCCCGCGGGCTCCTGTGCTCTCTCTCTGTCGGTCCTTACAGCTCAGCCTTGATCCTGGGCCGCAGAGCCGAGGAGACTGCAGGGCTTTCTCTAAAGAAGTCTGGATCGGCTGTGACGCACCACCAGCCACACCCTGGGGGAGGCGCCCTTACTTGGTTCCGCCTTGCAGACCGGACGTGGACGCTCAGACAGGCGAAACAATGTGCTCCAAGCCCCACGCCAGGAGGCAAACCCAGGCCTGTGTGACCCAGAGCCAGTGTGCTGGACCCCCACGGTCCCAGCTCAGACCCCGTCCCTCTCTCCGGGCCGCAGATCTCGTCTGGCACATGAGCAGGATGAGCTGGTACTGCCTGAGGGTCCCGCCCCCCTCCGCACTACCACTCCTGATGAATGAGAACCACCCGCCCCTGGTCCTCCGGATGCTGGTGTCTAAGCTCGCCCAGGGCAAACGTTTCTCTGAGTGATCCACAGAACCGCGACTCCCCAGAGAGAGGAGACACTCGTGCCGAGAGCGGCTTGTTAGAAGCCTGACATTAACACGCCTTGAGCACACGCAGGTGAGGCCCGGGAGGCGCGCAGCCGGGCCACGGGGTAACGCGGAAGCAGCAGAGGGTAAACGGGCCTGGAACGGCTCCAGAACCACCTGCGCAGCGCGCAGCGGGGAGCTGTCCTCCTGTAGCTAAATGGCCCAACGTGTACCGAGCCACCGCGGTGTGCCTGCGGGGCCCGGGGCACCCGAGGACGAGACTGGAACTCCTTAGCCAAGCAGGACAGGACTGTTTCCAGGAAGAGCCTCTCAGCACGAGACGGTGGCTGCTGCTGTGCAGCTGCCCGTGCAAGGAGCACAGACCCCGTTTGCGAGACAGGAACACGCTCCATCACTTACCAGGTGGTAAGGCCCGCAGCCCTGGGCCCCCGGGGGAGCCCCCACCACCTGTTTTCTGAGCCTCCTGTGACCCTTCCCTGGAACCCTCCAGCCAGCAGCTCCCTGGGCTAGCTCCTGGCACGGTGGCGGGCCCCCCGGGCCCACTCCCGCGCTCTCCTGGCACCTGCTTGGGTTGGTGAGCACCTGCGGCCGCAGGTGGTTACCTGTTCTAATTATCACTGCTGACCACACACACCCCTACATGCACACACACAGAGCCCCGAGTTGGGGGTGATGGGGCTGGCTGCTGTCCCAGAGTCCCCTACGAGTGGCCTCAGGAAGACTCCACCCCCAGGTACCCGACAGGGTCCAGCTCATTGGGTTGGTCCCCTTGGAAGACAAAGTCCAGTCCTGCAGGTGCCACGGAGTGCAGCACCCACCCACAGAGTCGCAGTGGCCTCCCAGGACCTGTGAGTTTCTGTCACCAGAAACCTCTCCCCAGCCAGGCCCACCCACCACTCCGCACTTTATAACCAGAGAAGAGCGGCTTCTGCTGGAGGAGAGAGCGCTCCGCTGGCTGCCCTGGCTGCTCTCTCCCAAACAGACTCTGACATGGAGACGTGCAGGGGACAGAGAGAAGGGGCCAGTTCCCACAGGTAATATGGACTGTGCTGAGAGGGACCCCACAGCGGGCTGTGCTGAGAGGGACCCCTAGTTACGGGGCCATAGTGCCGCAGTGGATTAGTCATGGCTGTTTGGCGATGGAGTCGTCATGTCTGCCTGGGACAGGGCATGGATCTCTGTCCACCACTGGAAAGCCCAGAATCGTACCAGATACAAAGAGGTGCTTGGGAAATGCTTCTAATTGAGGGCGATGTTAACGACGAACCAAGCAACCTGCATTTACGGAGCACGTCCTACGAGCAATGACCCAGATGATAAAGTGGCAATGTTTCTGGGAAATTTAGGGGTCAGTTTATGTACCCACCTCTCCATTCACTGTTTCTCTCTAGTTATTATTGAGTGCCTACTGTAGGCCAGGCTCTGTGTGGCCCACAGAGCTGGAGAGGCAGACCAGCCTCTGCTCCAGGAGGGGCTTCCAGCCCGGTGTGAGGGGCACAGTGGTGTGTGTCCTGCTGCCCTCCTGGGCCCCGGCAGGGCTACCCTCCGAGGGCCGGCCAGGGTTACTGACATCCTGCTGAGTCACGGGGCCCTGGGGTATCAGCCTCACAAGATGTTAGGCAATCTTGACCCTGACTGCCCTCCCCTCCTCCTCCTTCCCGCCGGCCCCTCCTCACCCAGCCTGCGCCTGCCCCGAGCTGTCAAGAAGGCAGCAGGTGCTGATGGGAAGAGGCCTGGCTTTGGAAGAAAGAGGCGTAGGGGGAATAAGACCTTGGGAGAGAACAGGTTCGAATCCCCACCCCACCACTCGTTAACCCACTGTGAAAAGCAGCATCTGTCTGAATCCCCTCATTTACAAGCAGGAGATGAGGACAGCAACAGTGTGGACTGTGAGGGCCCAGGGCTGACCCCTCACAGGTGTTTAAGGTGACAGCTGTTCACCCAAGGCCCCACTGAGGCTGCTCCATGGGCCTCATCTGGGGAACGACAGAGGAGGACCTAGATGGCTCGTTCTGCCCTCAGGAAACTCACCGCTCCCACCGGAGCCTCTGCTTCCCCTCCCACGGCGCCCTCCCACAGAGCCCTCCCACAGGGCACCGCGGTCTCCTGGTTACCAGGCCCCTCCCCACATCCCCACGGACTACAAGCTCCACGTGGGACGGACGGCTTTGCCTGTCTGGGTCCACACAGGCATCCCAGCGCCTGGCCCATAGTAGGTGCTCGGTAAGTATTTGCTGAATGAATGGATGAGCAAGTGGCGAGTAAGAAGAGGGGGCTGATGTGCCGATTTTAAATGACCCCTGTGTGCGCAGGTAAGGCTGAGTAATTCGTGGATTAATGGGGTCAGCATAGCTGCTAATTGCAATATTAAAATCAAATTCTTCTGGTTCTTGAGGTGCACATTCTCTCTCCCTCTCTCTCTCTCCCTCCCTCTCCCTCCCTCCCTCTCCCTCCCTCTCTCCTTCCCTCTCCCTCTCTCTCTCCCCCCTCCCCCTCCCCCGGGTAGATGTCTCAGCTGTCAGCCCTGCCAAGGTGCGCACGAGGCTCTGACAGCCACAGCCCTGAAAGGTCTTCCGAGCGTCCCGATAAGACACGGAGAGACAGGCCTTGTGTGTGTCCCTTGGCTTCACTACTAATCACAACAGCCCGCCTCGCTCTCCCACCCGTCTGGCATTCCCACGGCGGACCGAGGGCGCCGAGAACTCCGACACGGGAGACGAAACACGGCCGCACGCCCCACGCACAGCACCCCGGGCCCCGGTGTGCTCGGCCGTTCCGAGGGACACTGTGTGCTGGACCGGAGGAGGACGAGGGGGCGGAGGACTGGAGACGGAGGGCTGGCTGGCGGGCAGCAGGAGGCGGCAGCGGCACCACCATGTCGCAGGACGCCCTGACCCTGAGGGCCCCGGGAGACCCAAGCACAGGGCTCTTCCGCTGGGCCCCAGGGGGCGTACGTGTCCACTGGGGAGGTGGAAAGGGACCTGAACAGTCCAAGGATGGCCCCAGCCAGTAAGCAGATGACACATGGAGACCGCCAGGGGACCGTCAGCTCCTGACACCTGTCTTTGATTCAGTCATCCCCAGACCACCGCCTTCCCTTTTATTCCTTAGCCGGCCACACTCAGTTTCTCGTCGCCTAGAAAGCAAGGGTTCCCTGTGACCCTTAAATCCCAGCCCAGCCTGCCTCTACCATCCCCATCACGACACCCCACAGGCCCCACTCACTCCCGTCGGTGGGAGCCAGGCTATCCCCCAAACACACCTGGGTGTCCCCTGTCTTCCACTGGGGACAAAATAGTACGTAAAGAGTGGATCTGAGCCTCGAGCCCGGGCCCTCTGCCTCCACGGGTCTCCAGGACACCTGCCATGGCTTCAGAGGCCCCATGGTGCTCCTCTGAGGGACCATCCCCGGCCTTCTGGCCTGGAAGAACCCCGAGGCCCTGACTGCTCAGCGGGGAGACGGCACGGTGTGGTGACGAAGCTCATGTCTCTGCAGATGACAGGCATCGAACCCCAGCCCCGGTGCTCGGGCCATGTGTGACTTCGGACACGTTAACTAAGCTCTCTGAGCTCAGTCTCCTCATCTGCAGAATGGGACTAAGGGCCGCCCCTCCCCCACAAGGTCAATCTGAGGATGAGCAGAGACCGTGCACGAAGCCCTGTTTGAACTGCGTGCTGCACTCTCTGCATACGCTGGCGTGTGTCATGATCACGGGCCAACTTGCCCGGCAGCTGTCTGGGCACACGGCTACTGTCCCCTCCCAGGCGGGGAGAACTGAAGGCAGGGACCACTGATGGGGCGTGGTGGCCTCGCCCCCTCCAACCTCACCCCGCCCCCTTTGCCAAGGAAGGAGGGAGGGAGGGAGGAGAGGAAGTCCTAGGAAGAAAAGGAGCTGGCGGTGCAGCTCCCCTCACTGAGCAGTGAGCAGTAGGTGGGCACGGCCCCCTGTCTCTGGAACGACCACCCTCACACCCGCGGCTCTGTGCTGTGGCCATTCGTTCCCCTTGTTCGCAGTGAGAAAACGGGCTCAGAGTAGGAAAGTCACTGACCCAAGGTCACCCAGCTAGCAGGAAGCGAGCCCAGGACTGGTGGCTCCGAAGCTGGGGCTCCCGGCCACCACACAGCATGTGTGGAGAAGGGCAGTCCCGTGTGCGCGCGCCAAGCCAAATGCTACCGGGGTCCCCAACCCACCTTTCCTGTTAGGGACTTTTAAACCCAAGTTTAACAGGAGCCGAGGGTGGCGGAGGAGCAGCCTGGGGACAGCCACGCTACTGAAAGCGAGGCGTTGATGTTTGGCGTGTTAGACCAATCCTGCCCCACTCTCTGCTCCGATGCTGTTTTCGTGCACAGTGGGGAAAAGAGCTATTTCATCCCCCTCCCGTCCCAGAGGGGGCGGCTCGTAGACACACGGGGTGGGGGTGGGGAAGGCGACGCGTGGAGCGCCTGGACATCCTGCGCGCGCCGGTCGCCTCTGCGCGCCAGGATGAGAATCGGTGGGGCCGCGCACAGAGGAACGTGGAGCCTGGGTGAGGGAAGCGCAGCCCAAAGCGGCTTCTCCTGCCCGCGGTCCCTGCTCCCTGGGAGTGAGGCTGCATTCCATGGCAACAGCGTTCACACTTCGCGGAAAGCGAAGCTCCTACCAGCTGGACTCGTTATTAAAGCGGAGCCCCAGGACTAGCATATGCCGTGCGAGTGACAAGGTGGCACCCGCTTCTTGAGGCAAAGGAGCCCCTGGGACAGAAGAGCGAACGGCCCTGCTCCGCCAGACCCCAGAGCCTCTCGGCCATCCCACGCCGGCGTTCCTGACCGCCACCGGACTGGGGCACTCGAGGACCTGGAAGGGCGTCCAGCCTGGTGGCTAAGGACCAGGGTAGTGGGGGCAAAGGGAGCAGAGCTTGGGTCCCGGCTCTGCTCCCGCCTGGCTGTTCGACCTGGAAGGCGTCACTTCTCTCCGTGACTCAATGTTCACATCTATAAGACGGGTACAGCCCCACCTCCCCCCAAGAGCTGTGTCCTGATCCCGTGAAGAACCGCATGCAAAGCACTTAGCACAAGCCATCAGCCAGCCCCCGCCCACGTCCCTCGGGCTCTCCTCCAGCTAACCTCAGGGACGCCCCTGGTGGGTAAAGCGAGAGGTCCTCCCGCCGTGGACGCTCTGTGAAAACTTCTCATGCTGGCCAGCTGCGGAATGTGGCCATAAAGCTGTGAGTGTCTGAGTGTGTGTAAGTGTGATGTGTGTGTGTGTGAGCCAGGGAGAGAATGTGTACGTGCCGTTTGCGACACGGATGGCAGAGAGCCAGCGCGGGAAGCAGACTGACATGGGCTTGAGTCCAGCCTCTCGGGTCCAGGGTGATCTCGGCCACGCCGCGCCACCTCTGACCTGCTTCCTCTCCGGGCGGCCGAGCCGCACCCGCTAGGGCTCTTTGTGGCTTCTCTGTAAATGTAAAATTTTTCCAAAATTAAAGCTTCATATATAATAAATAATATAATGTATTTGTTATAATTATATTAAATATAAATTAAGCATTACTCAAATTTAGTTAAATATTAATGTATTAAAATTAATATGTTAACTATATTACAATAAGTGTAATTATAATCTCATTAAATGGGCATATTTTTAAAGGTCCAAGCACTGGTCTCGGTGAGAGAGGCAGAGTAGCTCGGTGCCTGTGGAGCCTTGGACTGGATCCTTGTTAAGAGAAAAAATAAAATTGCTGAAAAGAATAATATTGGGGAAATGAGCAAAACGCGCACACGCTCTCTCTGGAGGGTGATACCGCACCCACGTGAAAGAGTCTGGAATCTGACCCCGGCCCGAGGCCGTGCGGGAGAAGGTCCCTTGGCACGAAGCCGGGCGGCTGCCCAGGCCTGGGGTGCGGGCAGCTGTGGGAGCGGTTCCTGGAGGGCTCGTGGCGCTGCTCTGGGGTGACGGAGACGTTTCGGAACAAGACCGGGGTGGTGGCTGCACAACGTGGCGGACGTGCCAAATGCCACGGGATTGTCCACTTTAAAATGGCTACTTTTAGGCCACGTGAATTTCACCTCAATGAATTAAAAAACTTTTTTTTAAAGAAAGAGAATGTCCTTGTGCCTCATAGGGACAATGCAAGTACCCGGTGACGAAGGGGAGCGGTGTCCGAAACGCAGTCTCAGATGACCCAGCGAAGCGGTCACCATGACGACACAGGTGACGTGTGCACAGAGACACACATGGACAACAGTTGACAACTAGTGAATCTGCGTGAAGGGTGTACGGGAATTAATTGTACTCTTCTTGGGTAGGTTTGCAATTTTTTCACATTAAAAGGCAAAAAGTAGGAGGCTGGGGGGAGGATAAAGAGGGTAGAGGGGGTCGAATATTTGGTGACAGGTGGAGATTGGACTTTGGATGGTGAGCGCACGATACAGTTGAAAGGTGACGTCTTACAGAACCATATACCTGAAACTGATATGCTGCTCACCTATGTTACCACAATACACATAATTTTTTAAAAAAGCAATAACCAGTAAACCAGAACCTGGACATGGCTGGAAGACATTTTTTAAAAAAGCAAAACGCCAAACCAATTCCATTTAATTCAAAAGCACTGAGCACTCGCTACACGGGAAACATTCAGCAACAGGGTTACCTCTCTCCGTGCACACAGCACTGGACCTTTACTTTAATAGTTATTCTGTACTTCTACAAATATGCCTGGAACTGTCCTCCGAACAGAGACAGGAGCTGGGCCCTGGCCGAGGTGGGGGCAAATCAGAGCCTCCAGGCTAAGGCCTCAGGGTCAAGGCCTGGCGGCAAGACTGTGGACGGGTGACAGTAGGCTTCGTCTGCCATGCCCAGCTCTGGCAGGGCGCCCTCTGGAGAGGTACAGATCTGTACAAAAACAGGGAGGAACCGAATGTGCTGGGGCCACACAGAGGTCCAAGGGGCCCAGATGGAGTGAGGGGGGCTCCAGGGGGCTGTGCTTCCCCACCTGTCATTTGCCGACATTGACAAGCAGGGAAGCAGCCACTCAGGAGCTCGTAGTGGCAGGCGAGGCCCCGGGCAGTGCGGTCACTGGGTTCCGCACTGGTCACTCTTCAGGACCGGCCACGTGCCGCCCCCTGGATGGAGGCGGCAGGGCGGGAAGTGGGTGTTGAAGTTACAACCACCTCTGCTGCTCATTCATGCTGGTTCCTGTTTGAGCCCCATCAACACCTGAGTCACCCGGTCCCTGGCGATGATAGCAATCAGGTTAGGAGCACATAATTGGATAATTCAATTGCTTTCCAGGGAGAGCTGCTGTTTAATTAACGAGGACTGCAGACAGAACGAGGAGGCTGGGGAAGACCGCCTGATCACCAAGAGAGATTGCGGCAATCCGGCAATCCGGCTCTCCGACAAGGTGAGGAGCACGCTGAGCTGTGACCGCAGACCCTGCCACCGGCAGGAGTAGGGCCACTGTCCTGAGCGAGGGGTCTCGGAGAACCCCAGCCTGCGTCCCTGGAAAGGCTGGGAGAGGCTCCCATCACAGCAGATCAGAAGGCCATCCGTTAGCCTAGAGTTTGAATAAATTTGCATTTAAAAATAAGCACCGTATCCTACAGCCCGCCAGTTCCTAGCTGTGTGACCTCAGGAAGTCATTTAACCTTCACCTCTGGGCCTTGGTTTCCTGATCACAGCCACAGGAATGCACCTGCTGGGTAAGGTGAGGGATTCTTTTAACCTCTGATGCTTTGTGAAGCCTTTTTATATGAGCTATTTACTAAAAAGGGCCACGAAGGTCTGTGTGTGTGTGCACGCTCCCTGACACCCAAGTTCAGGTGTGCCTGCACGGGAGCTGGGTGACGTGGTTGTCTGTTCTTGGGGGCACACTGATGGAGTCGTGCTCACCTACCCGCAGAGAAAGGCCACCGTTGTGCCTGTCTCCCAGTGTGTGCGAGGGCCCAGTGAGTTCGTGCGTGGAAGCCCCCCGTGGTGCGCCCAGCGTCCGATGAATGTCAATTATCTTTAACGGGGGAAAAAAAAGCAATGAACACACCATGGACCTGGAGAAGGACATGGCTGCTAAACTCCTGGCGTGTATACATTTACCATGAAGTGTCAGTTCAAGACACACCCTCCCACGACAGATGGAGACGTCTGGACGGTCTCCACCCTCCTTCTGATCACTCTCAAAAGGTCAGAGAATCTGCTCACAATGAATCAGGGAGCAGCCCCCAGTGAGGTCATCGTTATCACTCGGGGGGTGTGCGCGGAGCGCTGGCTTTGTGCAATCTCCGTGCTGGGCACCAGTGATCGAGGCAGGCAGGGTCCCCACCCTCCGGACAGTCCGTCTGGACCAGGCCATGCCACTGCCTTTGGTTGTGGAGGTAGGACGCCCTGAGCGGCAGATGGCAGGTAAAGATGCCACAAGGGCCAACGACGGGCACCGACGGCAAGGGAGCGGTGTCTTGCTCCCACCAGGACAGGCGAACTGGTGCGCGTGACCCAGTTCTCGCCACTTCCTCCCCCACTTTCTTGCAGGCTACCCCTGCCAACCTTCCCCAGAGAACAGAGCTGCTGCTCGCGCTGCGCCCAGGCCCTGTGTCCGGAGCCCTGGTGTCGGGGTTCACATTTGTAATTGGAGCTTCCTGGGGTTGGGGCGGAGCATCCCAGCGGGGGCAGCCGGGCTCCCGGGAAGCTGCCCCCAAGCTTCTCACTCTGCCCTCTGGGGAACGAGTCTCCTCCATCTCCCCTGTGGAAGTGGTCCTTTCCTTCTCCTGCCTTCTCTCTGCTGCCAGTCTTATTAGGGACAGCGTTGCGCTCTCCCCCCACGGGCGGGCATTGTCCTCCCCTTCCCGGCCAGCTGCTTCACTACCAGATGCAACCGTAAACGGGCACGGAGTCCCTGCTTCCTGGCTGGAGTGGGCGGGGTGGCCCTTCCTGAGCTGCCCGGCACAGGTGGCTGGGGGTGGGGAGAACAGTGGTGATAGTCCCTGACCAAGTGTGTGGCCCTGGTGCCCTCCAGAGGGGACAATTTGGGGGAAGAATCCGGGCTTTGCAGAGGTTGGATAAAGGATGAGACCATACGATAGGAAGGGCAGAAATAAAGCGTAAGAGCTTGTATGTAAAATATTTTTAAGGGTCATTAATATTAATAGCATTGTCCCAAACAGAATAATGAGCAGGCCTCTAATTAATCATTTTTAATGGCAGCTTTGCTTCCATTTTCATATTGTATTTTTAATCAACAAGTCTCCCACGGGGCCTTTGGCCACAGAATATTAACCGAGGGTGGCTGCTCCCCTCCCCCAGGCCAGTTGCAATCTGGTGACGGCTCCTGGGGCAAGACCCCCGTGAGGCTGCCATGACGACCTGCAGCGATGACGGTCAGGCATTCATTCGGCAAACGTTTTAGAAGCACCTACTGTGCACCCAGTCCTTCACTCGGCTTGAGGAGGCAGTGGGGGTCGGAGCCATCACAGCCCCGTCCTCATCAGCAAAGGTGGACGCAGGAGCAGCTACAACCACACGGAGAAGGGCTCGCCAGGATGTGGCTGGGAGCGGTGGGGACCTTCTGGGAAAGGACCTACCGCCGGCCTGTCCAAGTAGAGCAAGGAGGTTTCCTGGGGACAGTGGCAGGAAGCTGAGCCCTGACGGGTGGGCAGGGGTCCTCCCAGGGGAGAGGGGGCACCAGGCATAGACAGGCAGGTGCAAAGGCCCAGAGGCAGGAACTGC
>CM052540.1:2866840-3121279 GCA_028533065.1 Trachops cirrhosus
GGGAGGAGACGAGCCTCATCCGCCAGGAACCTCCCTGGATCCATCTCAAAACTAGTCCTGTGTAGTGCTGCGCCTTTTTGCAGCCTGTTAAGAGGGTCATTGATGGGCTTCGGTCTCACATTGATCTGAAATATAAAAGCTAAAAGGAGCAGGGTGAGGTGGTTTCTTACTGACTTGACTGTGGAGGAAGTCAGGGAGCCAACGGCAGGCCGCCAGGAAGCAGCTCTGAGGTGCCGTGAGTTTGAATCCATAGCAACGGACGGGCCCCAGGTCACCTCGTAACCCGAAGACCAGGAGCCCAGGGAGGAGGTGGCAGTGGAACACTCACAAATGACATTTTTGGTGGCTTCTTTGGTGACAACAGGGGACAGAAGGTTCCGGTGCTATGGCAAGGCCATCCACCTACGGGGGTTCCCATTCACCAGGACCTGGGCGGGGAGGAAGGAGGGGGCTGAGGCTCAGCCGGGCTCAGGGGAGGGCCTGACCCCAACACGGCCAGCCACCACACAGCCAGCAGCCTCTCAGACAAGGACAGGGAGGTCGGCAATCAGCCGTCCTTCGTGACAGGCAGAGGCTCAGGGCCCCCAGCCGCCCAGAGGGCAGTCTGGCTTGTGTGGCTTGTTTGTCTTCTCGCCCCCCACCCCCCTTTAAGGAGCCTTGCTCAGAGTCAAGGGCCCCAAAGAAGCAGGTGTGAAGCAGCAAAGGCCCAGAGTAATGGAGGCTGGCGGAGGGAGGCGGGCGGAGAGCACAGAAGAATCCCATTAAGGAGCAAGGCTGATCGATACAGGCTGTGACCGGGAAGGTTTAAAAGCCTCTCCTTGGAGCCCGCTCCGCTCCCGTCGGTGGGGAGAGGCGGCTGCCAAGCTGTGGACGGTCTTCACTGGGAAGGGGCATCGTGTCCTCAGAGCCCGGGCGGGGCGCCGTCGCCCCTGGGGGACATGGGGACACGGGCCACGGGAGCCCCTCCCGAATCGGGCAGGACCTTCCCATCCCAGTGCCGGATGGGGCCCAGGATTTCTCCTCGGGGTCCTTCCCTCCCACTTCACAGGTGAGGCCTCTGAGTCCCGAGAGGGAAAGGGTTTACATGAGGTCACATGGATAGAGGGTCCCGTGCCTCTGCTCCTGGGCACAGGTGACTTTGCACTTCGAGGCCTATAACCACGGCCAGACCTCCGACTTCCCTTTGTTGTCGTTAATGCTGCCAGCAATCCGGAAGGTGACCACTAAGGGGTTGAACCTGCCATGACCGGTGCTTGCCCTGGCTGGGCAGTGTGCCTCTCCCTGCAGGGGACGGTGGGAGTTGATGTGAACGCAATGAGGCCTGCATCTCCCAAACACTAACCTGCGGGCCCCTTGTCGATCCATTTTGGAGAGGAGCAGAGACCCAGTGGTCTCATGAGCGGCCCAGCTGCCTCGGGGCCAGGCTCCACCCCGCCCCGGACTCGGAGCCCAGCTCCTAGATGCTGCAGGCGGCGATGCCCTTGGGGGGCACAGGGGAGGGAGAGGCCCTGCTCTGACTCGTCCTGTGCCTCAGGGTTCTCAGGGTCCGGTGACCAGGCCAGGTCCCGGTTTAGCTGCCGCCACCTGGGCGAGGTATCTGAGGGTGTGGTGGCTGAGGCGGCGGGCTCACTCTGAATGGGTTCCAGGAGTCAGCAGCGGAGGGGGGCGCTCTGGCCAGCACCACCTGCCCTTCCTGGTCGGAACCCTGTCAAGGTCAAGGCCACTAAGAAAGGAGGGTAGTGAGGCCTGTACTGCAACTGACACATTGGATGACCTTCTCTGGGCTTTTGTCCTCATGGAACGAAATGGTCTCCAAAGAAGTTTTTGCCAGTTATCAACGTTATCATGTGAACGGGCCATTATGGAGGCTCACGGGGGCCAAGCCCTGGTGGGAGGAACACTACGCGGCTGTGAAAAAGGATGAGGGCCACCTGCACGCGTCGCTGTGGGCGGTCCCCCGGGCAGGCCATTTAGTGAAACAACAGCGGCAGCGAGAGATCAGCGCTTCAGGTGCGCTGCCCTTCGTGCGAGAACGGGAGAGGCAGAGTAAGAATACACACATCACATGCATCTTCCTGGCGGCGTCCGCCCGTACAGGACGAGTGAGAAGGGGGTAAAGTGCTTGTCTGTGCGCCGGCGGGGCGGGAGCGGGAGGGTGGCGGGCACAGGCGGCTTCGCCACGCCCGCCTGCCTGCACGGTTTCGAGTTGGGACCAGGTAACGCAGGGCGGTGTGGGGGACGGGAGGGAAGGTTTGCCGTCAGATTCCTGGCTGGTGAGCCTGGCTCCCCTCCGTGACTGCCACGTGCCCTGGTGGGTCACTGCCCCTTCTAAGCCTCTGCCTTCACCTAAGACTGGGGGAGGCCCCCTCATTTCCGGGGAGCTGGGAGGGTAAGTGCCTGGCCGAGGGTGCTTTTCACAGAGTCCCTTTGGCTGCACTCCTAAATCTCCCTGTTCAGGGGGAAGCTGGGTCTGGGGCGGGTTGGGGGGTCCATGCCCAGTTGGTAAAAGGAAATACACGCGTAGTACATGACATCATCAACCGCACCCATCCTTTACCTTTTGATCACACTTCCCCACTTATAAGAACTTCCCTAGGCTTTTCTCATTTGCCCCTGCAGTAGCCTAAACATCCCCATTTTTAGGAAGGGATGCTGAGGGGTCCCCACCCTCTGCTCCCCCTGCCCGACCCTGGCCTCGTTCCAGAAGCCAGGCCTCGACTAGTGCCCAGGCCCAGGCGTGGCCGTCCTCACGGCAGAGCCGCGGAGACAGCGGCTGACGGGAGGAGCCGGGGAAGGCCTGGCCCAGGCAGCGCGTGCGGTGGGTGCAGGGGCCACCAGACTTGCGGGTGACGCTCTGCGCACAGCCCCGGTGTGCCATGTGCTCGGGCGGCTCATGCTGACGTGGCCCTGAAGTCGGGTCCCCACCCCGCCATTGCTAGTGACCTTGAGTGAGTTACTAAACTTGCTTACATTGTGTTTCATGTCCACAGCCCTCCCGAGAGGACGCCCCCAGACGATGCACGTGAGGCACGGGGACCCACGCCTGGCCCTCAGTCAGTGGTGAGCTGAGACGATTTCCTTCTCTCTGTCATCTGTGTTCTGCTGGAAGTGACACCATATGCCTGCATTTCATGTAATCTGCCTACAAGGGGGCCCCCAAGCAGATGGTTTAGAATTAATGTCTTAATACATGAATAATCAACCTATTTAAATTCCCTGGGCCTCGGTTTCCTCATCTATGAAGTAGGAATAATCTCCACCCCGTAGGTGGGTTCGGGGTTCAGTGAGAGAGGGCATGTGGTGTGGGAGGCCCAGGGCCTGGCACATCTGTTCTTCCCAAAACTGTCCTTGGCTGGTCGACCCCATGAGCCCGCGCGTTGACATCAGGCAGACCCAGCCCCGGGAGGCTCACTCTGGCTTCCTACGTGGACCCGACAGGAGGTGACGGGACAGCTGGGTAAAAGTCCAGTCTTGTAGGAGGTACATTTGGAGCCCTGGGAGTCGGCCAGTCAGTGAGTGCCCCCGAGGACTCTCAAGGGGAATGCCAAGGAGGGGCTCAAAGGGAAGGCGGCTCTCTGCCCTCGGGGGGTCTCCTCCCCCCACCCAGGGGCCCCTCCCCCCGGGATCAGCCGCCCGTCACTTCTGGTCCGTGAGGCACCTCTGTCTCTATGCGAATGCCCTTTGCCTAGAATGCCCTTGTTCCCTTCCACCAAATCCTGTGCAAAATAAAAGTCCCAGGTCAAAAGGGTAACAGCCACCAGGTCCCATCCCTGTAGCCATGGCCTCCAAGGTCCTGGAGGGTCCTATACGCCAAGGACCCCCAGCGGGCAGTCTGGTTTCAGGGGAGCAGACCATACAGGCAGAGAGATTGGAGGAAGGGTCCCCTGGGTCCAGGGACTTGACTGGGATCGGGGTTTTTCTTTCTGTCTCTTCTTTTCTCATCTCAACTCTTCTCTGTGGGGGAGCCCTCCTCTCTCTTACCAAGGGAAAAAGAGGATTTCCCCCCTATATTCAGTATGAAAACTTTCAGGGAAGAACTCTTGGCCTGGTCTGAGTCCCTCACCCACTTATGAACCAATCACTGCTATTCCCTGAGAGAAAGTGAGTCTTGATACCAGGAGAAGGGGAGGAGGGTGCTGGGCAGACAGGAAGGATGTACTGTATACCCAGTATGACACCCGCACCTGCACTGGGAGGCAAGGCAGGGGCGGGGGGCACCTCTTGTTTCCCTGAATGCCCCCCCCACCTTCCTTCTCCCAGCACCACCCTGGGGGTGGTTTTCAAGGGCTTTGTCTCTATGACAACTCCAACAGACCCAGGTGTCCTGAACTGCAAGCATCCCCCCAACACCTGCACGTGCACAGGGTGGGGCAAATGTAGGGCGTGGAAAAATAATACGATACTTAGTAACACAAGAAGAAACTCTGTTTCGCACGCTCACGGCTGCACACCTGCTTTGCCGTGCCCTGTGTTACTGCGTCCACATACGCCAGACTATTACCTCTTTCGTGTTTTTATTTTGAATCACCTTCAATGTGTGTGCTTTAAAAGGAATCTTTATATCATGAGAGTACACGGACCATCACTACCACTGGCTGCAAACACGAGGGAACTACGAAAACAGATATAACGAAAGCCAAGCCACACTGTCCGTTCCCAGGGGTTCTGTTCCCATGGAGGCCAGGGGGCCCGCGGACAGCTCCCTCAGCTGCGGAGGGAGAGTAGCGGGTGTCAGGGAGGCGTGGAAGACGCAGGAGCCCTGAGTCAGGAACTTCCCTTTCAGCAATGTGAAGGTTGAAAAAGACTTGGAAAGGGAGTCGCTCTCACTGTGACTTCACGCTCTGCAGCATCGTGCCCAGTTCCACGGAAGCCCTTGCTTGCACTCACCGCCAGGGCCAGCGTCCCACGTGTTGGCAGGCGGCGAAGTGATCCATAAGGAGACTCCGCGGGGGGTCCCTCTGCCAGATCTCGGGAATCCAAACCACCAGATCTGCTGCACCATTCCTCTCCCCTTTGCCCTTGGCCCCAGGAGGGTCTAACTGACACCGAGGGCTGAGCCAGTCTTTTGGGGTCCTGAAGGGTCCCAGGAAGACCAGGGGCACAGCACAGGTCAGAGGTTGCCAAAGTCTTCCCTATTATTATGGGTGACCCTCCCCGACAATGACCAGCAACCTCTGACACACCATCAGCCGGGGCTGGGACATTGGTAACATTGTAGTAGTTTGATCCCTGAGACCCCAAACCTACCCATCGGCCGAGGCAGCCCCGCCCAGGGCTAAATTATTAATAAAATGGCAGTGTGACTGGAGAAGCTAGGAGGAGTTCTCCGTGGGCCTTGCTTTGAGAGAAAGGAGAGCAGGCACACTTGCAAATCTTCAGCGAGGCAGCGGGCCTGCCTTGGCTGGCTGTCCCTGCTTCCACCGATGGCAAAGACAACCGCTCTCTGCTTCTGCTTGCTATTTTGTATTTTCAGTAACAGGGGGCTGCTGGCTGAGGGTGGAGGAAATCCCCACTTAAAAAAGAAACTCAGGCCCTGGCTGGTGTGGCTCAGTGGATCGAGCGCGGGCCTGCAAACCAAAGGGTCGCCAGCATGATCCCCAGTCGGGGCACACGCCTGGGTTGTGGGCCAGGTCCCCGGTTGGGGGAGTGCGAGAGGCAACCAGTTGATATTTCTGTCCCTCTCTTTCTCCCTTCCCCTCTCTCTAAAAATAAATTAAAAAGAAACTCAAGTCAGTACTTCGAACAGGAAGCAGGGAAAAGGGACTCTTCACGAGCGGCTGGGCTTATTTTGGAGGCTCCCGGAGAGGAGGGTGGACTGCGAGACTTGCTTATTGAAAAGAAATGATTGATTGCTGGTGGCGATCAATAGCAGTAAAGAGCTCTGTCTGAATCGCGGGCCGTGGAGGAGTCGGCCATCGCCTCCTCCCTGGCTCCTTTCCCTGCCAGGGCTGGAGTGCTCTCCTGGGCCCGCAGGTGAGTGTGGAGTTGAGGGGATACCCAGGGCACACGGAGTTCCCGCTCCCCAACGTCCGAACAGGAATGGGTGTCGTTCTGACATCAGCTGGCACACGCACGGAGCTTTTTTCTGTTTTTCTGGATGCAGATGGGCCCCCCACCCCCACCCCGAAACCAAACACCGAGTTTCCCGACGTGGGATCTCAGGGGTCACGGGAGAGGGGTCGGGGAGGAAGTAGGCGCAGCTGCCCTAAATAACGGGTTTCTTTCTTTCTTTTTTTTTTTAAAGACTTTATTTATTTATCTTCAGAGGGGAAGGGAAGGAGAGAGGGAGAGAAATATCAATGTATGGTTGCTTCCTGTGCATTCCCTGCTGGGAACTGGCCTGCAACCCAGGCATGTGCCCTGACTGGGAATCGAACCGTGATCTCTTGGTTCACAGGCCCGCACTTAATCCACTAAGCTACACCAGCCAGGGCAATAATGGGTTTCTAATGCACTTAGAGAAGCTGTTGTCTCTCGGTGGTCTCCCAAACCAGACCATCTGCTAGGGGCTGGCTGTTCAGAAGGGGACACTCAAGGGGCGGAGTCTGCTGACAGAGGAGGGAGGCCCGCCGTGGCACCCCGACACCCCACTGCCCACTGCCCGCCTCTCTGGTTTCCGCAGAGAGCTGACACTAACGGGCTGCAGACTGCCGAGAGTTAAGCCGGTCCGGATGAGAACGTGGAATTAAGCTCTGTGAGCCCTGATCGATACCGAGATGATGCCAACAGCAGCTTGTATTTCTCCCGTGATAGACCCAAACCCCTCATTCAGACTTTCAGCTTTCCCCTCCAAATCCTTCGTGGAGGGGCAGGAGGGGGCGAGAGGGGTGGCTGAGGCCTCTGTCCCCGTCTTAAGGTCCCCGTGTCGTGAGGGGACGTGGAGGAAGGCGGGGCCCAGGCCCTGCTCACCTGGATCCCTCTGGGTAAACAAATGCAGCATCAGCACATCAGGAAGATAGCAACCGAGAGCCCTGGAGGAATTACCTAACCTACTTAATATTTTGGGAAAATTACACAGGATCAAGCTGAGACTGGAAATGCAGGATGATCTGTAGAAAAGACGGGCAGGTTGTTCTCTAGTCCCTCACCCGAACTTGAACCTCCAGCCGTGGCCACCTCCCCAAAGGACAGGTGGAAGAGACGCCTCCCTTTTCTCCCGCAGGAGAGTGTTTCATCCCCGCCCCCCAATCACCCCGGTATTAGAGCCTGTCAGTGCGGTGGATTCTCCCCAGGCAGCGACCTGCAGCTGCAGCGAACGGGCGTCTGTCTCGTGTGGGGCGGGCGGAATGGAGCCCAACCGAGCCCACGCACAGCCCGCCCAGGGAGCCCGGCCGTCCTCCTGCGCCCTTGGGCTTCACTGGGACAACGACTCCCGAGACGAGAGTTGTCCACCCAGGTCTCCGGGAAGGCTGGGGCTCGGGAGGCTGAAGGCTTTGCTCAGATAGAGACGGGAGTCCCGGGGGGTGTGCCGCTGGGCCACCAAGGCTGGGCGCCACAACCCGGCCTTGCTTCCTCCTCACCCCACTGACCCAGACTCCAGGAAGAGTTTACAGGAAGCAGGGCCACACTCAGCTTTACAAACCTCAGCATCTTTTGCTTTTAATCCCCCGGCCCCCATCCTTGGCCTCCTAACCCTCTCTGACTCTGGCTGGAATTTCCTTGTGTCTCTGGCCCCTCGTTTCCTTCCTTCCTTCCTTCCTTCCTTCCTTCCTTCCTTCCTTCCTTCCTTCCTTCCTTCCTTTGCCTTCCCTCCCTCTTCCCTTCCCTTAAAGGCCCCTCCCAGGCATAGTGCCTTTGGGCCAAAAGTTTTCACTATACAGATTTATATAAATATATGTTGTAATGACTGTTAAGCCAAATACTATCTTTTTTTAATCTGCAAAGGAATGATTTGCTGTACAAAGAATCCCAAAGTGAGTTCCCCTGTGAAGTGAGGAGGCGGACGCCTGTCGGGCCATTGCCGATGAGGCCGCCCTGTTCGCGGTGGAGGCGGGGTTAGTGCGGACGACCCCCAGGCTTCCTTCTGACTCGGAGGGTCGCTGTTCGGAGGGTCGCTGTTCACGGGTCTTGGGGTTTTTTGGTTTATCTTTAGCTTAGATGATCTCCTAGCTTTTCTTTGTCTGTGTTTCTCTTTTATGTAACAAATATTCTTTCAGACGGACTGCATTTGGAATTCTATAAGATAAATGACTTAGTTTCTTTAACAAGTGAATGGCATTTAACACATTGTAGATTAGGAGATTAAGAAGCAAATACAAAATGTCATCCTTATTTGAGTCCTGGTTCAAGTGAAGCAAATGTAAAAAGATGGATGTTTAGGCAATCGGGCAAAACTGAACGAGAATCAGGTATCGGATGATACGCCATAAGGAATTATCCTTAATTGTGTTAGATGTGATAATGGTGTAGTGGTTATGTTTCAAAAACTCCTTATCTGCTGGAGGTGCGTGCTGATTACCGATGCAATGATGTGATGTCTGGGATTTGCTTTGAAGTGTTTTTTTTTTTAAAAAAGGAGAGAGAAGAGCGAAGATCGGGAATAAGAAGAGCCAACTTTCGGCTGCCGAACCCGGAGGATGGGCTCACGTGGGCTCAAATTCACTCCGCCTTTTGTGTGTGTTGGAAATTTCCCGCAACAAAAAGTTAAATTTTTTTAATCTTCACCTGAAGATACATTTTATTGATTTTAGAGAGAGGAAGGGAGGGGGGAGAGAGAGGGAGAGGCAAACATCGATGTGAGAGGGAAGTATATCCATTAGCTGCTCCCCACACACGCCCTGGCCAGAGACAGCTAGGTATGCCCCCTGACCAGGGATGGAACCCGCCACTTTTTGGTGTACAGGGTGATACTCTAACCAACTGAGCCACCCGGCCAGGGCAAATGTTAAAGTTTTAAGGCATGTGCCACACTTAAATATATTTTTTAAAGATTTTATTTATTTATTTTTTTAGAGAGGGGAAGGGACGGAGAAAGAGAGGGAGAGAGAGAAACATCAATGTGTGGTTGCCTCTCGAGTGTCTCTTACTGGGGACCTGGCCCGCAACACAGGCATGTGCCCTGACTGGGAATCAAACTGGTGACCCTTTGGTTCGTGGGCCGGTGCTTAATCCACTGAGCCACACGGGCCACGGCCACACTTAAATATTTTAAAATGCAACCCATACCTGATCATATGTTGGCTTTGTCAGAATCCTAGTCTGTCTGCGCCTCTCTGGGAGGGGGGCGGTGCGTGTGCGGGGAAGTTCTCTCTGCTCCGCTGGAGGGTAAGATTCCTGAAGACAAGGCCCCCTCTGTCCACGCGGTTACCTTTTCCCAGCGCGAGTGGAAGTCCAAACCCAGCAGGCACTTCATATGTGTTCGTGGCTGGCTGACCGAGGGACACAGAGCTATTCAGGGAAACTCAGCCAGTGCCCCGAAGACCGTGGACCTCTGGCCACGGGAGTTTCCAGGCAAAGCCAGCAGGTCCCTGAGCCTGTTCTGTCTTCTGCTGAGACCATGCGTGCGGGGGGGAGGGGGGTGTGAGCATACCTGTATGATCAACTCTTATTAAAACGCTTGCCATAATTTATTACAAAGTATTCCTCATGAAATAAATTCCAACCAGATGGAGAGAAACCTCACTTTGGAAACGGGGCAGTGCCCGCCAAGCAAAGGCAAATAACCGGGTACGGTCTCGCGGAAGCTGTGGGGACCCGGTGTGTGTTCTGCTCTCGTCTCACATCTTCATAATGATCTGGAAGACGGAGTAAACAGCGTGCTAATGAAATTTGCATAAGATCCTTAACTGGGAGGCGTCCCCGTCTCCAGGAAGGGCAGAGGAGCCCTGCAGATGCCTCAAAGGGGGCTGAAGATGTAGATGGAAAATAACACAGTAAGGTTTGGCTCAGAGGGAGAAAGACAAATTCAATTGGGAGGGAAGTCTAAAACAGGCAATCCCCTGGAGAGAAGAACAATGCAAAAATAACGCGGAAAGAGGTTCAGGCAGAGAGCAGCCTGAGCTGGGGACGCGAGGTGAGGAAAACGGTCAAGGTGCTGGAGGACATTCCGAAAGGGGACGCATGTGCCAGGGGTGGGATCCCCGTGCCCCTGCCCTCCCGGAGCGTCACAGACCCCAGAGACTCTGTCCCGGGCCACACAGGTCCCGTGGGCCCCAGCCCTTGCACTTGGGAAAGTGTCCTTGCAGGCTGTAGGGAATTTCCGTTATGAGCCGTCCTGGCGCAGGCATCAGCTCCCAGAAGCTTCCTTCTCTCGGTGGGCACAGCGGGCCAGGGAAGGTGGGCCCCTGGAAGGCCAGGGGACTCGGGCCAGGGAGGCTGACCCAACAGGCGGCCCTTCGTGGTTTTCTGGCCCAAAGAAAGAGACATTGTGGCTTCTGGAAATGCTTCCCAGAGACCGGGACATGAGAGATCGGGCTGCTGCGCCCTGTGGAGGCGTCTTACTCCACAGAGATGCCAGTGCCACTTCTGCTCAGCGGAGATATGAAATGCACTTGCTCAGCAGATATTTTGTGAGTACCCTCCGTAATGCCGGGCACACACACAGGCATGAGCCCTGTCCTCCTGGAGCTCAGACCCTGGCTTATGTTACACTGGGGCTTCCACCGGTGCCCCCGCCTCTAAAGGCATCAAGAAGAGGTGGCCCTGTGATTGTCTTTTCTAGGAAGATATCATCCTCCAGATGATTAAGCAAACCTTTTCTGCACCCCCTAAAGGAACCCCAGAAAAATAAAATAACTGTAAACGATCATCAGGTGGTAAGCAGTGATTAAAGAAGACGGGAGAGGGACTTGGACAGATGAAGATAAATACTAAGAACAAAAAAGTCAGATGTGGGTCATTGTCAAGTTCTGATACACTGATGCTAGAACAGTATTGTCCAAGTGGTGGCTCCCAGGCCGATGGTTATTTGGGGCTCAAGTCTATAATTCAATGAGAAGGACCACCAGCCAATAACTTGGAGTTGACAGACCTTTGGGACTAGCAGACTGAGTTTCAAGTTCAAGCTGCAGCTCTTACTAGCTGTGGGACCTTGGGCCGATCACTTAGCCCCTCTGACACTCGGTTTCCTCCTCTGTACAGTGCGACTCTCAACAGCGCCCTCTTCTCGGGAGCCGGTGTGAGGCTCACGTGAAATGGCGCATTAGAAGTGCTTCGTGCCGTGCCTGCCACTGGGCAGGTGTTCCGTCGGTGGACCCCTCGGGGCCTCATCACTGTGCACCTGACTACGGGCAGCACCAGCATCTCCGGAGCACCTGCAGGCAGCGTCTCAGCCCCGTGTCTGTACTTCTGTCTGTCCAGGCGGGGCCAGCACACCGGGACGCTCCCTGGTACATGACAGCGAAGGGGAACGGACTGCGGTCTGTTTTCTTTCCCGGTCTTTCCTTTGGTAAAGCCGTCGTTCCTGCTTTCCATATTATCACCAGCGTTTACTGAGTGCCTTCTTGGTGCCGGCCTCCGTGGAAACAGGTGACGAAGACCCACCCGGTGCCCAGGACGCTGCTGGTGCAGAAGAAACAACCCGGCAAACTGCCGGGCCCTTTATTTCCTTGGGACCCGGGCCAAGAGGCTTGTCTCCAAAGACAGCACTTGGCCTGTTCTTCTTCCATCTTTGAAATTTGAGCCTCTTTCTGCCATTCTCCCCGCTTCTGCTCTCCGATGCCATCAAGACTGAAGCCATGGGCTTTGAGTCAGGAACACCTGGCTTGGAGGCCCTGCCCTGCCTCTAGTGTGACCTTGGGGACGTGAGTTAACTTTTCTGAGCCTCCGTCTTCTCAGCTGGGAAAGGGGGAAGGCAGTGCCCGCCTCCTAGGATCGTTGTGAGGGCTGATCAGTTAATCCACCGGCCTTGGGAAGCCCCTCCCCCGACGGGCAGGAAGTACTCAGCCAACAGTGTGTGTTAAGCCACTCCCTGTGGTCAAATGACCTAACTGTGACGGTAACACGTATCACTGTATCCAATAAAATCCAACAACTTATTTCACTTTGCTTAATTTTATGTTTATTTGTATCCAAAAGGCCAAACTATCTTGAAATCACTGATCTGGCAATTTTGCTGAGGTCACCCCTTCTCTGGGCCTCAGTTTCCCCATCTATAAACTCAGTAGCCTGTCCCCAAAAGCCTGCTGTCCATCCGGGTGATGCCAGCACACTGGGTCTGAAACCCGGCTGAGGCGGGGCAGGCAGTGAGGCCCTCCTCTCCTGGCCGTCTTTGAAACATCGGAACAGATGCCGGCCAAGAAGAGGGGCCCGGTGACGTGTTGAACAGCGGAGGTGTGGGGAGGAGCCGGGGGTGGGGGTGCCTTCGCTGGGTCTGTGGCGGCGTGGCTGGTGAAGCTTAGTGACAGGCGATGGGGACTAGTTACCAGGCAATGCTCTGTGACCGTGAGAACTCAGCCGTCCGAGGAACTCCTGGCCTGTCCTGGCAGGATGGCCCGGCCATCCTGAGTGGGCTCAAGCACATCTTTGCTGGAGGGGGCTCTGGCCTCCATGGGACCCAATGTGTCTAAGCCCGAGATGACTTGGAGGTGCGGGCAGTTTGGGGAGGAGCGCTCAGGAGGCCCCATGTCCACCAGCAAGAGGCAGGACGAGGGCGGGCAGGGAGCAGAGACCCGAGCATGCCGAGAGCCATGAGTACCTCTGGCGTCTGCCGTGCTTCCAAAGTCTGAAGCTTCCCCCCCGAGAATCTTCACATGCGTGCTGTCCTGTCCCCATCACTGCCCCGTGGAACAGGAATAATTATCTCGATAGTACAGACAAGGAGACCGAGGCCCAGGGAGGCTGAAGGACTTTCTGGGGTCACACAGTCAGCAAGAAATGGCAGTGGGATTCGAACCCTCAAGCCCGGAACGTTCCAGTGCCATAGGAGATGTATCCATGCTGCCCAGACCCAAGCGGGTGCCCCAGCCTCAATGCGCCCCCTGCAAACACCTGTTCCACCAGCGAACTGAGGAGCGGCATCTATGCTTTCATCTGAGGACGCGTTCGTGCTAACCCGGGGCCCCAGGGAATGTGTCATTCGGCTCCCATTGCACAGGGGAGGAGACCGATCCTACGGAAGCGAGTAGCAAGGCCGCCAAAGAAGCTAGCGGCAGAGTCAGGCCGGGAATTCTGCATTCCTAACCCCTAACCCAGTGCTTCCTTTCTTTTTCATTTTTTTCTTTAATTATACTCTACTGGCATTTATTGTTTTTCGAGGGCTTGAGGTCTGGTGAGAACCATTCCCCAGTAGGGAGGCTGTGTGAGATGTGAAGGCAAGATGGCCAGGGAGGGGCCACCCGTGGAGGGAAGACAGAAAAAAATGATAAGAAACAAAAGGCAAGTGGTTTGGGGCAAGTCTTTTAACTTCTTGAGGCTCAGGCTTCTCTGTAAAATGTGGAGTAGTGACCATCGACTCCCTCCAACTTCTGCAGGCCTCCCCCACAGCCTTGCTCTTGCAGGAAGGGTGCGAGGGAAGCCCCCAGCGGGGTGCCCGGTGCACGGCAGTCCTCTGTAAACAGTGCTGTCACTGCGGAGAAAAGGGGGTGCTGCACCGCAGCTTCATCGACACCCAAACGGAGGAGCGGTGGGCCACGCTCTGGGAAGACAGACAGACTTTCGAGAAGCCTGAAACTCCAGCTTTGGTGCACTTGAGGACAGAAGAGATTCCAGGTCTTTCGTCCATTGAACCTCAGAGTCTTGCTGTGACGATTACACAGCAGGTCACTCACCAGGCCCTTAATGGTCGGCACGTTCTGGGTTTCCTGGGCCAGCACCTTCTTGGCACTGCCCCGCCAGGCTCTGGTATAGCAGAACAGTGGGAACAGGACCCCCACCAACCCCTGCAGTGCCCCCTCGTCGCCAGGGCCAGGTATTTGCCAACAGCTTAGGCATACATACACGCAATCAATATCACAAAAGATAAATCTGCAGCAATTGACTCCAGGCTGCGCTGTCACTGAGTGACAATGAAAAATGATCAGCACTTGAATACATTGCGTTTTTATCTTTAAATCTTTCTACAGAAGCGGTGTCGATACCACAGCACTAAATAATCTCTAGGTAGCGGGAAGACGCACGAACATTTTTTTTTCCTTCGTGGAAGATGGATGTAGCATTTTTCCAAAAGCCTTAAATACCGATGTAAGGACTCTGCTCTCCAGACGCCCTGCAGTGACCGGCTGCCCTGTCGGTCCTCCAGGGGTGACCTGACGAGCTCCGCTCCTCCAGCCGTGTTCTTTAAATAACAGGGCTGGGCCCCGAGGCCCTTTCCAAGCCCTAATGATCCCATCCATCAAGGCTTGCTGCTTCTCCTTGCTCAGGCCGAGCTCGGCAAGCTGAATAGGGAAACTGAGGTGGGGGAAGTTTAGAGTCTCGTCCAATGAAAGTCACATGGGAACTTCCCCCAGATTCAACCCTGTGGCCCTCTTGAAGAGGACAAAGCCAATCCACTCGGGACTTAAGACGGAAGTTACAAGATTGCTGGGTATCGTCCTCAGGTACCAGCTGAGCCCCCGTCAGGTGTGAGACACCAATAGACATTAGAAATGCTGAGAAATCAGCCTCCCTCCTTCAAGCATAAAGGTATTGAGATGGAAAGGCGTGTGCTCAGCAAGAACAACAACCATACATCGAGTGGTCGCAGACCAGGCATTGCACCCAGAGCTCTACACGCACCCTTGCAGCTGAATGGACCTCACAGTAGCCCACGCAGTGCGCGTCACCAACTGCAGTTCACAAACAAGGCGACGTGACCAGCAATGGGGAGTCAGGGCAGGGCAGGGCAGGGTGGCCCTGGGCTCGGGTCCCAGGCTCTGCATGCACTGGGGCGAGCCACCACCTCCTTTGGCAGACTCCACGAGCCCTAGAAACCCCCAGACTTGATCACTGTGTGCTCTGTGAATGTTAAGATGAGCAGGCAGGCTGCGTTTCCCAGCATCCGCTGCGTCCCTGCTGCGTGCCAGGCCATACTGCGTGCCAGGCCACGCGCGCACTGGTTTGCAGAACTGCAACTGAGCAATGCGTCTTCTGTTCTCCAAGTGCAGCGGGAAGCTACGGACACCCGTCCCCTGCCCTAAAGGTATTGCAAAGATCACCAGATATCTTATACTAACCAGCTCTAGCGTGCCTGGGGCTGCCAGGGGTTGACACAGAACATTCAGAGAGGAAGAAAACAAAGTTTCTGACTTGAAAGATTTTGCAGTTATGCGGGAGAGAGGAGACTGATGCCCAGTGAAATGTCCTCTGCTATTAAGTATGGAAACAGGGCTGGGAGACTGTGGGGCAGTACAGAGAGCACTGGAGTCCCTCCGGTCTGGAGTCAGTCAGTAGGGACCTGGGGTCAGGTGCCCCCGGTGTGGGAATGAAGACCTTCTCTCAGTGTAGAGCTAGGAGGAGTCAGCACAGAGCACGCAGAGTTAGACACTCGCTCCCTCTGACAAAGAGCCCGTGAATTCCCTGCTGGCCTGGGAAACAGATCTAATCGAGGGGATCAGGGTACATCATCAGGACCGACTAAGAAAGTGGTAACCCAATCAATGGTGCCCTAACCTACCTTGAGAGAACTATTAACAGAAAAGTACTGGTCATCACCAAGCTTCAAGGGAGGGTGGGGACTGGTCAGTGTTTATCCAGCACTGCCCCAGGAGGACAGGCACTGTCCAGGGCAGCTCTTCTAAGTCTCCTTGGTAGCTCACCGGTTCCCGGGGATGCTTGGGGGAAGAGACCCCAAATCCAGCATAGGCGGCAAGTACCGCACACCACATCCCTCCGTGTGACTCGATGGGACTTCCCTCCACTGAAGTCCAGAGAATTCTGCAGCGAACAGACAGTCAAAAATGCTTCTCATCCTTGTTTAACTCCAACTCACTTGGAGCTGCGGTGGGAAAAGGAATGCCTGAATACGAAACATAGTTTAGAGGAGAATGATCTAAAGATTAGATCAAAGGCCTTAGTCGGTATCACAGAAGAAAAGGCAAGTAACGAGAAATAGCAGGAAACATCTAGGAGAGCCTTACACACTCAACCAAGGCACACACCTAGTGGGCAAGATCTCCCAGACACATTGTATTGGTGAGAAAAGCTGGGTGCAGAAGACCACATAAAGTGGGCCTTCCTTATTTTTTTTAACAACAGGGCTGGGAAATATATGTGAATACATAAATTACATATAAACACACACACGTACCTACACATGTATGAATATACTTTTTGCAGGCACAAGACTATCTCTGGAAATACAGATAAGAAATGAATGACTTGACTCCGAGTCAAGTTGACTCCAGGCGGGAAAACAGACTTTTCAATGACTCCTTTGAAATTCTGAGCCGTGTATAAGTATCTATTAAAAAGCAAAATAAAAATACCCTAAAGCGTGTGGATACCATTCAGTGTGGATGAGCCTAGCAAGTGACTGTTCCTGAGAGTTCCCGCTCCCCTTAAAGTCTTTCAGTGCTTTTCCATGTCCCTTGGAGTAAGGGCTAGACCCCAATGGGGCCCTGAAAGATCCACGGTTTCCCCTAGTCTTCTTTACACGTCAGTCTTCCTCTCTTCTCTGGGCTTTTACACAAGCTATTCGTTCTACTCGGCAGGGTCTCTCCCCAAATGCCTGTGTAGGAAGGCTCGCGTTAGGTGTGTGGGATCACCCCGAAGCTGCCTGCCACTGTGTTGACTGCCTTGCTCCCCTGTCCGCTATGCCGACCGCTGTCCGTGGTGCTGACAAACGACGGCGCGAGGCGCCGCCGCCCTCCGGGAACTCTCAGACGCCATAGTCATGGAAACTGAATGTACACAAGGCTGGAAGGGAATACAGGCTGTTTATTCATAGTTCCCCCTTTAACTCTGAAGATGTCATTTAGATTAAGTTATGAAGTCATGCCAGCTATGAAGAAAAGAAAGTGAACCGACAGAGAGACAGAGAGGAAAAGGGAGAGGGAAAGGGAGAGAGAATTGCCACCGTGTTGTGGGGCGAGATTTTTCATGACCCTTGGTGAATGTACGCGGAAAGCCAACAGCCAGAAACAGAACAGCAAAGGAAAGAAAAGGGGTTGCTCTTAAAATGCACCAGAAACAAAGAGGCCTCTAAGTGGGGTCTCGTCCCTCTTGAGAATTACTTCTGCTCTTTGTGGCTTTTCACGGATGGTATCTCTTCTCTTTCATCTTCCTGCAGACACAGAAATACTGGACTTCAGTGCAATGAAATCTTGATCCAAGCAGAGTGGAAGTGAGATCTCCCGTCTTGGGGGCCAAGGTGTTTACAAATGCAGTTTATACGTATGCCTTTCTAGTTGACCTACTGGTCAGACCAGACAGAAAGACAAAATCCAGGAGCTAGAGAAGCACACTCCTCTGGTGCTCTAGTCCCTCCCCATGATGTGTGCTAGAGGGGAAGTGGTTTATTGATGAAGACGCTACCGCCTTTACAAAACGGACAAACGTCTTTTCACAACCAGTTGTTAATCCTTTTCTTCTTGCTGATTGCTGCTGTCTGGATCCTGACCTGGATACTTGTTTGAGTTTTGGGGGTGTTGCCCTGCCAGGATGGGAAACAGGTATTTCAGGGGCGTGGTGACTGGAAGATTCAGTCTTGATCAATGAAGAGATTTTATTTGTGTAGCTGAATGTCTTTGTCAGGGGTAGGATCCAATCTTCCACGCATATTATTGTTATCCACTGTGGCTCTTAAGGAGTGTGTACTTTCTTTGTAAATACATGTGGTTCCTGATAGGCTGCCAGAAGTACATTTCAGGACAGGCTTTTCTCCTTCTTTCTGTGCCCAGAGCCTGAAATTGTCAGCTATATTTGAGAAGTGAGCTCAGAGGCAGATTTCTGGACTGCATTTTGTTGTAGACAGTTCTTGCCCCGACCACCCCCATCACCACCACCAGTGCCTGCAGGAAGTACCAGGAGACTGTTTGCATCAACCTGAGTTTTGCTGACTAATAGTTTTAACTAATAACCAGAGCGGTTGTGTGGGGGTTTTTGTTTTTCAGGTTTTGGCTTATTTGTTTGTTGCTTCTCATGAGTAGTTATTGAACATAGGAGACAGTGCAGAGGTTTTTTTAAAGCTGGGAGGGCAGAAAAATCTTTTTCTAAAAAGACAACTACTCAGGTCTCAATATAAATGGTGTAGGAGTGCCCTGGCTGGTGTGGCTCCATAGACTGAGTGCTGGTCTGCAAACCAAAATGTTGCTGGGTCACCTTCTGGTCAGGGCACAGGCCTGGGTTGTGGGCCAGGTCCCCCACTGGGGGTGTGAGAGAGGCAACCGATTGTTTATCTCACACTGTGATGTTTCTCTCTCTCTCTTTCTCCCTCCCTTCCCCTCTTTTCTAAAAATAAATAAACAAATCTTTAAATGGCATAAGAGCAGAACTGTTTCAGTTGGAGAGGGCCCTGAGGCTCCACTCTTTGACCATCCTTTTCTGCCTCTACCCTGAGACAGAACCTTCACGGTACTCCTGAGGAACATTGGTGCCTTGGGGACCCACTTTGAAAACCGCTGGCAGAGACATGGCATGGCCTTGAAGTTGGGAGACCTGGTTCTCTCCTAGCCAGGCCCTTAGCCGTCGGACCTGGAGGGAGTCACTCAGTCCCAGGGGGCCCACTCTCCGTCTACACAGCGAGTCTCTGTGACTGGCTGGTTTCGGGAATCCTGAGCTCTCAGTTCGGGCATGATGAAGATTCCATGACTATAAAATTCAGATTATAAAATTTCATGATTCTCAAATTCTGGAAGTCTACAGCTTTAGATTCCCTGAGAGTCACTGTGTACTTTAACAATAATTTCATAGTAATGTCTGTATGTTTTTAAAGAAGAAAACAGGCTTGGAGAGTTGTTGTTTTGTTTTTAGAAAGAGTGGTTAGAGACTGTTTCTATGGAGGAGAAGCTTGAGTTATACAAAGATCTGTGGGAAAAGCGTTGTCGTGAGATGGACCAGCATAAGCAAAGGCCCTGTGGTGGGGAATGAGCTGGGCACGTTCAAGGAACAAGCAGGCCAGCGGGGCTGGAATGGCTGTGGTAAGGGGCAGAGCGGTAAGAGACAAGGTGGAGGCCAGCACTGCTATCTTCCTGGGCAAAGCTCTGAGTCTGGATTTTATTCTAAGTGCAATGAAAAGTCGCAGGAGAGTCAGAGGAGGGGGTGGCGTGACCGATCTATTGTTTCAAAAGATGCTTTCGGCTTCTGTGAGAAGAATGAGCCATAAGGAAGCAAAAACGGGAAGTAAAGAGACCAGCGAAAAAGCTGAAGCAACATTCCAGATGCGAGTTGGTTGTGACACGGAGCAGGGAGATGACAGAGGAGGTGGCCAGGGGTGGCTGGATTCCAAATACATTTTGATGGTGAAACAGCAGGACCTGGTGACTGACTGGATGCCACGCCACACATACCAAGTGACCGTGGATGTAGAAAACAAAGCGCGAATTCTCACAGGGGCCTTACACCACACGAGCGCGGTGTTGGGAATTATAGGTATTGGTCTGCCATCCGGCTGCTTCTCACTCGGGCAACGTCAGGGAGCGCGGGTCGGGTAAAGACAGGCAGGGGCATGTCTATTTAACCCTCGTTCAAGGTTCTTCTGAGCTCCACGGGGTGGGTCAGCTAGCACGGATGCAAACACATATTCATAGAGTATATTCAGGTAGTATAAGCAGCCAAAAGTGGACTTTGTCTCCTAAGTTGTTTTTAATAGGAGATTATACCTCATAATCAGAAAAGTCCCTTTAAGACAAAAAAATAAATCTAATGCAACCCTGCTGTAGAGAGGTGTGGGTTGACGGACGTGGAGAGGCCGTGTGCGTGCATCTGTGGCGCCTTCGCTGTCTAAGTCTCCGTGGCCAACACGCACGTGCTCCCCTGGCCGCCCGCCTGCCCTCCCCCACATCAGCTCCGGCCTGCGCTTGGGCTCCGCCTGCCCGGGGCGTGGCTCACAGGTCCCCGCCCCAGGGCCCGCCCCGCTGCCCGCCCCAGCCGCATGCACAGAGCTAGGCGCACTGCTCGGTTGCGGGGCCGCCCGAGTGAGTCATCAGTCTAATGGGAACACATGGCCGGGACGCGGAGTTTGCTGTTTCCTCGCAGTGTTTTGAGGCTTTCCTCCTGACAACTGTGCTCGTCACAGCCGTGGTGAAAACAACATGGAAAGGAACCTCATGGGCCACACAATTCCGAACGGCGCAGGGAAACATTTGGTTTCTGTCGCTGTCAACACGATTTACCCACAGAGAAAGAAAATGAAAGGCCAGGCGGAGACGGCTCAGTTTGGCTCGGAGAGTGCCGCAAAGGCTTGGAACCCTCCCGCCCGCCCGGGCAGAGGGCCACCGAGACCCAGCTGGGTGGGGCGGGGCTCAGCGCCTGCGAGATGATGCTGGCGACAGCAGGTTGCAAAGGTGACAGCGTGTGCCTTTAGCCAAAGACCCGCCAACCCTACAGAGAGTGTTGCGTTAAGCCCCAGGGAGGAGATCAAGGAGCTGGGAGGCCTCCCAGGTGGGGACCCGGGGAGGGTGACCCTTCTTTCTGGTGCAGCTGACAATGGATGGCTCCAGGGCTGCCCTGGAAGTTCTCCCCCTGTCTGGGGGCTTACGTGAGAGAACAGTAGTACCGAATAACAAATGATTTTAGAGAAGGCAAAATGAAGTTTTCTGGAGGTTCCTTGGGACTATTGATTCCTAAATGGGAAGAAGGGTTGTCCCCTTGGGGGATGTATCAGAGCCTTAGAGCTTCTGTCATCTGGTTGCTACCCCTCCCGCATATCCCGATGTTACTGCCGCAGGGAGCGGCCCCCTCTGCCAGCTACAGCTACTGTAACTGACAGAAGCCTTAGTCACTTCTTCAGCAACCGTTTACTGAACACTTACCTCGTGCCAGCACCGGGATTAGACAAAAAGGTTGGGAGCCCCCGGGTTTTAGACTGTGACAAAGACCAAGGGAATGTGACAGCCCAGGTTTTGTTTAACAGTCTCTCCTTCTCTGATATTCCTTTTTAAAAGGGGGGGTGGTGTTAATGCCCACATGCAGTGAGTGCCTCCAAGGTGCCAGACGTCCCGCTAGCGGGCAGGATCCCTCTCGAGGAATCCTAACAGAGTGCAAAGAAGCGGGCGTGCACCTGTCTGCTCTCCGGGGGAAAGAAGAGGCCCAGGGGAAGCTACACAGCTCACGGAGTCCCCACAGGAGTGACTGGAGAAGCAGGACTCTCGCTCGCATGACCCTGAGCCCCGGGCACGCATCTCTGGCCTGGCAACTTACGTGCCCGCTGCATCGCTGCTCACCGGGCACTTGTTAGCAAGGCACCTGCTGAATCATGGTTCATTTCAATAAGCACCGAGGTGATTCATTTACACTTTAAAATGTGAGCGGCACTGAGCTGGGGCTCACACAGCCGCAGTCTCCCGTGGGGGCCTTTGTGGACTGCTGCTCTGTCCCCCTGAGCTGTTCGGGATTCTGGGCGAGTGTGCAGTGGGGAGGGGGCGATTCTATTTACAAAGCTGGGTGCCTAAGGCTGAGAGCCCCAGTTCCACAGAGGACAGCTAGGGGCCATGGGCCTTGTTTTTGGGAAAAATCGGCACCAGTTCCAACATAACTAGTGAAACTGTACTCCTTCCTTTATTACCCCTCAGTTGAGCGAATGCAGTCTCCTTTCCTTTGTGTGGGTCTCACGACCACTCAGCTCAGCTCTAGGGCTTAGAGACGCTAATAATAAACCTGGAAATCATTAACACGGGGCCTACTCACCAGTCTCTAAGCCCCATAACCTCACGGAAGTTGGAGTCATTATTCACCCACACAGCGGCACCTGTGTGCAACACAGCGCAAGGTGCCCCTGCAGCTGGGTGCGGCCGAGGACCACGTTAACTAGGTGAACGGACCACAGGGCGGGTGCCAGCTCCCACGCGCCCCCCTGGCCCGGAGCCCTCGTCAGTGACCCGGCTGCAGAACGCCATGCTCAGACCTGCAGGAAGGGGTCATTTAAGATCCGTGATGAAGCTGGATTGTCGGCTCCACTGGGGTGGAAACTCAGCTCTCTTGCTCACTACTGTATCCAAGCATCGAGCTCAGCGCCTGACTCAAAGCTGGTGTTTAACTAAATATATGTTGGACAGATGGATGAATAGATGGATTTAAGGAGTCACCAGGCTCAGATGTGCAGAGCCAATGGCCTTGGATAGCATCAGCCAGAGGATGCTCATGAGATTACCTTCCTCGTCTGAGACTTTCTGTGACCTTGAAGGCACGCTGGCTGCATGAGAAGAGTCTGTTGCCAGGGGACCTTGTGGTATGCGGCCTTTGGAAAAGGTAAGAGGGCCGTTTCTGAAACTCTTGTAGGAGGGTTTTTCTTAACAAATACATAAGTCTTGGCTCTTGGGAACTAAAGCATGGAAGCAAACAATTCTGATTCTCAGAATGGTTTGGCTTAAGGGGAAAAAATCTGATTTTTTTTTTTTTGGTAGGGTTGGTTAGAGAGAAATCC
This sequence comes from Trachops cirrhosus, assembly GCA_028533065.1. Classification (NCBI taxonomy): domain Eukaryota; kingdom Metazoa; phylum Chordata; class Mammalia; order Chiroptera; family Phyllostomidae; genus Trachops; species Trachops cirrhosus. The sequence goes on from CM052540.1 coordinate 2,889,276, forward strand.
GAGAAATCTAGAAAGACCCAGAAGAATCAGGTCCCTTAAGTACCCACCCTCAGCTCCCACTTCCCAAGGACCTTCTACCTGTCTAAGGAAATCGTTTCAAAACAAAGCACTGTGTGTGAGAACCAGAGACCACACGGCTGGTGCATGACAAAAAGACGGAGTCCATCCTGCAGATACTTGGGGGCAGCTTTGCTGGGCGGGGGACCAGGAACAAAGGACACAGGCACGTGTCCTGACCGCGCACGCCGCAGACAGACGCTCCAGTCCCCACGCCCTCGGCCCTGGGGAGGCTTGGCCGGTGTTTCTCAGGCTGTGTCCCGTGGAACCTTAGCCCTGCGGGATGCTTCCTGCAAGCTTTCCAAAGGTACAACTTTCTCCAGGATGTTTACAATAAAAGTCAAAGGTTTTAGTGCCCCCGCTCATTTCGCTTCTTAAACCCAAAATTTCCCAAACCCGTCTGTTCACGGCCCGTTCCCCATCCTACATGCAGACCTTTAACCCCTGTTGCTAGCTGGCGGGCTAGGCAGCTCCAGAAACACTGGTTTCAGCTCCACGGAGAGTTTGGGGAATAAGCTCACTCCTTCTCGGGTTCAAGACGGCACAGTCCACTGTGCAGGGCCCTCCACGTCCCTTTGAGAATGCCAGGCCCTTGAAATCCTGGCTCCAGGGTTTAGACTTCACATCTCAAATGTGTCTGACTTGCGAGAGCCCAGCCTAATGCGATGAAAAGGGGTAGAGGGAACGAACAAGAGTCACACGCCATTCTCCGGTGCCCAGACCGGAAGGGACCCCGTTCTTTAAATGCTGTACCTCTTTTCTGATGGGCGGTGCGGAGTTCCATGGCACCGTGACTCTGTCTGGGGTCTCGAATCCCGGGGATCCCTCCTGGGAGGCAGGCACTTCAGTGCTGATGGAGGGCAGCACTCCCTCCCGCTCCCCAGGATGGGATGTCCCCTCCCTTGAGGTCTTCTCTGAGCTGGAGCCTGGAGCAGAGAGGTGAGGACAGCAGAGGACGGAGGGCGTCTCGGGCAGCGGAGCGAGGGGAATTTTCTTCACACTCCCGAGGAGCATTGGGGTTGGAATCGGGGCTGAGCCCCCAGCCCCTCCAGCTCTCCCTGTCTGCCTCCCCACCCAGGTCTCTCCCAGGGAGCCTTGTCACTCGCAAGCTGACCCCTGCACTGTGGCCACCAGGCCTGCTGGGAGGTGGCCGAGGCTTGTGGAGCCCTGTCCTCCACCCCTCTGCTCTCATAGCTGCAGCCGCTGTGACCCCTGGGAAGGGTGGATGCTTCATGGCCTTGCAGGACCTCCCACCAGTTTGAGGTCCTTTGCTGAGATCACCTCTCTCCTGTGTTTTAAGGGGCCCAAAGTTGGAGAGAACCTGGACCTGCCAGAGGGGCTGCTTTCCCAGGACCCCCACCTGCCACCTTTTCCAGCAAGTTTGAATATCCTTCCCTTCTCTTTAAGTTAAAATTTTCCGTCACATGTCCATACATGAACATAGTTTAAAAAATCAAGTAGACTTAAAAGAGCCCCCCACCACCTGCTAACCCTAGAGTTCTGCCCCAGAGACAGCCACCTTCAACTCTTTCAACTTGATCTTGACTTCTTCCGTTTCGGGTATCCATCATCTATTTGACCTCCTGCTACAGAAAACGAGGATTCAGCTCTTGCACACATGTGCACGCACATATGCATTGCACACACTTGCGTGTGCACAGACCCCCCCTCTCCGCATCCTCCCCGTACCATCGACTCTGCCCTCTGAGTTGTGTGAATGTTGCTCTCCACAACCACCCACGCACTATGATGATGCTTTGTGCAACTTCGTGTGCCTCAGAGTGCGTGATTTTTTTGGTTGCTTAGTTGTCCAGCTATGATGTGTCTCTAAACTCTCCATCATAACTATACAGTTCTTGTCAATATAATAACCACCTCAGGGACCTATTAGTTCAGTGTTTTGCCCTGAGCCCTGCCTCCTGGGCCCACTCGAGGCAGATCACTGGGCCCAGCCTGATGCCCACCCGTGGGCCCGGGCACGCCTGCGGACCACCTCTTCTGGGGTAGCGTTTGCCTCTCTCCCGTGCGGCATTAGCTGTTTCCTGCAACCTCTGGGCTCTACTTTCTTGGTTTACGCTCTCATTCTGATGAAGCACATCCTCCTGTAGCTTCCTGAGAAAGGAGGGCGCTTTGGTGAGACCTAGCCTGCACTTGATGGGCACCATTATCAATAAACTAATGGCTGGGAATTATTTTCCTTGGGATGAGGAAGGTTCTGCACCCTGTGTCCCAAATTCTCGTGATGACGATGAGGAGCTCAATGCCTGGCCCCTGGCGCTTTGCGTGTGGCATTCTTGCTTTGGACACTTTGCTAGGCCACCGTGCTGGGCACTCTGAAGGCTGTTTCAGTCCTGAGGCGAGTGCCTGGAGTTCTGGGAAGCTGCCGTATATGGTCTCTTTGACGATTTCCTCCCCTCTCTCCTCTCTGTTCTTTCTGTGTGCAACTCCTAGTCTTGGATATTGATCTTCCTGGATGGGGTAGACAGAACACTGGCCCCCCGAGTGTCTGTACCCTGACCCCCGAAACCCGTGAGTGTGCTACCTGACATGGCGAGAGGGACTTTGCAGAGGCGATTCAGTGAAGGGTCGTGAGACAGGGAGAATACCCTGGATTGTACAGCAGGGTCCAATGTCATCACAAGGGTCCTTCTAAGAGGGCGGCAGGAAGGTCAGAGGCAGGAAAAGGAGGCGTGACTCTGGAAGCAGGGGCCACAGTGATGCGCTCTGAAGACAGAGGAAGGGCCCACCAGCCAAGGAGTGGGGGTGACCTCTAGGAGCTGGGAGAGGCCAGCGCACAGATTCTGCCCTCGAGTCTCCACCAGGACCCAGCCCTGCGGACCCCAGGACTGCAGCCCAGTGCGACCCGTGCCAGATGTACGGACTCCAGACAGCGAGAGAGTACGAGTGTGCCGTTTTAAGTCGCCAGGTCTGTGGCCATGTGCTGTGGCAGCCACAGGGACCCTGCAGAGGGACCGACGAGCGCGCACTCCCTGCCCGCGCTGCACCCAGCCGCTCACACTCCTTAACTTTGCGGAAGCCGCCCTGAGCTGCAGGTTAGGTGGACCACCTTGCAGAGTCACCCTCGCTGCACTCATCTTAATTCTGAGGAACTGACAGTGGCCGTGCCTGTCCCTTACCTGTCTCTCTACCCACCATGCCACGAGGGCTCGGAGGGTGACTCTCTGCATTTTATTCACCACGCCTGTCCCATCGACATGAATAAACTGCGTGAACGACCAAGCGAACCAATGATTATCTCCAGCAGCCCTCAGCGCAACCCCTAGAAGTGGGAACTACCTTCCATTTCACAGATGGGGAGACTGAGTCGCTTTCCTGAGGACACATGGATTCGAGGGGCAGGGCCAGGACCCGAACCCGGCAGTGCCTGTGGAGCCCACGAGTTCAGCCACTGAACTGAAGCTGTCCCTCCAGACCGGCTGCCTCAGTCCTTCCCAGCCCCTGACTCCTGCCCTGGACCCGACTCTCTGGAGGTAGACGCGTCTTAATTAGGCCGCCCTGCAGCTGTTCAGGGCGCTGCGGTCCAGGAGGCGGAGGTTGCACTGCGGACTCTGCACTTCGCTGGGGGGAGGGGAGTGCCGGGAGCCACGAGCCACGGGAATTGTCGAGCTGCCCTGGGATCCTCAGCCGCGGGCAGCGTTCCAGAATCACAGCGTCGTCATCATTATTATTGTTTTGCTCTAATGTGTTCTGGAGAGCGACCATTTTGAAATTGGGCAAAAATACAGCCTAATATATTTAAACATATATATTTTTATTTTTATATAATTTAAAAATAAACGCATTGATGTACACTTTCCAAGTGCCTGCCTGCTGAATCCCTAATGTAATACAACATGACTCAGAGCTAAATTTAAAGAGAGAAGCACATATGTTTAAAGCAGGCACCGACTTTCAATCTGAGGAGAAACAGAGTCAGAGCATTTTTTTTTAGCGTTGAACGGACTGAGTGCAAAGTGAATTGTCTCCAAGCCATCTGGGGAGTCTGGTGTTTTTCAATGCCTTCGCAGCTCTAATTTTAAGCCGTTATTTGGCCTTTAAATAACAATATCTTTTCTTTCCATTGGAATTTGCACCAGATTCCGCATTTATTGCGCCATCAACTCCAAAAAGAGACCTAGCTTTGAGAGCAAAAAGAGCAAAAGTTATTGAACGCATTACCCTGCAGACTGGCTCTGGGAAGAAAACAGCAGTCTGATATTTTGCAAATGAAGGCTGACATATTCTGGGATGGCACGGTGCGCTCACCACAGACAGGCTGGTGGCGCCTGGAGGGGAAGGTCTAGCTCAAGGCCCCTCACCAGCCTGCCGCTCCAGCAAAAAGGCTCAGGGTGCACTGGCAATGACCTGCACGTTGTTCCCCAGGGCTCCCGTTCAGGGAAGGTCTTGGTTTTCATCCAGAAGGAAGGCAGTGCAACAGGATTACAGAATTTTAGCTCTGAGGGCGTTCTGGTCCAAGCTGCCCACCAAGGCTGGAATCTCCTGCGTAGATCCCGGATAAATGTTCATTCACTTTCTGCCCGAACGCCTCTAGTCACGGAGCTCGCCGCCTCCCCAGCTGCAGAAAGCCCTTTGCAATATCAGGCTGAAACCCTCCTCCCCACGGCTTCCCGACAACTGGTCCTCGCTCTTGCCAGGGGCCGAGGCAGAAGGAGTCTTCCCGGTGGTTGACGTGAAAGTGAGTTGAAGGTCACCGCTGTGACTTTTCTTCTGCCCCCATGGGCTCTGCTCCCAGGTAAGCATCTCCGGGGACAGACAGGACAACTTGAAGAGGTCCTCTCCTATTCCAGACATGATAATCTTCTGGGGGCCTGTTCGTGGTGGACGGGGCAAAGAGACCGAGGAGATGTTTGGGGCTCCGTGAAGCCGGGTGGGCGCGAATCCCAAGCCTTCTATTCCTGCCGCAGCTTCTCTGCACGCCTTCTCCAGAGGTGCGGTCTTCGAGGAAAACAGATTCAGATTAGTTCCGAGGTTCTCACACAGAAAGGCCTGGAGACCACAGCAGCCGGTTAAGAGACCCCTCCGACAGGCTCCTACCTGCCCTCTCTTCAACCACGAGAAAATAACACGCCAAAAAACTTGTCAGCGTTAACGCGAAATGACTCCAGCCAGACTGGATGGATGCATCCACGCATCAGCGACGTGTGACCTGCAGTCGATGTCCGTGTGAAAGGACCCCTGTGACCTGCCCTCCCGGACTTCCCCTCCCTTCCCTCTGCAGGAACGCTCCCCCCGCCAGGACTCGCCCAGCTCCGCCCCTGGCTTCATGCAGGCCCCCGCGCCCCGAGCTCCTTGTCAGACCCGCCTGTCAGAGTGCCACCTCCCCTCTACCCATCCTGCTTTATCTTCTTCTTAACATCTGTCACCACTCGACGTGTCATATATATAGCTATTCTTTTTTGTCGTCTGCTTCCATTCATTGGCTTGTAGGTGCTGGACGGCAGGGACTTAACGAGGTGCCCTGCTGAACGCTGTGGACGCATAGTTTTCAGTTAATCCATATATATTGCACGAGTGCGTGAGGATCGATCTGTGAGTGTCAATCTCAGACTGCCCTACAGACAGACTGGAGAGTGACTGATTGGCTTTAACGCTACATCCTTCCCGAGCCTTTCTGACTCCCGATAAAGGGACTCTTCCTTCTGTAAGTGTTCTTCAGACTCAGTAGTCCCCACTGACGTGGCCTTGACCTTCTAGCAGTTCGAGTTGTAGTTGACTTTCCTTCGTATCTGTCCTGGTAGGGGGAGCTCCTGGAGAGCAGGCATGCCAGCAAGAGCTCAGAGAGCGTAGGTGCAGAAGGGAATGGCGTCGTCTTGCTGCTCCCCTCTTCTCCTCCTCGCGAAGGTGTTAGGGCTGCTTCGGTTACGGCAGCTGCTCCTGATGAAAGCCTGTCCCTCCAGTACAGCTGGGGTGCTGGTTACCGACGTGGGGGCCGGGCAGTATGATGGCTGTCTCAAAGGACCTTTACTCTTCGCTCAGTTGTGTTCATTGTAATCCAGGTATCATTCAGGATTCATTGAAAGTCCCCTTACAACTTAACAGCAAAAAGATGACCCGAACTTAAAAGTGGACAGAGGATTTGTGTAGACATTTCTCCAAAGCAGATATACAAGCAGCCAGCAGGCACAAGGAAAGATACCCCCCATCATTCGTCATCAGGGAAATGCAAATCAAAACCACCGTGAGACTCACTTCGCACCACTGCGGTGGCTACCACCGAAAAGCAGACAGTAGGAAGTGTTGGCAAGGATGTGAAGGAACTATAACCCTCAGGCGTTGCTGGTGGGGATGTAAAATGATGTGGCCGCTGTGGAAAACTTTGGCAGTTTCTCAAAAATTTACACAGAGTCACATAGGACCCAGCACCCCCTCCTAGATAAACATCCAAAGAACGGGAAACCAAAGTCCACGCGATAACTTGTGCATATATGCTCAGAGCAGCATTGGCGATGACAGCCAGAAAGTGGAAGCAGCCCACACGCCCACCAACCACTGAAGGGCAAACCGAATGTGGCCTGCCCGTCCTGTTTGGCCACGACGAGGGATGAAGTGCTGGTCCACGTGACAACACGGATGAACCCTAAAAGCACTAGGACACGCGGAAGAAGCTAGACACAAAGGCTACATCATGTGATTCTCTTTGTGTGGGATTTGCAGAACAGGCAAGCCCACAGAGACAGAGTCCAGGGCGGTTTCTGGGGGTGGAGGGCGGTGGGGGGTGTTCTGGAAGGAGACGGCGGCGATGGCTGTAGAGTGGTGTGCGTGTGCCGACACACGCTGACCAAACGTGCTAAAGCGGGGTGTTCGCTGTAACTGAACGTTCACAAACGCCGTGGCACGCGAGTTACGTGCCGAACAAGCTGTTATGTTTTTAAAAAGAGGTCCTCACCTTTTAAACACTTAACAAAAGTGATAACCACAGTTGTCTCTCATGTATTCAAACCCCTTACGGAAACAACATGAGACAAAACAGAAACCCACACACGAACCAGGCGCTTGAAAAATGCCCGTGTCAGTTACCATCTTGACAGTCTTCAACTGCCCCTCACAGCACAGGCAGCCAAGACGCCCTCTTTTGGGTGGAGATAAACCAGAAGCCTCTTTCTTTCTCCCCCCCACACCTGAGGATTTGTTTTTATTGCTTTCACAGAGGGAGAGAAAGGGTGGGGGGGAGAGAGAAATCTCGACGTGAGAGGCATCCATCGGTTGCCTCCCATACACCCCCCACTGGGGACGGAACCGCAACCTAGGTGTGTGCCCTGACCAGGAATCGAACCCACAGCCTTTGGTGCACCGGGCAACGCCCAACCCAAGGAGCCACCGGGTCTGGGCAGGAGCCTCTTCCCTGGAGACGTTCCGAAGGGGAAACGAAGTGGTCGTCGGCCCCACCCTGCCGCCCAGCCCCTTGCAGCCGTGACTGCCGGGGGTTGGGGTGCCGGCTGCGGCCAAGGAGCCACGGGCCCCTTTGTTTCCACCGGGCAGTCAGCAGACTGAAGACATTCTGCAAAAACAAAAACAAAAATTAAAACATGACCTAGGGTCTGAAAAACTCAAGGCATGTTGAATACTCACATGATACCCTTAAAAAAAAAGCCCAAAGTCTTCACGATGGGAACTGTGAAAAAGCATGACAAGCGGTATGGTGAAAGCCACAGGCTCGCCCCCAGTGTCAACCACCATGGACGGATAGCCTGGTGTCACCCTTTCCCTGGCTGCCTCTGGGCCCGTGTTATTTTCTCCACGGCTCACGCATCGCAGTATTTTACCCGTAAATATCTCAGCATAGACCTCTGAAAGGTGACTTTTAAAAAGCACAAAACATGTTCAAATGCCCCTTATTGTCTTAAATTTTTTTTTTAAGAAGCAGTGTGTATGAAGTCCTTTTTTATCGTTATCTTTGTCTCCATGGAAGCGTAGAAACATGAGTAGCAATTACAACTGTTTCCAGAAACGGTGATTGCGGGCCAGACAGCTTTCTGGGGGCTTTCCACAGATTACCCGATACCGTCTTTGTTTCGGTCACAAAAGCTCAGGGCTGTTCAGGGACGGGGGGGACCATGGTGTCACAAACAGGTCAAGCTGGCGGACCCACCTGCGTTTCCCGAGTGTCCCCCTTGCCTGCCTTTATTTTGGGGCTGTGTTGGGACAGCCCCGAATGGTACAGCCACTGACAGCAGGTGGCTGCTGGGCACAGTAGCCATAGAGTCCTGACGTGTCCGGTCCAACTGGAAATGTGCCGTCAGCCCAAGTTTCACCAAGCATTCCAAAGGCTCAGTGTGAAAAAAATGCCAAGTTAGTATTTTTACATTGAAATGACCATATTTCAGATATGCTGATTAAATAAAATACATTGATTTCACATGTTTATCTTTCTCTCTTTTTTTTCAACTGTGATAAAATGCACATGACATAAACGTGACCATCGTGACCGTTTCTGAGTGTGTATTCACTGGTACTCTGTACCCTCGCGGTGCTGGCTGCCACCGCCGCCCGTCTCCGGAGCCCTCTTCATCTTGTCCACCGGACACTCTGCCTGTTAGACACTCCTCTCCATGTTCTTCCCTGCGGCCCCTGGCAACCAGCAATCTACTTTCCCTCTCTTGGTATTTGACCACTCTAGTCATCTCATATGAGCAGAGTCATCCGATATTTGTCCTTCTGTGACTGTCTCACTTCGCTTAGCATAATGTCCTCGGGGTTCGCCAGAATGTCCTTCCTCTTCCGGGCTGAACCGTGACGTTCCGCGCTGTGGCTGGACCACACTTGGCTCACCCATCATCCCTCAGCGGACGCCGGGTTGCTTCTACATTTTGGCTCGCGTGGATGGTGCCGCCAGGAACGTGGGTGTACAAACATCTTTTCAAGACCTTGCTTTTGACTCTCTTGGGTGTATACTCAGAGCAGAATTTACCGATAACAGAGCAATTTTTTTTGAAGTTTTCGAGGAGCCACCACACCGTTTTCCACAGTGGCCGCACTGTTTTACTTGCCTCCAGCAGTGCACAGGGGTTCTGCTTTCTCCGCGTCCTCCCGCCAGCTTTTCTTTGCTTTTTAGTGACAGACGTCCGAATAGGTGTGATGCTCTTTACCTTTTTAAATGTGACTGTTAGAAAATATGTGGCTCATATGTATGACCTTGTGTTTCCTTTGGACAGCAGTGCTAATAGAGACTAGAAAAGAAAGATGAAATTCAATTTCCCAGCCTCCTTTGCAGCTAGAGGTAGACCATGTGACATTGTTCTGGCCAATGAAGTGTGAGGAAGAGTCAGCTAATTGGCTGTTCTCTGCACCTATTAACCCAAATGGTCATTCACAGCCAAATGATGGACAGACATCAATTGCAGGGAGTGCATTCACTTTCCACTCAGGGGTGTGCAGTCAGGGTGTCCACAGCTGTATAGTTTAAAGTGGGAAAGCCTTGGTGGTCAGCCACAAGGGGCTCATGGACTTAACTGGGTTGTGTTTCTGGTTGTTGAGCTGTATGAGTTCTTTATGTATTTTGCATATTAACCCCTTATTAGAGCTGTCGTTTGCAAGGATCTCCTGTGGGGTGGGTTGCCTTTTTGTCTTGTTGATGGCTTCTTCTGCTGAACAGTACCTTTTCAGTCTGATATCGTCCCATTCATTTATCTTTTCTTTTCCTTCCCTTGCCTTTGTGGTCAAAGTCACAAAATCCCCTCCAAGACCAAAGTTCGTAAGTTCAGTATCTATGTTTTCTTTCATGTAATTTAGTGTTTCAGACCTTATGTTTAGGTCTTTGACCCATTTTGAGTTAATTTCTGTATATGGGGACAAAAGGCAATCTAGTTTCATTGTTTTGCATGTGGCATTCCAATTTTCCCCGCACCATTTATTGAAGAGGCTTTCTTTTCTCCATTGTACGTTTTTGGTGCCTTTGCTGAAAATTATTTGCCCATATACATGTGGGTTTATTTCTGGACTCTTAATTCTATTTCATTGGTCTGTGTGTCTGTTTTTCTGCCAATACCATGCTGTTTTGATTATTGTTGCTTTGTAGTATAATTCGAAGTCAGGGAAGGTTATAAAACTGAAAGCGATAAATGAACAAGTAAGGCAAACAAAAAAACAGACAAAAACTTATCGACACAGATAACAGTACGGCGGTTACCAGCGGGAAGGGAGGTCAGGGGGTAGTAAAGGTTAAAGGGAGTCACATATATGGTGATGGAAGTAGACTTGACTTTGGGTGGCGAACACACAGTGTAATACACAGATGATGTATCATAGAATTGTGCACCTGAAACCTGTACACGTTTATGTCACTCCAATAAATTTAATAAACGGAGGGAGAAAGAACCTATACAAAGCTATGGAATGGAATCTTCGGCGGTCACTGGTTTTGGAAGACTATGATAGGGAAAGTATGTAAGCTGTATTATGCAAAATGGAGGTCATCAAAATAGTACAACTCCAACTCTGTAAAAGAATGTGGCTATGTGAGTAACTAGAATGTTGAGTGGCAGGATCACGTACAACTTAATTCCTTACGTAGGCTTTTTCTGTTGTTCCCAAAACCTCAAAGTAAGTGTGTATTGAGTAATTAGAAAAATAAAGCAACAGGTTTTTTAAAAAAAAAGTCCACCGCCTTAGGTGAGTGGATGGCTTCTCTGTCAGGACGGTGAATCCTGGGGCTGAAGAGTGGGGAGGGCCGTGGCGTTGGAGGGGGTGTTGGCAGAACTGGGGGCTGCTGCTCAGGGAGACGTGCTGAGACAGAGACCCCCTCTCCCCACCCCCGCCCCGTGCTGCTTGGCCACGCCTCACGCCCTGGCTTTCCCAGGGAGCTGCGTGCCTGGCACCTGCCCTCTGCTTCCTCGTGGCAGGTGACGGCGGTTCCAGGTTCGGTAGCTTGCTGTCGGCAGTCCGTTTTCCCTCCTGATGAACACGCACTGCCCACCTAGCGCAGTAATGGAACGAGAAGGCGACCCCTCCCTCGGAGGGGCTGCGGTCCAGCCTGCACAAACAAGCCTGTGTTTTCTTCCACTCGGTCTCAGCCTAATGCGCTGGTAAAAGGGTCCGGTCCTGCGATGTTTCGCACTTAATTACGCATGAACACGGCAGTAAGCGGGGGCCGCTAATAACATGCTTGGTGGTTGATTAAGTGGGCCTACAAGTGGGCAATCAATCATTTACTAAAATATTTAAAATGCCTTCTGGCTTCCCGGGGTGGAAGAATATGGCTCCAGTGCGGTCCTCTGTCGGCTGCTCTGAAGGTGTAGCTCTCCCCGCCTTTCTGGTCTCTGCCTCTAAGCTTGGACACTTCCGCCCACTTTCTCCACCGCCAGAGAGCGGACTTCCAAAAACACAGGTCTGATCATGCCCCCGCGCACTTAGACTGCCTGTGTAAGTGCGCTCCCTCACCTGTACCCCCACCGCACCTGGTGAGTCCTGTGTCACCTTGGCAGGCTTGACTCAGGCCTCCCTTCTGACCAAGACACTGTGATCACCCTCTCTGGAGACTCCACAGTTCCCTGGGCAGGTCTCTCATCCTGCACTTGAACCTCACTGCAGTTCGTGCTCCATTTGTGTCCGCCTCCCCTGCTAGGCTGCGAGCGAACGAGTGCCAGGAGGGCAAGAACGCGTTCCCTGTGGGTCCTTGTTTGACCCTTTTACCCATGGGTGTTGCTGAGTAAATGCATGAACGCGGAGCGCAGGAATCCCGGGGCGGTAACGGGAATGATTCGTTCCTCCTTCTTGAACGGAGAGCTAGCTCCCGTTCACCTCCTGCTCCTGGGTTATCTCTGGAGCGACTCCCGCTTCCTTACACTCTACGTGCAAAACCAGAGACCCAGAAGTATGAACTCATCTGCCTGAGAGACCCGAGTCTGGGGCCACAGCCCCAGGCTAAGCAGGCGTCCTGATCTCCGGGATCTTCTTTGTCCTTGGGGTCACTTTGGTCATCATTGCCACTATTGTGTTGAAATAGGCAGGAAACAAGGGGAAAACAGGAATGGGAGAGGCGGGGTTCTCACCATTCTTGTTTTGGATTAATTATAATAAATCTGATTCTAAGCATTTATTTATTTATGTAGTCCTCACCCAAGGACATGCTCACTGATTTCAGAGAGAGTGGAAGGGAGGGAGAGAGAAACATTGACATGAGAGAGAAACATTGATCAGTTGCCTCTTGCCCGCTGGTCAGTTGCCTCTTGACCAGCTGGGGACTGAACCTGTGATGGAGGCATGTGCTGTGACTGGGAACCGAACCTGCGACCTTTCAGTGCATGGGACGATGCCCAACCCACTGTGCCACACCGGCCAGGGCCGATTCTAAGCAGTCTAAAAGCAACTGATGCACTGAGTCTTAGGTAAAAGTGGAGGAACACGTAATCCACTTCAGGTATTTTTAGTGACATGGACTGGGGCCAGAGTGGCCCGGTTTTGTCATCGGCTGCCCAGCTGTTCAGCAAACTGTCGAGCACATTAAATATCTGCATTTATTGAATGACTGACTCGAACGCTTACATGACCCCAGGACTGTACGCTGCCTCCATGTAATCCTCAGAGTGACCCAGGGTCTTAGGCATTATGCCACGCCGATGACGACAGGGGCCTTAGTTACATTGTGGCTTATCCAAGGCAGATTGGATTTAAATCCTTCTGGTGACTTTCTGCCCAGCGGTCCAATGCAGTGCTCTGCATCCAGTGAATCCTTAATAATTATTAATTGATGAGAGTGCTTTCACAGCCTGAATGCTCAAACCACGTGCCCTCTGAATATGATGGGATGTGCAGCATATTTTAATTAAATACTGACAACTTTAATTCTGATTGCTCATTCTAATACTCTTGAGCTGATAGTACCAAGCTAATGGCTTGTTCATTTTGGAAGATATTAGCCGCAGGGTGCTGCCTTTCACCCGAACGTAAGATCATAATAATTAAAATCTGATATTGCTCTAAATGAACTCCTTTAAAGTGATTGATATCCTACAGACACACACGGATGCAAGCATGCATGTGCCGACGTTCTCAAGAATCTATGACACTTTGGAGAAACTCCGTCCATGCCTTCTCAGAACGAGAAGTTTTCTGTTGACATGATGAAAGCCTCCTTACCAGGTGCAGGGGAAATGGGTATTTCCGCGGATCAGTTTCCGAGTTTCCCAGGAGAGGGGGGCCGCGGAGAAATCCTGAAAACTAACGACTGTGGGAGCAGAGTGTGTTTGTACTTTATTGCACCAAGCAGAGTCTAAACCACCGAATCAGAGACTCAGACAAAGGAAAATCTTATCGTGCTGTGTGTGTGTGGGGGGGTGGGAGTGGGTGGGAGGAGGGCTGAGCAGGAGGGAAGAGAGATGATATCTGAGGAGACGAAGAGAAGAAATAATTCGGAGAGGGAGTCCAGAAGGCAAATATATACAATATATCGTGCTTCCTCATCGCTTTGGCTTACACTAGCATCCATTGCGCCCCAGGCAAGGCTGTGGGCCACACCTCCCACAGCGCTTGCCTGGAGCAGGATCTTAACCAGAGGTCCAGGTTTGCTCTTCAGGGGGACTGTGAACTCCCAAAATTGTACGTGCAGCTCGTGTTTGTGGGTAGATATTGGTGTGGCGGAAATAGACTGCTGCTTTTTTTCTGAGGGTAAAGTAGACAGCGGGGGTCACAGTAAGTAGAGTCTGCCTTCTCTAATCTTTCCCTGGAAAGGATGAACCAGCTGAAGCCAAAACCCAAGCAAGCCAACGAACACCGATATTTCATTTCTGCGAAGGTAAAAAGGTAGTGTCTATGAAAGCCTTCAACACAGCATGGCAACTCCGAGGACGGTGTGGTGCAGTTGGTTGGAGCATCGTCCCGTAACCAACAGCTTGCGGTTCAGTTCCCGGTCAGGGTGCACGCCTACATTGCGGGTTCGGTCCCAGGTCCGGGCACGTGTGGTCCCCAGGCTGGCAGAAAGCCAGTCTGCGCTTCTGTCTCACATCAACGTTTCTCTTTTGCCCTTCCTGTCTCTATAAAAGCAATGAACAAATGTCTTTGGGTGAGGATTAAAAAAAAACCAAGCCAGCATGGTAACTCAATAATACCGTATTGCATATTTGGAAGTTGCTAAGAGAGTAACTCTTAAACGTTCTCGTCATAGGAAAAATAACCCTGTAACTACAGGCGGCCATAGGTGTTAAGTAGACATTGTGGTGACCATTGTCCAAGACACACAAATATCAAGTCATCATGTTGTACACCTGGAACCAACAAGTGGTTTTGTGTCCATTACACCTCAACAACAATAATTATAAAAATCCAACTTGAGAATAAAACCTTCAAAAAAGAAAAAAAAACCTGCACTCTAAAGGGGCTAAGAGGTCACCAAGAAAGAGTGGATGATAAGACCCAGGTCTGACAAACTCTTGTGTATCCGAGTCACCCGCTCCAGGGCCGTGTCATGAGAGAGAACTGGAAGTGATCGGCCTGCTGCCAAGCCTTGTTTGACGCTGCTCAGTGTCCTCACGTGGGGACAGAGGCACTGGCCACAGGCCTGTGGGGGACTGTCCCGGCACGTTCTCCTACCACCTACGACCTTCTGAGTGTTTATTGTTCACCAACCATTATTTTAAGAGCTGTGCCTGCAAGGTATTATTACACACTTACTTTACAAAGATAGATGTTATTATCGGTCTTGTTACAGATGAGGAGATTGAGGCTCGTGAAGGTTCCATAACTTGTCTGAAGTTCACAGCTAGCAGTTTCCTAATGCTACCCTGCTCCCTTAAAAAAAAACTACAAATGCCAATACTTTAAAAACAAAGTGAAGTAGATGTCAGGAAATGAAACCAACTCTATAAACCCGAGACAATAGACACCTTTTGTTCTCATGGTATTACTAACTAACTTGAATAATGTTTATGGGCCGGCTGGCTGTCCCATGGGTAGAAAACTCACGGCCCAGGCTTTGAGCAGAATTCATCTGCACTGTTCCAGAACTACAGGATCTGAGTTGAGGTGGTCTGGAGGTTGCAGGAGAAATGAGACTACTAAGGAAGGGAGTTTAAGGTAGGCTATGCAATTTCAAAAATCCTGGTCCACGTGGCCTGGCAAACAGAAGATTTTTCTTAGCACCTAGACTGTGCTTGAACTTCCCACGCTCCTTCCTGATGGCCATTGAAAACAATTTATTTTGACACAACCGCAGACTTACACTTGCAAGAATAGCACAGATAATTTCTGTATATCTTTCATCCAGATTCTACAAATGTTCCTATCTTACCACATTTGCTTTGTCGTCCTCTAAATAAATATATCCATACTGTTTTCTTTAGCATGCAGACATACGATGCTCTTTTATCTCTTCAGGGTATATTTCTCCCAAATGAGGCTATCCTCTTCCATTACCACAATATAGTTATCAAAGTCATGAAACCATCACTGATAAAACACCACTAACTAAGAACCGGCAGCCTCATTCAGATTTCACCCATTTCTTGGTCATGTCAGCAAAAGAAAATCCCAGCTCATGCGTTGCATTCAGCCATCCCGTCTCTTCAGTCGCTTTACTCCGGAACCGTTCCTCGGTCCTTTTGGGTCTTCCATGGCACCTGTCTTGTGGGAGAGTACAGGTCAGCTATTTAGTTGAACGTCCTTCCGTCTGAGTTTGCCTGACGTCCTGATCAGATTCCGGTTTTGCATTTTTGGCAGGACTATCAGAGAAGTCATGCTACCCTCTTTTCAGTGCATCCTTTCAGGAGGCAGCTTTGCCCTACACCGGTGATGTTGACCTTGACCTCTTGGTTAGGGGCATGTCTGCCAGATTTCCCCACTGTGAAGTCACTAGTACCTCCCTTCACTTTTACATTACTGAATTTAGAAAGATATGGTAAAATATTTATAACATAAAAGTTACCATTTGAACCATTTTTAAGAATCTAGTTCTGTAGCATCAAGTGCATTCACGTTGTTAGGCAACCATCACCACCACCTGCAGAAATTTTTCATCTTCTCCAACCGAAGCCGGTTAATCACTAACTCCCCATCTCTCCCAGCCCCCCACAACTACCATTCTACGTTTGTTTCTGTGAATTTGCCCATGCTAGGGACCTCATATAAATGAAATCATACAGCAATAGTCCTTCTGTGACAGGCTTATTTTGTTTAACATGTCTTCAAGTCTCATCCATATGGCAGCATGTGTCAGAAATGCCTTCCTTTCTGAGGCTGAAAGAAATACCCCTTTATATGTATATACAACACATGTGGCTTATGCATTCATCTGAGGATGGACGCTGGGTCGCCCTGCCTTTCAGTGATTGTGCATAAAGCTGCTATGAGCACGCATGCGCAAATATCTGCTTACCCCGTTTCCCCTTCTTTTGGATCTGTACCCGGAAGTGAGATCGCTATATCATTATTTTTCCTTTCTTAGTTTATAAGTTCCTTGTGGGATGATAGCCTGAGACTATATAAATATCCCGCTACTCTTCACACTTTGACTCGCTGGTTTTAGCACCCCTTGATCCTATTTGCATCAATTATTATTCCAATGCTGCCAAATGGTAATTTTCTTTCCATCATCCCTTCTACACTTATTAGTTGGCATCCTACTGTAGGGAAGAAATTTTCCTTGTCTCCCATTTATTTATAAATATGGACTAATTGTATTCAATGGGCTATAATTTTTTACTCCATGGACACTATTGCTCTGAGAAATTCTTTTCCCTATAACTCTCAAGGGGGCAAGTTTGGGGAAATGCGGGAACCTTCTGTATTTCCTTGTCACCATCAAGAAGTCTAGGCGTGTGGCCTGACTTCTCTAAGTCGAGATTACTTTCTACCCTTGCGTTCCTGTAGTTAAAGTGGAAATCCTCTTTTGGATAGTTCCCGCACCACCCACCTGGGCAGCCCCCAGCCCGCGGAAACTACATTTCCCAGAAGCCTTCGGGGCTGCGTCATCAGCTCGCGCGGCACTTCGCTGGCGAAGCCGGCTTGGGAGAGCCCGCTGTGGCGGCAGCAACATGGCTGACGTGCTAAGTGTCGGCGTGAACCTGGAGGCATTTTCCCAGGCCATTAGTGCCATCCAGGCGCTGCGCTCCAGCGTGAGCAGGGTGTTCGACTGCCTGAAAGATGGCATGCGGAACAAGGAGACGCTGGAGGGCCGGGAAAAGGCCTTCATCGCGCAATTCCAGGACAACTTGCATTCAGTCAACCGGGACCTCAAGTAGGTACCGGCTGAAGGGGCCGGGGTCGGGGGCTGCCCCGGCTCCCACCCTACCTCGACCCCGCGCGAGTCTCCCTGTGCAGGGACCTGGCTCTCTTTCCTTTGCTCCCTCGCTGTCTTCCCCTCCTCGCAGCCTCTGCCTGCCTTCGGGGACACCTGACCCCTCACCTGTGCGTTCTCGGCTCCCTTCTCTTGGCCTCCTGTTCCGGCTGCCTCCCGCCGCCCGGGCCCCCTTCTGTGGTCGTTCCATCGCTCCCGTGGAGACACGTCCTTCCCGCGAACTTTTCCCTTCGGCTCGACAGGTTTCTCACCTGTAGGCCCTCTGAGCCCCACCGCGTCTCATCACACTGTACTCACAGCACCAAACGGGACCCGCGCAGCCTTGCCCCAAACCCGAGTGCCCCCGAGCTGATTAGCCCCAGTTCCTCCCCGCGACCTGCCACTCATCAGTGCCAGCTGTCCCGCCCCCGGACACGACCAAACGGCCTTTCTCTGCCTCCTCCACACTCCCACTGCTCTGTTCAGGTCCTTCCTCCAGAGAGAACTAAGCTCAGGCCTCACACCCCTCCCCTCCTCATTTATTAATTCGTGGACCCTTTAAGGGTAAGGATCGCACATTTCTTTTTCGTACAGGCCACCTTCTTTACTTCTCTTTCCTAAGTGGTGTTGTCAGAGTTAGGTGGGAGGATGTTGGTAAAGTGCACATAGTAGGCACTTGTTAACTGGTTGGGGCCTCAGGTGGTCTTCCCTTCCTTAAGACAGGCAGTCCTTCCCGGGAGGGTTAGGATGACAGGGTGTCTGTGCTTTGTTTCGCAGACTGACCTGAGCCGGGAAAGGCCTTTGGGGAGCTAGCCCTCCTTTGAGGGCTGGAGTGGATGGATTTGTTCTTCCCCTCCACTTGTCTCCTTAGTAACCAGATGGAAGAGGGAGGTAGGATGGAGGAGGGGGTGGTGACCACATGGAGGGTGCCTCTGTCCCCTCTCCCCGCTCCGCCAAGCAGTTGCCATTCTTTGGGGGAAGGCCAGGAAACTGCACCCCCTCCTCAACTCCCACATCCCTTGCTGCTCTCTGGCACAGCGCCCCTCCTCACTCTCCCTGCTGGAGGGGACATGTCGGTCCTTCTTGCATTTCCTCTCCGATCTGCTTCCCTTCCTCACTGTTCAGGATGTTGTAGCCTTTCACCATTTGAGAAGGTTTGGGAGTGTTTGCCTTACCCCTTTGCCTTCTTACGTCTTTCTACAGTCGTGCCAAGAAGAAGGTGCCCGAAGGTTCCAAAGTGAACGTGGCATGAGCAGCTGTGCCTGGAGCACCTCTGGCCGACCTTGTGGGCCGCCCCTCGGAGCGTGCCCCTGGGATGCCCCTGTGCTTGCCTCCCTCTCCGGTTTCTCTAGAGTTCCCTGCTAGGCCGAGTGTGCTGGTTGGACGCAGCCCCTCTGCAGTGTCTTCCCGTTCCGGTCGTTTATTTTATCCCTTCTCTGTTTTAAGTGTTACCGTCTGTGAGGCACCATGTACAAATCTACCCCTATGTGAGTGACAGATAATCGTCATTTATTCAGGTACTTGCTGTTCTGCCAAATGTAATGATCTGCACGCGGGTCTGAAAACTCCGTGGTGAGCAGTGTTATACCACACTTCAAAATTCCAGAAGGTCCCCTCCCTCTCGCGGAGAATAACGCGTGTTGCTAAGTCCCGCTTTTTGGAGTCTTACTGATTCCAGGGCTCTTAACTCTTCCCCCCTTCCTTTGGAATGGCATCAGAGAGCTTGGTTTTAAACTAAGATTAACGCCCAGTTAGGGGTTTTCTCGATTGTCCCTAATCTTTTTCATCTTTCAAAAAAGCACTTCTTGCAGGACCTCCCACGGACAGCATGAAGGAAGAGCAGCCGCCGACCCGCGCGGCGGGCTGAGTCCTGGCACGTCGGTGGGCTCAGGATCGCTTTTTCTGTTTCCTCTTCAGCGAGCTGGAGCGCCTGAGCAATTTGGTGGGCAAGCCGTCCGAGAACCACCCTCTCCACAACAGCGGGCTGCTGAGCCTGGACCCTGTGCAGGACAAAACGCCCCTCTACAGCCAGCTCCTCCAGGCCTACAAGTGGTCCAACAAGGTACGGGCGGCACGCCAGGGAGGGAGCGACATGGGGACGGCCGAGTTTTCTTACATTTCCTAAGGGCCGATGGCGAGGGCGAGTTTTCATTTCTTTTTTTTGTTCTGATTCTGCATGGGGTTACAGAGTTGGACGCTTTAGAATTTCCCTATGAGCTGCTGTGTAGTCCTTTGAAGTCTCTGAGGCTTGCTCATTCACAATGCTCAGGTAATTAAGGTAAACTGTCAAAGTCAGGTATGTGCAACCTGGAGGCTGGTTATGGAAGCAGCTTTTATAAACCCCTTAAAATTATGTATAGAATGCGGTGTGTGCATTTTTTTCCCTGGGGAAGCCTTCCTGGCTTTCATCAGATTCTCAGAGGAGCCCTCACCCCCGAAGGTGAGGACTGGGGGTCTGGATGTCCCTCCACTCACTGTTGCCTGTGCAGTGCACACCATCCTCTCGCGTGGCGGGTGGAAGGGCGTCGCCAGAGTGCTGTTAGCTTGCTCCCTAATTGCTCTCTAATTACTTCGGGCCGCGTCCGAGGGAGAGTGTTCCGTGCACACTCCACAGAACTTGCTGTTTGTGGTTTCCTCCGGCAGGCGGGCTGGCAGTGGCGCGACCCCGAGGACGGCTGTGAGGGGACACAAAACCGCAGGCTGACAATGCCAGGCGCAGTGGGGTCGCGGCCCGGAAACGTTCGCTGATAAGCTCCTTCCGTCTGGGTGCCGTGGGCGGTGTGCTCTTTAACTTCTTCCCGCCGGTGGAGGATGAGACTCTGTGTTCGGAAGGCTTTGGTAGCGTTCCTCCTTAGCCTCTGCCAGCCCCTCAGTTCTTACGGTTGCTGGCTGGGAGCTGCTCTGCCGCTCGGCTGTCCGTTGTAGTTTTCCCCTTCCCTGTGGGCCCTGTCCCCCTCAGGTGCTGGGTGACGGGCGAGCCTTGACAGTGTTTCCGCTGTGCAGAGATTGCTCTGTGGGGGCATTGACAATCTTTGGTTTTAGGTGGAACCCCGGGAGCTGAGCCTGAGACTCGGGGAGCAGTGGTTGGTCGTGCGGCGCTGGAGAGAGAACTTGAGGCTCAGATGCACACATTTAGCCTTTGTGGCTTGTCCCCCAGACTCTGGGCTGCCAGGGACAGGAACCCAGTGTGGTCCTGGGGGTCAGGGTGCCCAGGCGCCGTGGGGATCTGTCACTCCCTCGTCCTCTCTAGGCCCCTGCCGGGTTGGCCTGGTGCTGTCCACGTGGTAGGAAAGGTAGCCCGGCACCTGTGGGTTTGCACGGTCCTTATGCCAGCCGGTCTCTCGGTGCCCACGTCAGGCCCTGGGGAAGAGTTCTGGCTCTGCCTGGTAGGCGGCCCCGAGACGGCTCATTAAATCCGGGGGGCAGGGTCCTCTGGTTGGCCAGCGTGGAGCACCGCCGGCGCAGGAAGCGGGCCCCTTGCAGCTGGAGAGGGGCGGTTCCCAAAGGAGGGGATTGCAGTTGCCAGGGCCAGACGGGAGACTGTCCAGCCCGTCCCGGTCAGCACTGCCCTCTGAGGCCGTCCTGTGCGTGCTTCCTTGTTTTCCCATGGGGACTCGTGGTCGTCTTAACAGGAGTTTACCTGGTGTGTGGGTGGGATGTGGTCAGTTGGAGCATGGCTGGCCTCCTGGTCTTGCTGTTTGGCGTTTGGACATGGAAGCTGTGCTGATGGATCGTGTGGGCAGGGGTGTTCTTGGAACGTGCCAGAGGGTTGGAGATTTCCCAGGGGGGAAACCACCAGTGACTGGGGTTCCAGGGGAAGTGACTGGCTTTGAATTGAAATGATGGCACTTAACTTTTGAATGAAGGTGACTTCATTGTTTGTCGAAGTAACGGTTTGAGTATTACAATGGGAGCGCCTTGCCCCCACCCTGGCCCCAGGAAGGAAAAGAGGTCGCATTAAGGGAAAGAAGTGTCACCTGTGTGGGACTGCTTGTTCTGGTGACGCTGAGGAAGAGAGTGGGTGCAGGCGTCCGTGAGACAGTCAATCCCACGTGAGCGGCGGGGGAGGGGAGGGGTCTTCGTCACGCCTGTAGAGGAAGTGCCCCCGGCCGCCCCCCTGCCGCCCCAGCAGAGTGGGTGTGGGCTGTGTGCACTGCGGATCGGGAAGCGGGGAGGAATGAGGAGAGTGGCTGGGGGGTCTTCCGTGCAGCCCCGGACTTCACGGCAGAGCACAGTGGGCCCCAGTGGACTGACGCGCGGCTCTGCGGCTGGAGGAGGGTTTGCGTTTCCTGGCTGAGGCCAGGGGTGTCTCCTCTGGAGCCCGATGGGTCCGTCGTCCAGTTTGGCTTAAGGCTTTTGACGATAGAAAACATTCTCCCCCCTTTAACCTGTGTCCTGGAAACAATTCGTGTGTTTTATTCATGAATCTGCATGCATTTTGCTGATCTTCTTGGTCTGTCGGAGGATGGGGACGGCAAATGCGTGGTACACAGGTCCTCAGACCGCTGCCCCCGTCCAGGGCAGACGCCTCAGTCGGCCGTGGTGTCCCTTCCTGCCGAGGCCGCACGCGGGCCCCCGGCTCTGTCCGGGGCTGGGCAGCCCTGCCAGTCCCTCGGAGGTGGGCTGCAGGGGGGCGTGCTTGTATTTCTGCTGCCGCAGGTAACGTCCTCTTTGGCTGCGACTCACCTGACCCCGGAAAGGGTGTTCGGTAGATTATAAGAATAAATAAAACCCTGAAAGAAATGAGGAAAATAAGAGCAAGGATGTCTTACGGATACGTCTTTAAAAACTGAAGAAATAACCCCAAGAAATAAGCCAGCATTCTAGTTTTCAGCTGGGGATACGGAAGCAAATGACTATATGTGTGTATCTCGCTTCTCGTACAAGTGGAAAGAGTTTTTTAATTGCTGAGACTTTCACCGTTCATCATTTCACGCTCCGAGAGTTTAAACCAAGCGCACCGATAACGTAACGTGCGGCCGGGGTGACCCGCCAGTGCCAGCTTTCCGCAGGCCGGCCGAGGGCTGGAGGAGGGCGGGCGGGCTCCGCGGGCCCATCCCGTGATGACTTCCGGTGTTGTGTGCTGTTGGCCGGAGCAGACTCTCGTTCCTGCCTCACACTAATGATTTCCTCGAGGGGATTTTGTGATTTTTGTGAAGTCAGTTGGAATATTAATTACGTGGTAGCTGGCGTAATTGTTAGGATAACACATTTAAACATTAATCTGATCTAGTGAAATGGTGTCGAAGTGCTGTGGACAGCAGTTTCTCCGCGCGGAGCTGGGGAGGGGGGAATCCAGCTTTCCGCGAGTAGCACCCACGGACGATTGTCACATGCAGGGTGACAGGCGGTCCTGATGGGGCCAAGACGGTTGGCCTCGGCGCCGCTCTCGCTGTGCAGGGGCCGCGGGCGCTTGCTTTCGCTTGTGTTCAGATGTGCCCAGAGTCAGGCGGCGCCTACCCTGTCGGTCCCCTTCTCACGGTTCCAGCGTCCTGTGACCAGGCCTTCCCTTTCAGCTCGGACTGTCTTTCCTTTGTGCGTGGCGGGGGCTCCTCGATCATCTGCCCGGAAAGCAGACTGAGACTCCAGCCCGTCTCTGACGCCGAGAAGACCCCGGCAGCCCCTTGCTCGGAGGGGCGGGAAGCGGCCCGGAGGCGGCGGCCGCCCTGCTACCCGTCCTGCTGCTGGGCGCTCAGCTTTACAGTGTCATTAGAGCAGGTGCACCTCCCTGTTCCAAGATTACTCTTTTGGGAAGTCCGACGACGTCTCCTCCCCTCCCCTCCTGAACCGCTTGTATCAGAACCTAGTTCCTTCTTGGCTCTGGTGACTGTCCTTCATCTCTCAAATCTGTCATATTTTGGCATCGTGGAGCTAACAGGGGTGGGATTGTTTAAATCGCAGCACTGGGCCTTTTCCTTGAGGGACACCATCCTCTTTTAAGTCCCCAAGGAGAGGCGCTATGTCTGTCTTGTCCCCTGCGGGGAGTCCCAGCCCCTGGCGAAGTGCCTGGTGTACGGTAGCATTCGCTTACAATGCCTCGAACGAGTGCAAGGACAGCCGAAGGCCTTTGCTGCTGAGTTGTTAACTGGCAGCCCCTTTGGTGGTCTGCTGACTTGTTTTTGGTCACGTGCAATGAGGGCATTCCATTTTGGGCCGTTACTGAGAGTCTGGTTGTGTCGCTTGTAGAGAAAAGCCTGCGACCCGCGACACGGGCGCTGGCTGGGCTCCGGTGGGGTTTGGGGGACGGCATGAGCGCCGCTGGGGAATGACGGTCCGTCTTTGAGGGCTGAGGTCAGCAGTTTTGCCCACGTCTTCTGTCACCTGGCGTGCCCCTTCTGGGAGCGCTGGCCGACAGCCGGCGCTCCGGAGGGGGGGGCTCGGTGGAGGCCTGAGGTGGACTGAGTCAGGCTAACGTGGACGGATGCGCCTGGTGCCAGGTGTCCCGTGGCAGCTGTCGTTTTGGCAGGACTGGGAAGCCTGTCTGGGAAGAGGGGAGTCGGCGCCGTCAGCGTCGGAGGGGTCGTCCCGCCTCGTCAGTGGTCCGTGACCAGTTCTGTTCCCGTGTTCTCCTCGCCAGGCCCAGCTCTGGCGCGCCCTTCTCCCCGGTGCGTGCTCAGGGGGCACCAAGTCATTCAGAGCACAGGGAGGACAGAAGGGTCCCTCCGACGCCCCTCGCAGTGCGAACGTGTTGACTTAAGGACGGGCATTGCTCTCGATTGTCGTCGTTAGCAGAGGGGCCGGGCCGCTCTCAGACGCATCCTTTCCCCCCGAATCCAGCCCCGTCGCTCGAACTGCTGGCATCGCGGGCCTGCCTGTTGTAAGGCTGCCCTGGTTGGCTTGGATCCCAACTCCTCCCCCCTCCCTCCCCACCCCCAAACTCTGGTACCACGGGGGCCATTGTGAAAAGAACAAAGAGTAACGACGGCCAAACAAACAAATAAAAAGGAACAAAAGGAATTCTGGATGCTCTTGGATCCCGGAGTAAAGGAAGGTGTGGCCAGAAATGTCAAGGCTAATTGTAAGTTTTCAGGTTAGGCTGCTTGAGTTCTGATCCAGCTCTGTACGCACTCTGAGCCTTGGACAAGTTTGAAAAGCATCAGTTTCCTCATCTGTGAAATGGGGATAATGTAAGTATTTGTATCATAGCGTTATGGTGACGATTAAGTGAAACATGCATGTAAAGTGCCGTAGGATGACTCGTGTATAGTAAGTGGTAACGCACATGGTGTGGCAGTTACCAGGCACAGTAGTAGAGCGTGTTCGTATTTATCGATGGAGGGGCAGGATGGCTCGGTGGTTAAGACACCGGCTCCAGAGCCAGGCAGCTTTGGTTTACACCCACAGCCTGACAGCTGTGGGGCTGACCTCTCCGCCCCAGGTTTCTGTCCTCTAAAATGAGGACGAGGGCAGTGCGTGCCTCGGAAAGATGCTGTGAAGCCAAGTGAGGTGGTGGAAGTAAAGCACTTACCTGCACAGAATCAGCACTCTCTGAGGGCTGGACTGTTACCTCAGCGAACAGCGAGGGCGGAACGGGCAGCGTGGTCCCGTCTTCCTGTGGGTTCGGCGCTGTCACGGGGCCTCCCACACTGGACTTGAATGTGGTCTCCTGGAATTCTGCAGACTAGAAATTCCTTGAGAGCGTCAGCTCCTTTTTCCCTGGGGACGCCTGAGCACAGACACCGAGAGCTTACACATCAGTGTGCGTCCGTGGATGGGGGGGCCTTTCCTCACAAAACCTGGGGGCGATGGTGAGGGGTGGGGAGTTTGGTCTGGGCCCGGGGCTTGGCCAGACCTGGCTGCACATGGGCGTTGTGGGGCTGCCCAGGCAGGGTCCGAGACCTGGGAGGGAACACGGGGGGAGTGGGGGCGGCAGCCGAGGAGCGGGGTGGGGCTGCCTGCTGTCGGCTTGTCGGCTTGTGGGGAGTGAGGAGGAGCTGTGCTGCGCCGGCCTTCCTCCTGGAGCTCGGGATCCAGGTTGGTCTGCCACCCACTGACCTGTGGGGAATACTGTGGGCGAATGTGGGGGTCTCGCGTTTCTTTAGGAAGATGAAGGCCGGCGTCAAGATGAACGTTTCAGTGATGCCCGCTTTGTCATTCTGGCGCTTGTTACCCACAGGGCTCTGGAGACCAGTCTCTTGGGTTAGACCCCCCACCCAGGCCCTCTGCGTGCTGTATGATTTGGAGCAAGTTGCACGGCTTCTCTCTGCATCCGCCTCGGTCTGTGAGACTGTGAAATGGCCATGACACTGGTCTCCTAGGCCTGGGCCGAGGGTCTGACTGGGAGATGTGAGTGAGGCTTCTAGGTCGGGATAGGATACTTTGTGGCGCTTTACAAGTGAAAGTTACTGCTAGTAGCTGTTCCCAGTGTGTCAGAAACCAACTGAAGCATCTAAGTTTCTTCCTCCTACTTGTAGATTCTTTGTGTTCTTGCCCTTTATTCTGCTTCTGGGTGTTTCACCTTGACTTTTTCAGGTTGTGGACGGTGTTGTAGGCACAGGACAGCTGGAGGGGAAGCGAGGGCCAAGAGGCCGCATCCCGTGTTCTCCGGTCACTGCACCCTAATGTTTGGGGGCCCTCTGGGCCAGGTCAGGGTTGTGTCCTGTGTGAGGGAGGGGCAGCTGCGTGTCTCTGGCCCCTAGCCCCCCACGCTGCCCGTTCGCTTCTGGGACTTGCTGCACGTCTGCCCCTCCTTCCCCCGCCCCGCCCGTTCAGGCGCTCTTTTGCTGCATCACTGGTTTTTGGGAGGCTGCAGTGAGCTGCAGCCTCTTGGGTCCTGGGGCCAGGCTTTGGCTCGGCCCTCTGTTCTTCCTTGCCGACCTGGAATGGAACTCCCCAGGACCTGCGCGTCCCAGGACGGCTGGCTCATCCCGCAGGTCTGGCAAGGCAGCGACTCTTGCCCTCCCCCCTCTGGTGCACTGTCAGCTTCCCCTCAACCCACGGCTTGGAGGCGCTTTCTGAAATCTCCAGCTTTGTTTGTGGCTGCTCTGCTCCACGTACTCGGTGCCGCCCTGTGGGCCCAGGGCGGTGGATGTTGCTTGCCGCTCGCCATCCCCGCCGCCAGGAGCAGCACGCTGTGCCTTTCTGTGTGCATTCTCCCGCCTCCTCCAGCCCCGTCGACGTGCTGCTTCAGAGCAGCCTCCAGCGGGGCCAGGCAGGGCCAGGCAGGGCCGTCTCCTCGGGGTCTGCCCACAGCCTCTCGAAGAGGTTGCGCTGATCACACTGCGCCTTGTTCTCCAGCTCCGTCCCATTTCCTCCAGGGCTGGGGCTGGGGCTGGGGCTGGGGCATCCTCTTCAGACACCTCGGATCTAGTGCACTGAAGCCACTTAGTCACTGAGGTCCCCATCTCATTTCCAGACTCTAGGAACTGTGCCTCCAGGAACGAGGTTAGACCTCGCGTGGACCTCGCGGTCAGGTGGATTGTCATCCCTTGTCTTGTAGAGTTAGTGGCCTGTCCGAGGCCACCCTGCTCCCCGTCCGACTGAGACCTGCAGTATTTGGCAGCTCGCGCTCACCGGACATGCAGAAGAGCAGAGAGGTTTCTTCCGCTGTTGAGGCCCGTTAAATGCTGCCTCCCCCCCCTGGTTTTGCAGGCGCTGGTCCCATCAGTGAAGCGGGAGCAGTGGGCAGTCCACATGACACAGCGGAGGGGACCATCAGGGACCCCTGTGGTCAGTGACCACTGCAGTCTGTGCACGGAGCACGGATGTGTGGGGACATGGGTCAGGGCGTTCACTACCGTGACCTCCATGAGCAAAGCGGCCCCAGCCCCTCAGTTTCTAGAGGCAGGCGCACCCTCATCTGCTTAAGCTCTGAAGACAATAGATTGGGATGGTAGCAACTAACTGGCATCTTTGCTGGGCATTTCATGAAAGGAAAGGGACTCCCCTGGAGCCCTTATGGACATGAGTGGGGACGCCAAGGATGGCTGTGTCAAGATAAGGCCACTCCCCACTTTGTTGTCCTTTTTAACAGGAATGGTACTGAGTCCTCCACTGGGTTCGCATCACTCTTAGGTTTCCCCACTTGCGTGTGTCTGTGTGTTTTACGGCGGAAGAGTTACATTGTTTACGGCGGAAGAGTTACATTGTACCATTGTTATTTTCAGCCAGTAGGCTACTCTGATGATTGATGGCTTGTCAGTGGTTGCCGCCACTGAGCATTCTGGGCTCTGCTGTCTCCTGATGGCTCTAAGCTGGGTAGCTTTTGCAGGGAGAGGGCGCATCTGGTGTGTGTGTGTGTTCTCATGCAAGGAATGGTCACACTTGTTATAAAGTGCTCGGTCTTACTCATCCGCAAACTCTGCTTTAGAGTAGTGTGCTTTTTTGGCTGGGAAATAATCTGGTCCACCCATTCGGTGCATATTTATTGAGCACCTATTATGTTCCAGGCACAGTGAATGCAACTGGTAAATTCCCGTCTTCTTGGGACTTAGATTACATCCGGTTCTCTAATTTGATCGGAGAAGTTAAGTGCCAAGTCACCTGGGTTTAATAGTCATCCCTGGCTCTGTTGCTGGTCTGTTTTCCTCCTTAATCCCAGGACCTTGATGTGCCTCTGTTTACCAGTCTTTGCTGTCAGAAGGTAGCGTAACTCAGGGAGTGCGGGGTGAAGCCATTGGCAGATCGAACTTGATCTAGAACAGTGTCTGAATGTAAAGGAAACTTCGGCTGGTAGCCATGACATCTTAAATATCAGCCTGTTTCTATAGTGTGGTGCATTTCGATTCTGCCATGGGCTTAATGCAGTGCAAGTTCATTGCTGCTAGCATACACGTTTCTGGGTTGTTTGCCTGTGGCATGTCCCTGGTTGTCCCTTGTCCTGAGCCTAAGGCTGAGGTTGTTCGGGGGCTCTCCCTGGTTCCGAGAGAACGTGAATACACACCTACCGTGTGTCCAGGGGGAAAAGCGTCTTTCGCCCCGTGCAGGGCGCTGCCATCCTGACACCTCCGGCGTCTTTGACTTCAGACAGACCAGCGGTCCCTTTCCATCGTTGGAGAGCTCTCGCGTGTCCGTGGAGATGGGGTCCAGTGACCGTGTGGCAGAGGGTGCTACATGTGTGCTATTTCCTGCAGTTAGGACTGGGCCTGTTTGAATGTCACTCAGATACTTGGAGCCCGTGGGTGGGATTGGCCCCAGGCACCCACCCTCAGTATGTCACCCAGGTGCAGGGCCCTGCGGGGGCCCCCTGGGTGCACTGCGCTCCCTCTGCGCCTGCTGGCTGTCCACCCTGTCATTTCTCTCTCTCACTGTGTAAAATCGCGCTTGGTAATCAGAGTGTCTCCCAGAGGTGCCTGCATTGATTCACAGCCCTGCACCATCCGTGGGGTTTGTGCTGAGAATCTGAATCGCCCTATCATTCTGCGTTTCCAGCTGGAATGGATTCTCGACCTCTGCTTCTTAAGGAGCAGAGAATGATTCAGCGGTTGTTGAAGAGTTCTGTGTAGGGGATGGGTGGAAGCACATTTTCCTTGTAAAATTCGCTGCGGCGGTTTCTGCATGCCGTGGTTCCTCACCAGGCCTCTCCCACTTCGCCTGCCCACGAGTTCGAAGACGTTTTCCAGGTGGTGAATGCACTGAGCACAGGGCCTGCGCACAGTAGGCAGGCCCTGCTGGGTATTGGTTTTCCTTCCGCCACAGCAGGTTCCTGTCTGCTGTGCCTTTCCTGCCCCCAGCGCTTTGCTCCAGCCCGTGGAGACAGACAGTCCTGGTTAGCTGGTTGGTGTGGGTAGCGAATTGCTAGCTCTGCGTGCCTCACACTGTTAAAGGACGGTGGAGGCCGGCGCTCTCCTACCCCTGGCCTCGCCCCAGCCTGGAGCAGAGCAGTCCGTAGTCGTGCTCATTTTAATTGCTGGGATGAGCTCTCACACTGCGATTTTAATGCATTTTCACAGTGGCTCAGACAGTGCAACCACATCATCCTGCTGGCAGCTCATTGGAATCCTCGGCCAGAATGCTGGGCTGGGGACCTTGGCTTCTAAAGCCAGAATGAGGCAGGTTCCTCGCAAGATGTCTTGTGGGGAGTGCTGCTTTTCCGGAGACTTCCTCTGAGTAGTGAAGCGTGGCCTTCGAAGTCACATAGTGATGGGCATGCAGTGCTTTCGAGGAAGGTTTTCCAAGCTTTTGTTAGCAGAGGATGCCTCCGAGGAAGTAGCTTTGTGCTGATGAGTCACAAAACGGGAAGGGCCTCTCGTCAGCCTCCAGTTTGCTTTTGGTCCTGAAGGAACATTGGCAGCAGCATCTGGCCCTGGTGGTCGGGGGGCAGTTCCGGTGGCTTACTCCCACCTCTCAGATAGTGGCCACCCGGTGACGGAGCTGGAAACAGCGCGCTCTGGGCAGTGCCGGGAAACTGGCGGCAGCACACGGGGCAGCACCCTGCCTTCTGGAGCCCACTCACTCCGCGCCTCGGCTGCCTGAGCCGGCGCGTGTCCGCCCTGTGGTCACAAGCATGGTTTCTGGCGCTTCGCAGGGAGCCTGACACTTCTGTGCTCAGTGCTTGTCGCTAAATGGGGGAGCAGGGACTCCCTCCCATCCTGCTCCAGGCCAGCTTCTGTCTCAGCCAGGGCACTTGAGCGGTCTCCTCGCTGGCCTCCCCATCTTACCACCTCCTGTCTTTCCTCACACAGCTGCAGAGTGCCCTTTAGAAAGGCAGGTTTGAAGGCTCTGGTCGGGTAGCTCAGTTGGGTAGAGCATCGTCCCCAATACGCCAGGGTTGCAGGTTCGATCCCCGGTCAGGGCACATGCAAGAGTCAACCAATGAGGGTGTAAATGAGTGGAGCAGTGAGTCAGTGTTTCTCTCTCTCCAAAAAAAATAAAATAGATACATAAAAACGCAAGTTTGACCACATAGCCTCCTGCTTAAAATACGCTGATGCCTCCCTCTTTGTGCCCAGGATTCAGATGAAGTCCATCAAGTGGCGTGTACTGGTCTGGACCCGACCCTGCAGTGCCCGCCCCCAGCACCCCCCCTCGAAGTGGTTTCAACGCGCCCTGTCCCTTTTCTTCTGTGGCTCACACCTTCTCGTGTTGTTTTTCCACTTTGGTTTGTGCTCACACGCTCGGGAGAGTCTTCTCCCTCCCCCCCACCAGTCTCCCACATCACGGCACGATTCGCTGTGGACAGTACGTACTGTTCGGATGGGGACGGGGCCCTGTCTGCTTGTTCACCATCCTGTTTCCAGGGCCCAGCAGGGTCCAGCAGAAGAAAATAAACCAACAGAAACATTTCCATTAAGGCTTGTCTGGAGTGGCTCAGTTGTTGGGCATCGTCCTGCAAAGTGAAAGGTCACGGGTTCGATTCCCATTCAGGGCACGTGCCTGGGTTGCAGGTTCAGTCCCAGATGGGGTGCATACAAAGGCAACCAATTGATGTTTCTCTCTCACATTGGTGTTTCCCTCCCTGTCTTTCTCCCTCCCTTCCCTTCTCTCTAAAAATAAGTGAAATCTAAAAAAGAAAACACTTCTGTTAAATGAGTAGCTTCATTGTCTTTGAAGTCAGTACCCTAGTGCTGATGGAAAGTGTTTTTGAGGGGAGGCGGGAGGGCCCAGGCAGGGCCCAGGCAGGGCTCCGGACCACTCCCTCTGGGTTCGGGAGGAGGTGGGCCCACCGCCGCACTACCCGAGCACGCAGCTGCCCAGCTGTCTGTATTTGGCGTGTGCGCTCCACTCATGGCTTCCGTGCTGAAGGATAATGCGTATTAAGTTTCTTTTTTACACTAGTTTGGGGAGACAAACAGAAGGCAAATTATCTTAATTATTTTGAGGCAGCTCTGGAAAGGGCAGAGAGAGAATACAGCGGAGGTTCCCGAAGTGCCTTCCATTCACTGCAGCACTTGGCAGTTTCTGACGCCCGGAAGGGGCCGTCCGCAGACCTGGAGTGGGGCCACGGGGGGTGGGCTGGTGACAGCGGGAGCTCGGGCCAGGCGGCCTGGGTTCAAGTCCTGCTGCTTCCCTTCACTCCTTGGACCCTGGGGCAGCTTTCTCCTGCTTCCTGATCTGTGTTCGAGGTTGATAATTGGACCCCCTCGGGCTGCTGCACAGGTCCGAGGCTTAGTCTATGGGGCGTGGTGCGCCGTAGTGTAGCTGTCACCACCATCATCGAGATTCCCCAACAACCCCGAGTGTCGGCCCTGTTTCACTGAAGAGGGCGCTCAGATTCCTCAAAGTTAGCCACCTGCCTCAGGCCACCAGGCTGTAGGTGGCCCTGGAGACTGACGGGATGTGGGACCGCGGCCTGTTCACTCTGTGGTCACCCGGGCCGTCCCAAAAGCCGCTCGCGCCGGGCAGCTGCTTTCCGGAGAGCTCTGTGGGCCTTTGTGACAAAGACGGTGCCGAAGACGGCTCCTCTCTCAGGACAAGCCCTTGGGTGGCCCCTCCAGAGGTCTCCTGACTGGGGAGTGAAGCCCGCGTTCCTGGGCATTTACAGGAATCACAGAGGAGGGTCTCTGAGGCGAAGTGTAAGTCCTGATGCGCCTGTATTGCATGTTCCGGTTCTGCTGATTTTTGGTGGTGCTGCCTTTAATTTGAGTTGCTAAAGCATAACTTAGCTTACAGACTTCGGGGACATAGAAAGGCTCCCTGGTCCGGCCGTCACGGCAACACTCATCCAGTCCTGTGGCTGCTGCAGCGCTCGGCAGGGACGGCCGAGAAGGTGCTTAAGCCTGTGCGTGGGGGGTGGGGGTTGAATTCTCCCTCCGTGCCTGTTAGTGGTCCGTCCCTCCCACCCTGACTGGCGCTGCCTGTGTGCATTTGCTAACGTGTGTCCTAAGCAACACTTTCATGAAAGGTGGGGGCTCTGAACTGGGGGTCCGCCGGGCCCGTGAGCGCACACCGGTGCGGGTTTCCAGGACAACGTCCTTGGCTGTCTTCACCACTGTAGCAGGCTCTGTGGGCCCACCGAGGTCAAGAATCACTGCCGTGGAGGAAGAAGTATGGTTTTGTTTCTTTAGAACTTGTAAACAAAGCATTTTATTAATAACATGTTTACAACTCTCCTTACATTACAACAAATTTTGTAGTGATTTAGCATACTTACTCTAAAAAATTTTACAATAGAGTATTTAAGCTAGAACAATATAGTTCAAAAGTATTTCAAATCAACCTTCATTTGCAGACTGTCTACTACCCTCATAAGTATAACAAGCAACATCTTACAACCAGAGCGAAAAGGTGTCGGAGTGTTGTTTTCACACCACAGCATCGCCTCCCATTCTGCATGGCCTGGGCTGGACAGACCCTCCGGGGCCAGCCCTGGCGCCTGGAGGGGCAGCACCCACAGGAGTGCGGCCCACGAGGCGCCCTCAGCCTTTGTAGCTCTGGCTCACCTTCCTGGCTTGAGCAGAAAGTTAACTTATTTTCGAAGGTGAGGTTCAGCCTCCGTCCCTTGAGGCTTCCTGCGTTCCCTGCCGTCTCTTCCTCCCGTTGTCCCTGTGCCCCCACCTTTGTTTTCCTTCCTGAATTGTCCTTCTGTGCTGCAGAAATGCCTGTCAGTGCAGAAGGAGTCTTGTCCCAGTCCCTCAGTCGATGGAAGGTGACTGTTATCTGGAGCGACTTTGGGGCGACAGGAGACAAAGGAAGGGCTTGGGGATGCCTTCCTCTGAAAGGCAGGAGAATGTTTTGAAACAGTTCGCTTGAAAATTGAGTTTTGAAGCTGAGTGATCCTAGTGTGACCGGGGGAGAGGATACAGGCTTCCTGCAGAAGCTCAGGAAGGGGACCCTGTCAGGAAGCTTCCGGAGACAGGGGCCACCGATGGGATGGTGATGGGACGGTGATGGGACGGTGATGGGACGGCACCACAGTCTGCATTGGCGAGCAGCAGTGCGCACTGTCCCTGTGCCCCTCTCCCGCTGACGGGAGGGGGACGTTCAGGAATCGGCCGTGTCGGGCTGGCTTTGAGACGCGTCCCTGTCCTATGGATGCCGATGGAACTGGTAGCCTGCAGGATCACGGTGTTTTACCCCCTTTTCGTCAACTCTTACCACTTGTCCCTTGGCCCAGCTTCTTTCTGACGGTGGCTGCCGGCCCTGTGCCCGCATCTCTACTGGACCGTGTGTCCTCGGTGCTTCTGCCCGCAGCAGGGACACCCTCGCTCCACCGCTGACGTGGCTTCCCGCGGGATCGCACCCAGGCTGCTCGGGCTCTCTTTCACAGAAGAAGCGGAGACGGAGCTTTTGTTAGTTTGTCGGTATGTTTTCCACCGCGAACCTCCCCTCTCTCCCTGGCGGTGCAGGGTCCGGACTGGGCCCAGGCTCTGTGTTTATTGCCTGTGTGATCCCGGGCGGGTCCCCTGGTCTCGCCTGAGTCTCAGTTTTCTCATCTTAAATGGGGATGATAATCGTGCTTACTTTCTTGGGTTTTGGGGAAGATTTACAAGCTGATGCTGGTAAGGAACTTAGCCCAGGGCTCAATAAATGTTAGGAGCATGCTACTGAAATGTATTAGTGAGGATTGATACTGATTCATTGACACCAGCCTGACTTCCTAATCGTGATTCCAAGTGAGGAGGTCGGGGGAGAGAAGACACGCGTCCGGTCACACGTGTGGGCAGTGAGCTCGTGCCGGGTTTTGAGCAAAGCGTGCTCATGTGCGCTGCCCCTCGGCCTCTGCTCTCCCCGGGATTTATCTGCAGCCGTGGTGTGTAAACACGGCCGTGTGCGCGCAGGCTGTCCTGGATCTTACGCGTGAGGTTCCCATTGTCACAGGGGAGTGTGCCCCCCTCCCCCCGCACCCGGCTCAGCGCAGGGCCGCACCCTGGCTGCCCGGCGCCTGCAGCCCGACTCGCGCGCCGTGGGACCAGCCTCGGGCTGTTGGCAGTTTGGTCTTAGGGGCCCGGCCCTGGAGCTTCTGGCACCCTTCGTGCTCGGATTGATTCGTTTAGTCTAAGTATCTTGTATCAACCTGAGGGGATAATTGTGCACAGATTACTGTTTAGACTTGCAGCTTGTCCCCCTCCCCAAGCTCCATGCTGGGCTGTGCAGCAGTTCTGCAGGTCCTCCTCCTCACCCCACCCCCGCCCCGAGACACCAGTCTCCGCCCGAAGGACACTGTAGTTCAAGTTAGATGCTTTTAAGAAAGGAAAGGCACGGCTTGGATTCTGATCCCGTAGGTCACATCTCACTTGTGGAGGACGGTTCTCTTTTATCTTTGCCTGCGAGTGGAGTTCCTCCTTCTCCAATGTAGTGAGGACCCACGGCCCGCTGCTGCTGCTGCGTTCTTTCAGATTAAGTGGGATTTTCGGAATGGGGCGAGAGAGGGTTTATGAGCTCTTTCCAGGGCTGGGAAGGAGGTGTGAATGGTGAGGGGTGACAGCCACCAAATCCCTTCTGTTTTATTGGCTGCGAGATGCCATTGATCATAAGGTGCGTCTTTATTTCCTGTGCCATTGAGAAAGACAAAGTGTTGCAGAGATGATTTTCTGACATCATGATTGGAAGATGCATTGAGGTTTCAGCAGGTTTTAGAATAAGTGAAATATGATATATTGATAATGGGGTTAGTTACAAAATCCTTAGCTTTTGATGCATTTTCACCGAAGACCTAGAGCTGTGGATGTGGAGGGTGCGGACGTTTTTGTCACACAGCGTCCTTCACACGACCTTCCAGTTGCTGGGAAATGTGGCGCACCGTGCCTGTCTGTGCGGCCAGGAGAGGGGACCGGAGTCATCGTGCTTCTTACGCTTGACTTCAGATGATCACCCTGCGTGTCTCCCTCAGCCTCCTGTGAAGGTTTTACCTTTAAAGTTGGTGGCCAAGTCTCATCATTCTCCGTATGAGAAAAACAGCACTGTCACTGTTGGTGTTTTTTTCGCTTGAACATAGAACTTCCCTTTGTGTGTGTTGCACTCACTGGGAGTAGCAATCGTGACAGCTCCGTCCCTGTCATCACGGAGGGGCTGAGAAAGTGGAGGGGGACAGTGGGAATCTTGAAAGACAGACCTGGTTTTCTGCCCTTGAGGGGCTTACTAGCGCTAAACTCAAGGAGTCTTTCTACTTTGATGAGTGATGCTTGGGGCCACTGCTAGAAAATCCTAGGTACAGACAGAATTTTCTAGTCGCCAGCTAGTTTAGTATCTGGGAAATTGGAAGTCTGGCCTCCCACTGGCTTCGATGTGCTCTTATATTTATCCTTGGTTCACTGAGGTCCCACCTAAGTTGCTCCTGACGGTTTCAGGGAGAAGGAAACTGGCTTCAGATGCAAGAGAATTCGTCAACGCCGTGCTGAGTGGGAGCCAGCGCCGGCCCGTGCCACGATGCCCCTCTCCCGTCCCTTGGAGGCGGAGAGCCTCAGACAGGCTGGCGCAGGAAGGAAACTGCTCCGCGGCCTGGCCGAGGGTTACCGCAGGTGGGCAGGCGGCGTTTACTTTCGCCTCACTCTGGGCTCTTTCGGTCCCGAGGAGAAGATTCACTTGTGTTCATGTAAGCAAAACAGGGGCATTTCTTGGGTGTTTTATGGGACCAGTGGGGAGTCCTCCCCACGTGGTGTCAGTCCAGATGCTTTCCCCTTCCTAACGTCTGTCTCGGGGCCCCTTATCAGCGCTGAGTGGGAGGCGTCTTAAGAGCAGATTTCATTTGTGGTTTGGAGTGTGAGTTGACCCACATCTAAATCCTTTTT
Source organism: Trachops cirrhosus (assembly GCA_028533065.1). Lineage (NCBI taxonomy): Eukaryota > Metazoa > Chordata > Mammalia > Chiroptera > Phyllostomidae > Trachops > Trachops cirrhosus. The sequence continues at coordinate 2,925,165 of CM052540.1, forward strand.
GATTTCGTCGTCCCGTTTGATCTTGTAAATATTAATCTCACTGGGCTGTCCATGTGGTTTTCTGTGGCCCCAAGGTTAATCACTGTGCTTGTTTATGAAGCCCTCCTAGAAGGCTGGGCGCACACCTGCTGGAGGACCCGGAAGGCCCAGCTCCGGCCGTGTCCTCGCAGGGAAGCTGGGCGAGCGTCGGGGAAGGAACGCAGGGCTCCCGTAGGTCTCCTGGCCACTCGGCCGCCAGAGCCCTTTGTTTGAGAACTGTTCGGGCGCAGCTGTTTTGTGCCTCTTCCTGTTTGTCGATGGAAGTGAGGGATACTGACTCTTTTCCTGAGAATGACGGGGGCGGGCAGCATGGTCAGCTAGGATGTGCTTCCTGAGGGCCTGCTGTACACAGAGCTGCACGCCCCTTGCAGGGGCGGGGCGGGGGGGGGGGTAGGGAGGCGGCTAGAGAGGCCCTGCCTTCTCAGTGCTTCCAGGCTGGGTGGGGGAGGGGGGGGAGTGCAGGGCAGAGGGCCGCCACCTCCGGAGGGGCTGCAGGGGAGACAGCCCCAGCGAGCGCCCCCTGGGGACCAGTGGCGGGGGGCAGTAACTTGCCTAGAAAGGGACCTGCGCTTTTGACAGGACGATGTAAAAAACAGCCCAGGACACAGGATTACGGCTTTAAAACCCTGGATTCCTCAGCTGCCTTGTCCAGAAAGTTCGGTTCCCCTGCCGCCTTCTTCATTTTGTTTTTGAGCCACGTTCCTGTATCATTTTTACTTTGATTACTCGGTAACTTTTTAAGTAGATTAGTGCTTTTTCTTAATACGTTTGCTTTGAGAAGAAGGCTGTGACATTTAATTAGTAGTTGTGTGTGTGTTTTCTAGCAGGCATTATAATTATAGCACATAGCGACTGAAATGAGAACCAGTGCTCACCGGGCGGCACCCAGGAATCACCTGGCGGACCCCCGGGGCGCACACTCGGGTGCCTCCCGGCGGCCTCCTGAGATGGGCCGTTTTGCCTGGAACTGAGCTGGGAAGGAGGATGGAGGAGGGGTGGGGCAGGTATGGGCCCAGCGATCTGAAGCAGACCGGCTCCTTCACCGCCTGTGCTGCTGCTCCCTGGCTCTGCGGCTCCAGGCGTGTCGCTCTGTGGCCCTGTGCCCTGTTGTCGCTGTGACACCGGGCTGGTGTGAGGACCGAGGGGCCTTCGCATCACTCCCGTGGGTGTGGCACACGGGAGGCTCTCACCACCGCCCTTGTTTCTGTACGCGGTCTCCCCTAATCGATCTCTGAACAACCCCCCTACCCAACCCAACCGTAAGTACTCAGATCTTTGGTCCTTGTCCTGAGGAAATGAGCACCTCTCACATCGGCTCTTCCCCCGGAGGCACTTTCTGCACAGCCAGGCTGCCCGCGGGCCCCTCGGGCGCCTGCTCCTCCAGGACAGAAGGGTCGTGACTTGGCTGACCCAAAGCATGGTCCAAGGGTCTTAGTGCACCCGCGTTTGACGGGGCTGTGAGAGAGAGAGGGTTTTTCTCTGTGTGTGTATGTGAGTCTTACCTTTGAAATGTTACTTCTGCAAAGAGCTATTAGGCTTCATCCTGACAGCCATTATGTACTTCAGAAACATACATACGGCACCGCCACGAGATAGCCACTCTGTGGAATTAATCTTTTGTTATTGAACCTCAAAATAGAGACTGTTTGCAGATTAAATGTCAGCTCTTCTCTAAGATGTTTTGTTTTTGCTTGTGAAGCAGAAGTTTGTAGACAAATAGCTGACCCCTTTTAAAGGAAATACAAAAGGCTGAAATTGTCTTAAGGTGACTGCCGTCAGAGACTGGTCCTCGCCGCCGCTGTCTTCCTTCCCGCTCCCTTCTCGGGCCACCCGGCTGTCCCTGTGAGAGCTCTGCTGCTCGTGGCCTGCCCGTGGCACACGGAGGCCGGTGCCTGGGCCGGGCGAGAGGAGTCCCCGCGGGATCGGTGGCCCGTTCCTAACTCCTGGCGCCCCTTGTCCTGAGCTGCAGGCGGTTTTGTGTTATTGCTCTTGGTGCCGTTGATCTCAGGCCGAATGCCCCTTCACGGTTCAGATGGCAAGTGGAGGGACCTGCTCTGGCACCGTCTGCTCCTCCGCCGAATGCTTCTGTCCCGACTGCGTGTGACCCGTTTTCCGGACTGCAGAGCAGAGCTGGCCGACGGCACTTTCCGTGGCGCCGGAAGTGCCCTCTAGCTGTGTTGTTCGCTAGGGATGTAGCTAGCGTATCTGAGGGACTAAACTTAAATTTTATTCAATTTTAATTACATTTAGATTGAACAGTCACATGTGGCCCGTCGGCCTGTATTGGACCGCACGGATGCAGAGGCTGGAAGGAGCCCCGGGCCACGTGGACCGGTACTGCCCTTGTCCTTGGTTTAGCTGTGCGCGTTTTCACAGTCTTGATGTCTCATCCCGGGTGGGCGGGGTGGTCTTTGAGAAGCCGTGGCTGTCACGATGTCGCGATGGGAAGAGAGAGAAAGCGGACCCTCAGCTAGAGGGAGCAGTCTGTGGGTGAGTGAGTCAGGCCCTCTTTCCTCCAACATTGTCAAATTTTAGAACAAAGTACATGCGGCATTTGGGTTAATCCTTCCAGAAACCTGTGTACCAGCTAGCTGTAATTCTCTCTTCTTTCCCACTCAGGAAAGCTTACTGAATGCAAATGAGTGGCAGACAAGGTACAGGGATGACCTTGAATTCGGTCTAACTTCACACTAAGCGACAGTCTCACGTACTTGGTTATTGCAAACACATTATTTGGGGCGCACCTCACCATTGATTACAAAACCTGTGGCCCCGACACCCCCGCTGAGAAAGGGCGGACGGAGTGCAGCATTTGCAGCAGTGTTGGGGCACGTGTACTTACACACATGTGTGTGTGTTGGGCCAAGGGTTCCCTGGATGAACTGTGACCCAGTCTTTCCAGTCGTTCATGCAGTATTTATTGAGTGCTTCTCGGATGTTGGCAAAATGGAAAAAAGTCTCCCAGTCCTTGCCCTTATGGGGCTTACATTCCGGTGGGGACACAAATTGAAGTATATAAACAACATCAGGTAGTGACAAGTACTTTAAAGACAAAGTGATGCAGGTGAAAGGCTGGAGAGAGATGGGGGTGGGGCTCCTTCAGCTGGAGGGTGTGTGTGTGGGGGGTCCATTTGGAGCAGAGGGGGCTGCGCGCAGCTGTCTGGGGAGAGCCATCCCTGCAGAGGAACCAGCAACAGATCCGGCCTGGGAGCGTTGGAAGGCGTCCTGCTACAGTGTTGCTTGTTAGTACCTTTTAGTGTCGAAAAGATACTTTATATCTATGGTTTATATTGACTTCCTAGTGTTCTTTCCCCTGTGAACACAGTAGGGCCTGGACCCTGTCTCTTCCAGTGGCGTGCAGTTGGACACCTTCAGCTGGAAGGAGCTGTAACGAACCACCCGTGGCCCGCTTCCTTCCCGCTCGCCCTGCCGCTGTCCTTGGTGGCCACCCAGCGGCAGCCACCGCCCTCCCGAGCCTGGCTTCCAGACTGCAGCCCACCCTGACCACCTCTGCTCGCCCATCCAGTGCCCGCCATGCGTGCTCCTTAGTTAGCCTGTTCCGTTTCCTGTCCTTGGGACGTAGCCGGTCCTTTCCAAACTTCCCTTCTGCTGAGGATATACCTCTTCCAGAACGTCCTTTCTTCTCAGTCCCTCCCAGATCCTCCCTACCCCCAGGACCCTCTGGCCTCCTCTCTTCTGGGACACAGTCCCTGTCATGCGGATGTGACCGCAACCCATATTTTCCTGATTCCTGGTTGAGTATTGCATCATAAGCAATGCCCTGGTATTTGTTGAGTTGGTTACAGATATGCAAGAAACATTTTCTCCAATTTCTTGGGCGTGAACTGCAGGACTCTTTATGTTGTTAGGTTTAAGGAAAAAGGATAATTTAATTTTAAAACCATGTACAACCTGTAAGTGTATAGGTGTGTATGTATACACACATATATATGTATTTCCCAATTCTAGATTCTTTTGAAGAAACTCTGCCATTTTTTGTTCTCTCCCTCCATTTCTTCCTGGAATTGTTTTCAGTCTTCCACCTTGACCGAGAACTGAATGTGTGGTTAGGGCAGCGTGTGGTTCTGGGGACCAGTCTGGTTGATGCAGAGAGCTCGCACTGTCTTGGTTCTCTCTTTACCCTCCCTGATTTTTTTTTAAGAGTTAGTTTATTTTTTAGAGAGAGGGTAAGGGAAGGAGAAGGGGAGGGAGAGAAACATTGATGTGCAAGAGATACATTGATCGGTGGCCTCTTGCACATCCCCAACGAGAGACCTGGCCCACAACCCAGGCGTGTGTCCTGACTGGGAACTGAACCGGCCACCTTTTGGCTCGCTGGCTGGTGCTCAACCCACGGAGCCACCCAGCCAGGGCTGCCTTCTCTGATTGTAAACCCTGCCCAGGTCTAACCGTCTGTGGTCCTGTACGTTTTCCTGGTTGGGCCAACCTAGTACTCAGCTCGACATTCAACCAGGTCTTACTGACTTGTCACCGAGAATGGTCAGGAGAGCGACGTGTCCACTCTGTCGCTCTCCTGGCTCCTTGCGCGATGCCACCCCACCCAGGGCTCCGGACTCACAGCTTCATCGTTACTTCTCTTCCAGCTGCAGACACGAGCACACACGTACAGATCTCTTCTCAGGAATAGTGAAGTTTTCCCTTGATTTTCCCACAGTCTGCAGAGCCTGGCTTCGGGCCGCATCAGGATTAAGTAAGATTACCAGCATCTTCCCTCCGTCTCTCCTGTGTGTCTTGTATGATGTGTCCTAATAACTATCGATATCAAGCCCATCCCTCCAGGAGCCGAGGCCGACCTTTGGTGTCCTGCTGAGGCTGCAGTTTTAGGGTGCGTTTCCTAGCGAGTGAAGTCAGCTGAGATGAGTCTCTAACTTTCCCGCACACGACGGGTAGCCCCGCTGCTGGGGTCGTCCCCCCGGGCAGTGCGCTCTGTGCTGCACGCGGGCTCGTCTCTCCAGAACGGGTCGGTTGGCCCACTGCTCTTAAAGGTCACGCTTAACGCCCTCTCAGGAGGGTTGAGGGAGAGGCCGCGTTGCCCAGGCACCGTTTCTGGCTTCGGCTTCGCGCTCTCCTTCGCTGCCGTTCGCTCTCCGTGGCTCTTCTCTCATTTGTGAGGCAGTTACGCCGAGTGCTTAAAGGGCAGAAACCCAGTGTGCACGTTCTGTCCTGAAAACGAGGCACAGCCTGTCTGCTGTGGGCCAGCGACGGTCCGCGCTGCCCGTGGAAACCCTAACGTGAGTGGATGGCGCGCCGGTGTGCTGCCCGAGCCCCGCTCCCCGCCCCCCGCCCGGCCACCGGGTGCCGGTGAAGGGCGGCCGCGGCCGCAGAGCGGGTCGGAGCCCCGCGCGCTGACGAGCAGGCTGGCAGGTCCGGGGGGCTCTGCTGTCGGCCTTTCCTGTGCGCCCGGCGCTGCAGAACAGATGGAGGGGCAGGGGCCTCCTTGACAGTTGGGGAGGGCGGGGACCTTTAAGTGAGGAGGAATCAAAAGAACAGTGTAGTTATTAGTGGCATTCTGTGTGACAGCTTGACATTCTATAATTGTCCACAGAGACTGAGCTACTTTGGAATGGAGTTCTTGCAAATGTGTCCTGTTAAATTTTTGCTAATCAGGAGGACTGGTCTGATTTGAATAGTTCTGAATAATTTCACATTACTTATTAACCATCAGCAGAAGGAATGTTTTCCTTGCCTTAGCGGTTGACCAGAGGACCGGAAACAAGCGCGGTGGGATTCTGATACTCAAGGAGCATGTTTGCATTCTTCAGAGGAAAGCTGTGGTTGGAAAATTTGTACAATATGACTTAGTATCCCGAGAGATAATGTTGTGAATGTTTGCAAGAGAGAAAACAGAATTTTGGCAGGAAGTGGTTAATCACCGTTTTCGAAGTGACAGGTGCTCGTTAGCGCAGTCGAAGACCCCGGAGGAGCACGGAGGAGACCGTTGTCCCGCCCCCTCCGCTCGGAGCCGAGCGCAGGCAGCATCTCAGGGAAAGGCTCTCTCCTTTCTGTCCTTTTTCTAGGTAAACAGTTCAGTGTTTCGCTTTGTGGTGTTCATTCTCCGTGTACAGGGAAAGCCACCCACTCTAGTGCCCGTTGTGTTCTAAGAATTCTTTTAGGCCATTATGTGGCGATATCCTATAGTAGTCAGAAAATTTTAAATTTAAACACCGTATAATATTCTCATAGTCTTCCCTACCATTTCCCTGTTAGGTCAGGCATTCAGTTTACCGGCGTTACGAGCACCTTTGTTTTAGGAGTACTTTCCAAGGACAGGGCCCCGGAAGCAGAGTGGCTGTGTCCAGGGCATGGGTTTTCCCCGGGGTTCGGGTAAGCTTTGGTATAGAGCCGTGGGTCCGCGGCCACCCACCAGAGCTGCCAGGTGGACGAAGGTGTGTGTGTCTGTCCTTCACGTCCAAACGTTCCACCTGGCCCGTCTTCGTACCTTCTGTTTCTTCGCAGAAACATTCTTTTTCTGTTTCTTTCCAGAGTGTCCGCCCTTTGCTTGTTGGAGCATTTTTATAGTAGCTACTTGATGTCTCTGTCAGAAGACTCCAATGACTCTGACATCTCGCGGTGCTCTCTTTATCCATGCGAGTTGGGGTTCTCCTCGTCATCGGTGTGCCAGATAGTTTTGGGTTGTATCCTGGGCATTCCGATGCTGTGTGGGGAGACTCTGTTCAGACCCTGCAGAGAATACGGATGCTTCTGTTCTAGCAGGCAGACGACCCCGCTGGGCTTGGGCTGCAGGTTCAGATCAGCTTTCTATGGGTTGTGGTTTCAGGGCTCGTTCTGTTTTTGAAGCCTTCCCGTGGTACTCTGACCTGGGTCAGAGGTATGCCACTCGTGCCTGTGACTTGGCGGTCATCTCTCTGGCAGTTCAGTTGCTAAAGTCTTTTTTATTTTCTTTAAGGTCGAATCCATGCTTGTACAGCTTGGGGACGAAGCCAGGAGCTCGTAAACAGCTTTACGAGATCTATTGCTCCAAGCATGCTCTCTGCCATCTCTCTTGCACTTTCTGGTCCTCAGGGCCTCTCCTTTTGGTCCCTGGCCGGGATCTGGGGCTTTATCTGCCCTGCTCTGCTCTGTACCTCTCACTGTGGCATGTGGGGCAAAGCAGTGGACAGGCAGAGAGAATACAAGCGAGGGCGGTGCATGCGTCTTCCTTCACTCTCGTGGAACGGCAGCCCCTCCGCTGGGAAGGGACGTTTCCCTACCTACAAAGTCTGACGTCTTTTGGGCTCCCCTTGCAGCTGCTGATGCTGATGTCACCAGCGCTGCTTCGGTTGCCTCCGAGGGCTGGACGTGCGAGAGCAGAGAGGGGAGAGAGCCCGGCAGGTGATCTCACCCACTCGGTCTGCAGCAGGTGACCTCCTTCCGCCCTGCGAGCCAGAATTAGAATGTCTGGCGCTCTGGCCGTCCCCTCCGGTGACCTGGAGTGTCTTTGTCTGCACTGCCAGTTTGGGGCAGCAGCGAGTCGAGGCTGGGGGAGCCTGGAGGACGGAGACGATTCACTGGTCTCTGGTTCAGTGGCGCTTTGGAGTCTGGTCTCCTTCCTTAACTCACCTGCTACTGGTCGCTTCTCAGCATCTTCAGATAACCGCGCCGTACATTCTGTCCAGGTTCTGTAGCTGCGTTCAGGGGAGAGACAGGGTGCGGGACGCTTCTCTGTCTTCCCTGGACCTGGAATGAGGAATGGGTTTTTTTTAAAGGCTCTTGGTGCTTATTGCCACGTTACTTTCCAAAATTACTGGACCAGTCTACAGTTCGTGATAATATTAGTTGTCCTGTTTCACTGTACTTCATGAACATTGGGAAAGGTTGTCAGAATGAAACAAAAATACTCCTATCTTTATTTAGTAACAGGTGAACCATGGCAGTTTATGGTGTTAGCTTCCTTAATTAGTAGTGATTAGAATTAAACTTTCACCTTTATGTTTATTACCTAGGTGTACCTCTTCTTTTCCCTCGTCAGTTCAGATCCATTGCCTATTAATTTGCTTAGTTTAGACATACGAGTTCACATCAAGACCAGGTTTGGTTGTAAATAGCGTAGACCTCTCAAAATAGTCCGGGGCCGAGGTGGAAGTGCCGTGTTACCAGTGTTCCATTTGTCTCGTTGCTTTGCCAGGCACAGCTCTCATCCCCGCATTCTCCAGCCTCTCGTTCTCACTCCTAGCCGCAACCTGGAAGGACTGAGGAAGGAGCAGAGGGCACTCACTCGTCATGAACTTCTAAGGTGTTTTTCCAGGACCTGCCCAGAACATTTTGCTTGCATCTAATGGGTCAGAACTTGGACACTCGGATATGCCTCACTGTAAAGGCCGCTGAGAAACACAGTCTTTTGGCCAAGCGGCCATGGGTCCTGTTTAGAATCTCAGGGCTCGTTAGTAAGAAAGTAAAAGAGATGGGATATTGATCGATAGGCAGTCAGAAGTGGCCACAGCAGCACTGTTTTCTTCAGAACTGTAAGAGAACATCTATTTCTAATGAAACAAGCAAACAGACACGGAGGTCTAAAAAGTAGAAAGTGAGTGGCTGGGGCGGGGCTCCTTCCCTGGACCCTTTCCCTTCTCCACACATGTAAAACCACTGCTAGCAGCTTGATGAGTAGTGCTGTAGGGCCTTTTCTCCTGTGTGTGAGACCGAAAACAGACAAACAAACAAACAAACAGAAACAAACATGGGATCTTACTGAGCATATCATCTTATAGTTTTCTTTTATTCAGTAACATATATAGAAATGCACCATTCATAGTGTTCTGTTATGTGGATGTATTATGATTTATTTAACTCGTCTTCTATGACAGACAGGTTGCCTAGTTATTCCACACTTGAAAATATGCTGCAGGGATATTCTTGAAAACACAGCTTGGCAAACTTTGTGCAAATATTTTTCATTCTTTTTCTACAACTATTAATATTAAGCATTTTCATTTTCGCAGATAGCTTCTCAATTTGTTGTTTGCCTTAGAATTTGTTGCCTTCTTTCTTTGACATAAAAGTTTGAAGTGTTTGCTCAAATGTGTTGGTCTTTTCTTTGTGTCTTCTATCTCTTAAACTAAGGCCGTAGTTGTGGGATGCTCGCATCCTTTTGTCTCCCATTTTTTTGGTGATCTGACTCCATACTTTTAACTCCGATCGATCTGAAATTACTTTTGGTGTATGGCATGAGGTAACACTGTAAGTTAACATTTTTGTGTGTTTTTAATGCATTTTTTTACTGAAGTAAATGAATTTTATTTTTGCCTTGTTAAGGGCATGCCTCTCATTAAAAGAAAACTGGCCAGAAGTGAACAAAATTGATTCAGTTCTACAGGTAATTTTCCAGCCACGGCATTTGTGGATGAAATGTGCGTTGTTTTTGATCATTTAAGCAGATACAGGCTTGTCCTTCAGATGTGAGGTCAGCAGATCCGACTGCAAAGCAGGTAATTAGGAGCACAGTCAGCTTGCGAGCTGAAAGTGCGGTGCAGCGGGCGGACAGGCTGCCAGCAGAACACCTGCCGGGGGGCGGGGGGGAGGCGCGGCCTGTGTCCCCGCCACCTCTCTTCGGACAGGCCTGGGCACCACCACCCTCTCCCTCCCCCTCTCCCTCTCCCTCTCCCTCTCCCTCCCCCTCTCCCTCTTGGCATTTCTGATGAAAGACCCTGAGAAAGTGGTGGCCGTCAGAAGTACGAGTGATAACATTTTGTGTGTTTATAAATTGTCAGGCTGTGCTAGGCGTTTCCCAGTTTCTGACCCTGGAAGCTGCTGTAATTTATGCACTGTGGTCCCTCGGTCACCGAGGAGGGAACTGAGTCTGGCGTGGGGGGGGGGGCGGCGCGGGCGTGGTCAGGACGTGCACCAGGACCCCCCCCCTCCCCTCCTTCCTTCCTTCCTTCTGTCTCTCCCGCCCACCTTGGCTTCTCCCTTTTCTTCCCTTTTTCCTTTGTTACCTTATGAGCCACTTTACAAATTACATTTAAGACTTTGAAAGTAACAGGTTTATTCTAGAAATTTGGAAAAGACAGCAACTCTGAGGAAGAAAATACCGGTTGGACCCCGTGACCAGTGTCTGCGAAGCCCGCCTTTGCCGGTCAGTGCGGCGTTAGCAGGCCACGCCCCCCGGTCCCCGGGAGGAGGCGGTCCTGCACTCGCACACCGCGAGTGCCCGCCAGTCAGGCGGGCCGGCAGTGTATCGTTTTTCTTACCGAGATCCACGCCCCGCCCCCGCGCTGCCGACTGTTGCTTCTCTCTCCCCGGGGACCTTTTTTCTGAAGCACAAATCATATCACTGACCGTTAGAATTCCTCTTAAAATCTGTTCACTTATGTTTTAATGGGTCATTTCTTTCGGTTACTCTTTTCTGAAATGCTTGCCACAGTAGGAGAGTCAGAGAGTTTTTTCCCTTTTTAAATTGTGAAAGATTTGATATATAAAGTAGGAATCTATGTGTTTATGGAACATACACATGATAATAAAGTGAACACCTGTGTACCCACTCCTCGCTGAAGAGTCAGCCGGAAGCAGTCCCTGCCCTGGTACTTGTGCTCCCTCTCTCCCGGAGACATCCCTCCCCGGTTCCTCCGGCAGTGTTCTGGCCTTTAGTTTGTTATTTCCTTCCTTTTGTTTTTAGGTGGGAAAATTGAGCCTTAGAAGGGTGACCGAGTGCCAGGGTCTGGCGGTCACAGCAGCTGTGGTGCCAGCACCCGAAGCGCTGCCTCCTCGTTTCCTTCCAGCCGGCCGTCGTCCCCCTCGTGCTAACCGGACAGGCTCCGTAAGAGGGACTCGAGTCGCTTCTCGGAAGTTGTGCTTTATTTATCTATCTCTTCCTTTATTTGGCCCTGAGAGGTTGGCACTGGTCCAGCTCAGATGTTGTTAGAGAACCCGCCCGCCGTCAGGAGGCAAGCGGACGGCCCGGGGAGGGTCCGCGCTGCCCCCTCGTCTGTCCCCACGCCCAGAGCTGGTGGGGCGAAATCGGTGTGCCGGCTCCACACGAAGAGACGCGTCTCGGGAGACACTTAGCTGGCCTCTCGGAAAATCAGATGCTGGGGATTTTCCACTGGATCTAGTTCACTTTTCGCTAATTTTTACAACTCCCATCAACATTCAGATCACAGATGCAGATCGAAAGTGGAGCCCAGTAAAATAAGACCTGTCTGCAGCAGTGCTGGGTGCGGCAGTGTCCTCACAGATCTGCCCGCCAGCCTCGGAGCCGCTCAGCTCAGCTCAGCTCAGCTCAGTGCTGCCGCAGTGATGGCTCAGGGCGGACGCGGGCCGGGCTGCTCGGCTCTGGGTGCCGGGGGTGCGGGGGGCAGGAGTCTGTCCCGGAGGCCGCTGGGCGGTGCAGTGTCCTGGCCACAGTGCAGTCCCTGGAGTCACACACACTCCCCGCTGTGTGACCTTGGGCACGTGACCTGACCTCTCCGACTCTGGTTTTCTCACCTGGAAAATGGGGGCATCAGCGCACACACTGCTGGGCATAAGGAGTTTAAACCAGGCATACAGAGAATACAAACGAGGTCATTCATGTAAGACCCTGTCTCAGCGCCCGGCACACAGTTCGCTCCAGTGACCGTGGCGGCCAGAACTGACCGCCATTGCCGTTGGCGCCATTGTTAAGCCGGCACCCCGCTTCGTAGAGGAAGAAACTGAGTCCCACACCCTGCAGCCAGCCGCTCAGAGCTGAGCCGAGGCCAGAATCCCACCTCGGCCCCCGCCCCCCATCCGCAGCGCCCTTCCCACCCCCACCCCTGCCAGTCTGCAGACACGTCTCAGTCATTTCCTTTGTCACCTTCCCTGGCTCCCCGCAGCACTGTTTCTTGCCTCCTTTCTTGAACCGGCAGATCCTGACAACAGATGGTGCTGTTTTGAATTAAAACAATTTAACTTGAGATCCATCAGCTGCCAACATCAAATATCCTTAAAAGAAGGAAAGAAACTCATTATGAAGAGTATTTAAGCAAAGTAGGTATTTGATCTATCTTCGTCATTTGCATTCTCGAGAAGAAGAAAGCCTGTGGCAGCTGCCACCGCCGGCCAGACCGGCGAGTGCGCCTGCTCGCCATTGCTTCAGAACGAGTCTTCCCCCTCTTTTTCTTTGCCAGACAGTACTAATTTGGACTTCGGTCCTAAGTTCTTAAGCCACCCTGAATATTAAAATTTTTTTAATCTAATCTTGTGCTTGGTCTGAAAAATCAGTACATTTTTTAGGGGTAGTACATTTTTCAGCACTAGGGGCTAGCGCTCAACCAGAGCTTTGCCTGGGTGCACGTGCGCACCGCCAGCCGCCGCGTGGGCCTGGCCTGCAGCTCCGGAGAGGACGGGCGCCGATGAGCCGCTGGCTCTGCACCCGGTCCCGGGACAGGCGCTCCCCCGCACCCGGCTGACTGCCCCCGAGTGCAGTGCAGCGTTAATGCCGCTCCCCCTGCATACGCCGCCCGGTCTTCCTGAAGATCGTTGTCCACAGTGTTGCCCCTTGCCCCCGAGTCACGAAGCGGAGGGTGACAAGGAGTGGACCTGAGAGTGGCGGACACACCAGCCGCAGTTGCGGTCTCTGTGCCCCTTAGACCCGCTCCCGTCGGGCTCCACCATGGCCTTCGCTGCACTGCCGCCAGCCCGTCGCTCCCGTCCACCCTTCTTCTTCCTCGTCTTTTTAATCCACGCCCCAGGACATGCATACTGGCTTCAGAGTGAGGGGAAGGGACGGAGAGAAACATCCACGTGAGAGAGAGACAGTGATCGGTTGCCTGTTGTAGGTGCTCCAGCTGGGGGCGGAACCCACAATCCAGGCACGTGCCCGGACCAGGAATCGAACCCACGACCCTTTGGTCTGCAGGACAGTGCTCCAACCAACTGAGCCCCCCCCTCCCCAGCAGGGCCCTCCCATCCCTTTCTGCCCCCACTGGCAGCCCAGACTGGACGCTAAGGGAAGCCGAGGAGTTCTTGGTGGCCCTCTTTGACGGGCCTTTGTTCTTTCTGTTTTTCCCCTCTCTGGCCCTTTTCTGCTACTTGATTTTCTTTTTCTTTTTCCTCCCTTTTACTCTCTGCTGCACATGGTTTGGTCTCTTGACTAATGCCAGCAGGGCCACTGCCCTGTAGTGCTCCAGGACAGACCGTGAGTGGCAGCCCCGGGCCAGGGGCCCCGGCGGCCCAGTCCCATGGGCGCAGGGTAGATCGAAACTAACCTCCGCCTGAGATAAACTGATTGAGGTGAGCATCCATCGTTTCCAAAATTAGCAAAGCCAGCGGGGAAACATAACTGTAGCGGGAGCCTCGCTGGAGTCCCGAAGGGCTGGGTGTGTGAGCGGAGGGGGTGTGAGTCGAGGGGGAGGTGCCCGCAGAAGAGATGGAAAACTCGGTCTCCTTTGGGGCTTCTTCTTGGGACCCGTGTGTCCTTGATCCAGATTAAGTCTTAATGGGCTGAAAGGTCTGGGTGTAGCTGAGCTCTGCCGCCCGTTCCGCGGGATTCAGCTGAAAGTAAACATGCTGTCTTAGTATTTATTTGCCGCATCACACTTCTGCCCGATGTATCGATTTAAAGCCCTATTTATAGCTTTCTCGTGACATGTGCACGGGCAGGCCCCCGTCAGGTGATGCCTTCCGTGTCCGTGAGCCACCTGGGCCCCGTCAGCCCCTTTCCTCGTGGTCCGCAGCCCCGCCCCCCGGCCCCACTGTGATAGCTGTACCTTTCATGTGCCTGTTCTTAGGTAAGCGGCCACGCCACCTCTTGCCTAGTTTGGTTTGAACTACTCTCCCATAGGGAGATAAAGCAGAAAAGGTGACGGCACTGGCCTTTCATCATTTAATAATTCATCTCCCTGCCGCGGGGCGGAGAGCGAGGCTCCGCCGGTGTGACAGGCCCTGTTTTGTGCAGCCGAGTGCGGGGGCACGGCCAAGCAGCACAGGGTGGCCTCTCGTGTGATCAGCGTGTGCCTGACCGAGTTTTGAAAGGTGGTGTGCAGGGAGTCGATGTGGGTGTGGTAGTGGGGTGGGATGTATCAGATCGTGAAGTCTGTGTGAGGGGGTGCGCGCATGTGTTGTCTGTTTTCACTTTATCAAAAAAGTCCCGCTTTTTATTGACGCTCCCCCCTTCTGTGGTCTCCCGAAACAAAACAGAAAGCAAAGCATGGAGCCGTGAAATTTCAGAGCGAGAAGGGAGGTATCGAGGTGACATCTGCTATGAGGGTGTCCTCTGGGAAAGTCCGTTGGGGCGGGACCCAGTCCTGGTGTCCTCGTGTCCCCAGGAGCCTGGAGGGATCCTGGGGCAGGCGAACGCTGCCTCCTGGTTCCCCTCCCTGTCCTTGGACAGCGGTGCCTTCGTCTCATCGCTCTGCGTGTGGGCTGTCCTGGAGGAGGGCTCCTCGCCAAGGTGACATCACGTAGCCTGGGGGTGATTTCTGCTCTGTGTCCACTGCCTGGAGGGCCCGCCTCATTCCCTTCCCTCCTGCCGTGGCCAGGGTGGGACTGCGCTGCGGCGGCCAGTCGTGACGGTGGCCGGCACTGCTGCGCACTTGCACTTGCTGGCGCTGGCCTGGCTGCTCTGCGGGATTGGCATGTGTCACCCCACGGTGGCCTTCGGGCACGTGTGCGGCTCTTCCTGTCATTCTCCTTTTGGAGGGGAGGTGGCCCTGGTGCAGTCAGCTCCCGGGACTTGGCAGGGTGTGGTGACGCCTGGCCCCCAGGCCAGACTCGCCACCGGTCCCGAGCTTGCCCGCTTCTCAGCAGAGCAGCAGACGCGTTGCACTCACTCAGTAAATTGCAGGTTTGATAATAAAGTAAAACATTTGGATGTCACATCCACGGGCCGTTTTCCTTGCGCTCTCGCTTTGCTGCCGTGCAGGCGGGGTTCTCCATCTGGAAACCGCTCTGGCTCCACGGGGAGCTGTCCTGACCTGTGGCACTCCTTGCAGCTCAGTGGTCCATGGTGAAAGCACAGGGACCAGAATAGCACCATTTAGCTGCATCTGAAACCATCGGTGAGCTAGGTTGACCTTCAAGTTCTTGTTGGCCCTGCCGTGGACTTGCTGGCTCTCCCTGCGCCGAGAGCCTGCTCTCCACCAGCAGGCGGATGTCCTTTAGCGAGCAAGGTTGTCGCATCATCGCTCCTCTGCCCGAAGCCCTGCCGTGAGCCCGCCGTGCCCGGAGTGAAAGCCAGGTACTCGCAGCGGGCTTCCACACCCCCGTGGTCCCCGCCACCCCCACCCCCCCTCCTGGCTGACTCCAGAACATTCACGCCATGCTCCCATCTCCCCCGGCCTCTGTGCTGACCGCTCTTCCAAACAGGCCGGGTCTCTTTGCTCGGAAGGCGTCACCGCAGGAAGCCCCGTACGTGACGTGCAGCATCCCCTGCTTGCAGGACCCACTCTGCACAGCTTAGAAACCGGGGTGCTTGGGGTCTTCTGACACACCGTGTGTCTCCCTTAAAGAAAAAGGGGCTTTCTGTCTGTCTGTCTCTCTCTACTGGGGGTGTTCTTTGGTTATTTACTGATGCTTCCCAAATGCTTAGAAGAAGCCTGGCACATTTTAGGCAGTGGCCTGTAAACAGTTTCTGAATGAATAATGAACGAATGAATGAGCGAAAGATATGATGAGTGTTGCTTTGGTGAAGCCACTTTCTTTCTCTTTGGGCCTTTCTACAATCAGATAGCTGCGTGCACTAGATGAAATGTCACATCCTCCTGGCTGTAAGCTCTGTGGATTCTTTGCATCTTAGTCGTGTGGACGCATCCGTCATCCCTCCTCGCCCCCCCGGGATGCGGTGTTCGTGGGGCGGGCAGGATTTAGCTGGTGTTGCAGAGGCAGGTGGCATGGCATTGCTGGGCCTGGAAGTCGGAGTTCTCGTCTCATTCCTGACGAGGGGACGCACTGTGCCGGCCGGAGCGCACGCGTGGGGAGCACGCCCCTCTGCCCCGTCTGCAGCTGCCGGGGGCGGTCCCGCCGGGTTCGCTGGCTTTCCTTCCGCGACGTTCCCCGGAGACTCTGAGCCACGCCGTGGTCGCGTCCCCTGAGCAGCACGGCGGCTCTCGTTCGCTCTCGGCGCCACTGCAGCCGCCCGAGCCCATTGTTGCTGCGGATTTGTTTGCATATTGCGCAGCCATCTGTCCCCTGTGCCATCCAAGCTTCAGATTTTGAAATAGGCATCACCAGCCGCTCCGTGGATTTCAGCTGCTCGCCGTTTGCCTTGCATGCCAGTCACTCGTCCTCCCGCGGGTAGGACCCCCGGGGCCACCGTGGTAAAAGCCCGGCCCGCTCCTGTTTCGTGCACACGCCTTGGGCTCTCACCGAGGCGGGTGGACTAGCGCCTGGGTGTCCCATCGAACCGTGGGCCCAAACACCTTCTCCTGCGGCTGTTCCTGCTCCTGCTTTTGCTCCAATAGGCGATACTAAATCACAAAATCGCTTCAGAGGGCCACCGGCATGCAGCAGCGCCACATGGGGTGAGCCGGTGGATCCGAACGCTGTCCGTGGCAGGCGGGCGGCTGTGTGAGCGGGACCGCAGAGGGTGCGCTGGGCTCCCGGGCACTGCCCGCTGTCTCCTCTGCCCTTGTGGAGCGCTCACTCCGGCCGGCACTGGGTGAAACGGCTCACACGCACGTGCTTCCCACACGCTCTCAACGCGCCAGGGCCCGTCGCTTCAGCTTTCTCACGGCCCTTCCTTCGGCCGGAATGTCCTCCCCGTGTAGGCTTTCGGCCCCGCACCCTTGAGACGCCTCGGTGTGTCTCACAAGGGCCCTTGGTTTTTAGCTTGGGGCCACGTTGGTCTGTGTGGACAGGCTTCAGGCTGCCTGAGCTTCAAAGCTGTGTCCCCGGCACCCAGCACCATACCTGGGAGTGCCTGGGCACGCGTGGAAACCGAGCCGGACTCTTTGGGCAGCGAGGGGCGTGGCGTGGTCTCCACAGACAGCCCCCGAGGGTGTGCTCATCGTGGTCCCTGCCTCACAGACAAGGAAACCGGGGGAGGAGAGGTCGCATCGCTCGCCGGGATCACCCAGCTACTACGGAGCGGAGCCAGGGTTCAGACCTGCACCGTTTCTTTGCGCTCGTCCCCCCCAAGCGGGGGACGCTGGCGTTGGAGGCATGCTGATTAGTTGCTAACACAGTTAAGCACAACAACGCGTAAACCACCAGATCTGTATTCTAACCGAATCCAAATGCTTAGGGAAACGAGGTGTTCTTATGTACTCGGTGTCAGCTAGAAAGTATTTTTGTCCTCCGGCTTTTTCACATGCTTTCAAAATATCTCTGTTTCTGCTCTAATCCAGCACACAAGTGGAATTTTGTCTTCTTTCTTTTGTGCTGAGGAGGCTGCGGGTGTTCAGAGCTGTCACTCAGACTGTCAGCGCGCACTGGGGCCGGCCCAGCCTCTGACCCGGGCCCGGCCCAGCCTCTGACCCGGGCCCATGTCGGGACCGCCATGGCGCCTCTCCAGCTGGGTCGGGGGACTGTGGGCTCGTGGGGTGCTGGCTGGCCGGCCTTGTTCTTGCCCACACACGAGCAGGGGTCTTCTGCCGCCCCTGCTCCACCTGCCGCGGTGCCCATGTGGCTGCCCACTCCTCTTTGAAGGGGATGCCAGGGCCCGGGTGTCGTGGAGCTTCCTCCGGTGAGGACTGGCCACCGTCTGGACCCTCTCTGTGCACTGTGTGCTTTGAAAATGTTCCTCGCTCTCAGAAAAGTTACAAGACCAGCACACAGAGCTCCGTACGCCCTCGCCTGCCCTCCCACCTCTGCGCGCCCTTCACTGTCGTGCACAGCGCGCTGGCGTCCCTCGCAGCCACGCGGGGTTCGGTGCCAGGCCAGTGCGGTAAAGCGAAACTGCAGTGAAGCCGGTCCCAGGGCGCGTTCGCTTTCCCAGTGCGTGTAAAAGTTACATTTGCGCTCTAGTCTGGAAAGTGTGCAGTAGCATTTTGTCTAAAAAGAGCAGCACACACACCTTAATTTAAAAATACCTCATTATTTAGAAATGCACAGCACTTCCTGCTGGAGAAGTGGCGCCCACAAACTTGCTCTGTGCAGGGTTCCCACAGCGCTCAGTTTGCCAGGTGCCCAGGGAAGAGCAGCAAAGCTGGTGTGACACACAGCTGCCCCTAACCGGGGCCTGCCTCGGCACGTTCACCGTGTCACTGCGTCGGGGACGGTGGCCCTGTCTTCACTTGCATCTCCTCCTCTCTCCGGGGTGGCCTCGGTTCCCTCAGAGGCGCGTTCGCAGCCTTCAGGCCCTGGCGGACGTGGCACCTCCTGCTCAGAGAGGCGTCCCTGACCTCCTTCCCGCTGCCCGTTGCAGCCCTCTTGCCACCCCCACCCCGCTTCCCTACCTAATTGTTCCCCGCTTCTGTGTCATCCCTCGACATCCACGCGTCCCACTCCTTTTGGTTATTGTCTGTCCCAGCCCCTCTGGAATGCAGTCTGCCCGAGGACGGGTGTCTGTTTGTCTGTCACTTTATTCCTGGTGTCGCGCCCAGAGCAGTGCCTGGCCTGCGAGAGCTGCAGGACGCGCTTGGTTCTTCATCAGTGTCGTTCGTCACTGAGCGAGTGAGACTCCGTGTGGTGAGGCAGCGCGGGCCAGCCCTCAGACCTGCGGGCTGGGCTCGTTTGGACCTGAGCCCAGCTGTGTGCCGCGGCCACGAGACTGGGCTTCCTTCAGCTCCCGCCAAAAGACGAAGCGGGACTTGTAAGACGCCTGCCTTAGTGTGCTGTGAGGGGCGGACACAAGCACGCGGTAGGCCTTCGAGAGGCTGTCGCTCGCTGTTCCTGTGCTGGCCAGGAGTCTTGTCCGCTCCGTTTCCGCGCGCTCACTGGGGGTCACGGTGCGCGCGCTCGTGCATGTGTGTGCACGTGTTTGTGCACATGTATGCTCATGCACATGTGTGTGCTTGTGTGTGTGCATGCTCGTGCAGGTGTGTGCTCTGCTGAAGTTGCGCTGTGAGGGAACCGGGCCATTTTCACAGGCAGTTTTCAGCGCCGAAGTCTCAGGCCGCCTGCCTGAGTCCGCCGAGCACAGGAGGTGGGCCCGCCCTCGCTTGCCCTCGCTTACGGGGGCAGAGAGATTGCTGGGAAGACGTGGAGGGTGTAGCCTGGTGTCATCATCGGGGACACGTCAAGCCGGAGCCGTCCTTCTGAGGTCCAGCTCTCCATCACAGGCTCATTTTAGCCTCTGTCGGACCCGGAAGGGGGGTGCCGTGTGAGTTGTCTGCAGACGCCCCGGAGGACGTCGCCCAGGTGCATCCTGGGCCGGAGCTCTGGGACGCCATCACAGCGGACGGCAGGCTTTGTCAGGGAGCCGGTTCGCGGAGACAGGCGAACCGGACTTGGTTTCACCGCCATAATCCGTGACTCTAGCGACCTTCAGTTCTGAGTCTGATGTACCCGATGAATTCATAACCTTCGTTTCTCCGTGAACACTTTCAAACTCACCTTCCCTCTCTCTTTTGAATCTAATAAAGGTAGCCACGTGTTTTCTGCTTCAGCTCCGTGTGTTTATGAGAGCTAGTGATGTGCGTGCCTTTGGGGAAGAAAGGAAAGCTCCCTCCTGACTGTCACATTGGGGGGCGGACAGCAGGCTGCGTTCTCTGTTCCCACACATCTGGTAGCGACTGCCGGGCGCTCGCCGTGCACGCCCGCTCCTGCGGGGCCGTGCGTCGCGGCCCTGTCGCTGCCTCTGAGATTGGCACTGTTATATTATTAATGGTGCTGCTCACACACGCCTTGCATTTAATATGGAACATAAGGGGCTCACCTAGCATGAATGAAAAGTCTCAAATTGAAAGTGTAGATGCTATAAAATTTTTAAAGAAGAGAATGTGTTGTGGTTGAACTTTTGAAATAAAAAGTGCATTTTTAATCACCAAGTTAGGAATGTCCTTGGATTCTGGAGCAGGAGGGGTTGACGGGGAAGGAAGGTGCAGTCCGCTGACTTCTCTGCCGGGCAGAAGCCAGGGGCCTAGAGGGGACGCTAAGGGCTTGCGCCGCGCTGACGGAAAGTGGGGGAGGCGGTGGGGTTGAGGGGTTGCTGGTTGATCCGCGACCACCCGGCGGCGGCAGTGGCGGCGGCGGCTCCCAGAACAGCTGCAGACTTGCCCGCGTGAGCGCGGGGGCCGAAACGCCACACTCCCAGGACGTTCGGCGGAGGGGCGACCTTTGGCGGTGAATTTTCTCGCCCTTTCTAGGGGAGTGGAAGGGAAGGTGGGTGGTTCTTCACAAGATTAAATGTAACAAAGTTTTTTAAATTTAAATTTTCTTAGAAAAAATGTCAACTGATTGTAGATCCCAAAATGCCTCTGCTGGCATTTTAACGGCGCTTGGCGCAGCCTGGCGTGGTGTGCGAGTGGACGCAGAGCGATGGGTTTTCCTGTTCCTGGGGTGCGGAGCCCGGCGCCCGCACCACACGGCGGCCCAGGGTCTTCGTGCCCTGTCTGTCGTATGTGGCCCTCCCTTAAACATCGCTGACCCCGCCCGTCACAGATGGTGCGGGTCAGGGACGTCAGGGCGGCTCCCGGGGTCTTTGTGAGCACAACAAGAAAACGGCCTCAGGATGAGGCCCCGGAGGGCGTTCTCAGCACAGCTGTGCCCACAGGGACGGGTGGGACAGACACTGTGGGGGCGGGCCGGGTTCCTTCTGGTCCAACGGTGAGGGAGAGGAGACCGGTTGATGTGACACCTGTCAGGCTGTGTGGACAGCTGTTTAATGTGTCCGAACAGTGGCTTCTCCAAGCAGGAAGGCTTTGAGATGCTCGTTCACACTCAGACAGCTGATCGCAGACTGGAAAGAAGGCGTGGGCCCTGCCCAGAAGGGGTCAGCTCCACCGCCAGGCTTTGGGAGAGGGGGCCGGGGAGACCTCGAGGGAGGCTGGGTGGAGAAGAGCCCGTCCTGGATCGGGGGAGCCTGGGGGATGGACCCCGGTGGTCCCACCCACTAGCTCTGCCTCCGGGACCGGCAGCCGCCCCGAGGCCGAGATCCGCAGTTGATAATGTGTTCCACACGCAGCGTTGTTTGCACAGGTGAGAGTGAGGACGTGACTTCTTGTCCATCTTACCATGGGGGTCATCACAAAAAAGATTTCAGTGACAAGGAGGCAAGAGACAGCTCTTGGGCAGAGCAGAAGCGGCGTAACTCTTCTTCAGCCTCTCTTTGGACACTGCATTGGCTACTTGGGTTCAGTTCTTTCAGAAAGAAGGGACAATATCGAACGTGTGGGCTTAATAGGTGGTTTTGCCAAATTGTAGACCCAAGTTGAATTCCGAGTGCCACATCATTGCTTTTCAAAAAACTTTGCTTTCTTGGTAAACACCCACTGCGGTCAGGGCCTTGGGGCTGGGGGGCTGATGCAGTACTGGCCCGCCGCACCGCCCCACCGCCCCTCCCCGCCCTCCCCCGGCCCGGCGAGCCTCGAGCTGCCAGCAGCCCCGTTCAGCACCTCGCCCACCGTGTCCACCTTCTGATGGCAGGCCCGCTGGTGCCAAATCTCCGCACCTCATTATTTCTGCAACCTGAGTGGATTTGCACATTAATTGATGTGTGGGAGGGAAGGCATCTGCTATTGTAAAAACCTTTAACTGTCGCAGTAAAAGGAAATTAAATTAAGTGTTCCTGGAGCAAACTAATAGTCCCCAGGTGGTAACACACATCTTGTAGTGTGTAGGGGCTGACGTTTTCAGGACCTGCTTAACTTGGAGGCTTTCCCCCACCAGCGTAATTTTACTGCTCATCAAAGGAACACGGAAAGGCAAGTGCGTCGTCCCGCAAGGTTCGTAGCAGCAGCACTGGTCCTTTGCTCCTGTTTCGCAGGCCGCTCTCCGGAGGGACCCCTTTCAACTCCTCAGCTCTGTCTGTGGAGGCTTGCCTGTGTTTTTCTGAGTCACTTGTTTGAACTGCTATTTTAGGCGTCATCTCTGACCCTGCTCTGGAAGATAAGGATTTAACGTTCATAACCCCCCTCTCCCATTGATTTGCTTAATTGATATTCAGTTTTTGTATTATTAGGACTGTAGAATGTTGTTCACAGCCGAGCCATGCCGTGTCCTGCGATCACCATTCTTTTGTGTGAAGGCGGGGGGCCGGGGCTGTCTCGCCGTCCAGAGTGCAGGTTTGTCCCAGGTCCCAGCCGTCGCTGAGCCCTGAGCCTCTGCGTCAGCCTCTCCAGCGAGTACACCTGCTGGCTTCTGGGTGTCGAGAGAAGACTTAACCAGGGGTGTCCAGCCTGCGGCCCAGCACAAGATCATATGTTTACTGACAACATGATGAGATTTTTTTGTGATCTTGTGTCACAATGTATTTAACGTGCGGCCCAAGACAACTCTTCTTCCAGTGTGGCCCAGAGACGCCCAGAGGTTGGCGACCCCGATAGCCCATCCAGCTGCTTTCATTCTCACCCCACACCTGGCTTCCACACCCCCGTGTCTCCCCTTCCTCGGCCTTGGAAATTCTGCAGTCCCGTTCCGTCTGCTCTTCGCCGCCTTCCCAACCCTCCCTTCCGGGCAGGGCACCTTGTCCACCTGCTTCTCTCCGCGGACGTAGCTCTGGCCCATTTGCTTCCTGTCTTCTAGAATTATGTTGACCTCTCTTTCTGCTGTCGTCTCCTCTACTGTTCCCTTCACCCTTGTGGGCGCACACCCCGGGTTCAGTCCTTAGCTGCCGTCCCGGTGGCTCGCGGAGGGAGAGCGGGGGAGCCCGACTGCCCGTTCTGCCGGGTGCGGCGGGGAGACCTCTGGCTCCTGTTTGGAATGCGTTCTGCTTTCTCCCGCACACAGGTTTGCAGCATCCTCACTTTGTATTGTGCAAAGCACATTTTGATGTAATGGGCTTTCATTTTCCATAAAGGGTCTCCTTTTCATTGCATGATTCAAAGGAATTTGTGCAGACATTTGGACGTTGGTGATTTGAAATAGAGTAATATATCTCCAGGTCCCCGTATGCTTTCTGAGACGATCTCTCTGATGCTAATATTTCATTATGTAGGAGGAGGGGGAGAAAATAAAACACCGAGTTCTTGAGAAGAAAAGACTGGCCCTTCCCCCTCTTTTACTGACAAGCGGTTTGAAACCTGTGTCTCAGTGGAGCGCCCCGTTATTTGGGTGCCCAGATGAGAGCTTTGCTGGGGTGCGTGGCGGAGGGCACGAGAGCTTGGTGGGTGGTGATAGCATTTCGAAGCAGGAGCAACTCCGTTAGAATCAGAGCCGCTGCCCCTGTGCGGGGCCAGGCAGTGCCCCGGTGAGGGGTGGGGGGCCTCCCGAGGTGGAGCCTGACTCTGGGGCCAGTGCCGGCAGCCCCGCACCGGGGACGGGTGGAGCGCATCGCCAGGCCCTCACTGGGCCGGTGCCGCCTCGGACTGCCTGTTCATGTCCCCGCACGCTTCTGTGTTGACGTCCTGCCCCAGTGGGGTTGTATCAGGAGGTAATCAGGGGAGGTTGGGAGGGTAGATCCCCAGGATGGGATTAGTGTCCTTACAGGAAGAGGAAGAGGGACCAGAGCTCTTTCTCTCTGGGGACTCGCAAACTATGTGAGCACAGGGTGACGTGGCGGCCACGTGCAAGCCGGGAGGAGAACCCTCACCGAGACCCGAATCTGCCGGGGGCACCCGCCCCCCATCGTGAACTTCCGGTCTGCAGGAGGGTGGAAAGCGGTGGCTGTGGGCTAAGCGCCCAGCCTGTGGCCTTCCGTCGGAGAAACCCGAGCCTTTGCACCTCTCTTCCCGTCCTGGGAACCCGGCTGAGCCACCCGTTCAAGTGCAGCTGGTCCTCAACACCATCGTTTCATTCACGATGGTTCCATTATAGTGTTGATGAGATGCCGGAGGAGCTTACTTCTTGTTTATGTTAATTATCCTGTGGTCAAATTGATTTTCGCTATACAGTGTGCTTACAGTTGCAAAACCTATCGCCAATGAGCGGGACTACTGTGTTCTGCCTTTGGGGGACCCTCCATTCTTTTGTGTGGGAGACGCAGCCCCTTTAAGTCCCTCTCCTGGCCTCTGTGCCACCTTGAGGAGCAGTTCCCAGCAGTAGCCTGCAAGCCTTGACTTTCAACTTTTGGACCAGGCCCCCCTCCTCCTTTCTCCCCAAGGGCAATGCAGAACCAGCTCACAAGCCTGTCTCCTCCTCGATAAAACATCATTTCCCCCACCTGGGTCCAGATTTCTGCGCTTACTCATAGAAAGGCAGCTTGTTCAAATATACATTATTCTTGTTTGAAAAACTCTGTTGGCTTGTCTTCCTTCCCACCCCCTCCATATTTTGTAACCCTGCTCCGCTGAGGCTGTTCTTATTAAATATCATAATTTGTTCATTGGAGTGTTATTTGTAAACTTAATTAACTCTCTGCCAGTGTCTGAGAGTTAATTTTGGCTGTCTGGCCGTGGTTCTCCGTGCCCTGGCCTGTGTCCGTTAAGACTCGGTAATAGTTTCGAAATGCCGGTTGGTGATGTATGTGCCGTTTTAACATTTCTTTGATTTATGGGCAGTGCTGTGGAAAAAGGCAAAGAAAGCAAATTATGTGGCGAAAAATGTTGCCAATCTTCACTTTTTTACTCTTAGTTTTAAAAAGTACACTTATCAATCAAATCTGATGGATTTTCTTTTTTATAAAGATTGGAAATTTAACTATTTGAAGGCTCTTGCACTGCGCGTTCGTATCAAGCGTAGCTTAGCACCAGTGTAGACCTGAGGTCTGAACGCACTCTCATCTCCACTGTTAGTCCCTGTCCTGCTGCCCGCACCCCTCAGTTGCGTGCACAGAGCCGCCGCCCTGCCCGCCGGGCGCAGGCCCTGGTGCTGGGCCAGCAGGCGCTGAGACTGGTCTGAGGTTTCCCTCTGTCACGTGTTCCTGGGGGGTTCCAGGTAGTGACCGACTTCTTTGGTCAGTCAGCGAGCCAACAAGTGTACCCGAGATTGTGCTGTGGCTGTGTTTGAACCCCCGTGTGTCTGAGCACCGCCTGGGCACTTCCCCCGCCCAACCCCCGGGGGCTCCTGGGCACAAATTCCGACCCCGCGGATCTGAAGGGGGGACACCGTAACCTGCATTTTCCACACACGCTCTCCAGATGACCCTGATGCAGACGATGTCGGGCTGTGTTCTGAAAAATTACTGGAAGCTTCCAGTGCCCTTTGACTGTACCACTCCCTGCTCAGTGCCCTTAGTGACGCCTCCCGGCTGTCTCCTGGGCCAAGTCCACAGAAGGTGTTTGAAATCTATACCACCTGTAAGTGGTATGGATTTTTACTTCGTGTGGGCAGGGGGTGTGGGTCTGGCTGTGTACAGCTTCTGCAACGTGTACAGGCTGCTTCTGAGGGTTTTCTCATTCATTCAGCAAGCATTTATCGAGCCAGAGCGCTGTGCCAAGCACTGTTCTAGGTGTTGGAGCTACAGCAGTGACTCAGAACACAGCCGAAGTCTGTGTTCTGGTGGAGACTGTATGTTCTTGTGGGGGAGGTGGTGGCGGTGCGGTGGGGGAGTATACACTAAGCAAAGAAACAAACAGTAGGTACGAAACAGCTCCTCTGGCTTACTGCTGTGACTGTAAACACCATGGTGAGACAGCGGACCCGGAGGCCTCTCGGTAGGGTAGGGGGCCACCGAAGGCTCTCGGGTGACACGCAGGTTGGGACCTGCGTGACTGACGCCACGCGTGCAAGGTCAGGGCGAGGAGAGCTCCACAGCCAGGGGAGGGGCCCGAGGCCAGAGTGAGCTGGTAGGCCAGGAAAGGGGAGCCCACCGGTGTGGAGGTGTGCCCGCGAGGTGAGGAGGGAGGCAGGGCCAGCTCGTCTCAGAGGTGGGGGGTCTGCGCCCTGGGGCTCGGTAGGCTGGCTGTGGCCGCTCCATCGGGGCTGGGGCCGGAGTCAGAGGCTGCCGGCTGGTGCCGAGGTGCCGGCTGGCATGCCGGTCTGCCTGCACGCCACCCTCCACTGCTTGGCACAGCCCTAGTCCTGAGCCGGAGATGTGGGGGTCTGAGTGTGTTTTGAATTTTAGAATATTCTGGATTATTGAGAGGTGGCATGGTTCATTTACCGCGTGTCACACTGATTTCCCTGGCGGGGTCCGGGGCAGGACCCTGTAGTCAGTCAGATACTGTGTAGCCCGCGGTTGGGCTGGCCTCCCTGAGTGAGACAGACTAAGATTTAAATAGACTCCCATCAGCACGTCAGTGTTTGCTGCCACGGAGTCTCGGCACCTCCACTGATGAGAAAGCGTTTGACTCTCGGAACTTTTTATACATTTTTATATTGCAAAAACTAATTATGGCTCTGTACTGGCAGACTGTCGTCCCGTCCCCCCTTGCTCGGTGCGACGCACCAGAAGGCACTAAGTGGGTGAAAAGGTGCGTGTGCGGATCTGCTCACGGCTGCGGGTGGAGCCCGGGAGGAGAGATCAAGGGCGAGGCTAGAGCCACAGTTGCGGCTGAGCTGGAAGGGGCAGCGAGTGGGCAGCGAGTGGGAAGCCGAGCCCCAAGGGGAGGCCGGCGGGGACCGTCGCCGCCGGAGCCATTTCTGAGTGGCGGCGAGCTGTGTTCACGCCTTCCAAGGGGCCTGGTGGTGGACGCCTCTCCTGTTTTCTCCACTTCCCGTGGAGCCGCCCCGCAGAGCTTTGTCGGCTGCGTGTGACCGCTCGTTGCGACGTGAAAAGACCAAGCCGGGGTTCTGGGGGAGGCGGTAGTTCCCTCTTCTCCTCGTCGTGGGACCTTATGCATGAAGGGGGTTCCGAATCCAAATTCCTCCCGTGCTTGGCCATTTGGTTACAATTCGTTTACCTAAAAAATGCTTGTCGAGAACATGCTGAGCTCTGGAGAGGCCGTCAGTGTGGTGGGCACAGAGCAGGGACCCCGGAGCCGGACTGCGCAGATTCCAGTCCTGGCCCTGCCCCTGACCGGCTCGGTGGCCGTGGGCGAGCCACTTCCCGGCTGTGCCCCCACTTCCTCACCTGTGGAACAGGTGACAGCAGTGCCGACCTCACAGGGCGGCTCTGTGGGCTAACGAGGTCGCACGCGTCAGAGCAGCGCCGTTCCACAGTGAGCTCCGTGTGTCCACGGGCCGGTGGTGGTGCTGCTGGTTTTCCATTGCCGCGCCGAGCACTGGTGAAGACGTGGACGTGCGGTTAAGGCTGGGCAGCTCCGTGGAGCTCTCAGCTGCCCCCGCGGAGCTTCCGTTCCGGGCGGGCCTGCCTCTGAAAGCCTAGGACGTTTCTTCGCATGTCTGTCCGTGCCTGGCGTGGTGCTGTGCATCCGTCACGCTGCCCCGTTCTCAGCGAATCTTCATGTGACTTCCTCGTGGGCCCTGGCTAGACCGGTGGTCTGGTGTGAGATCGGCCTGACCCCTGCGGCAGCGGCTCAGGAAAACGGCGCAGGCAGAGGCGCAGCAAAGCGTACTGCAGTGCCAGCGGTCGGCCTTGTGCAAGGCGGCTCGGAGAGGCTTTGGGGCCGCCTCGAACACGCTTCAGCTCCCCTCAGCTCCGTGCGTGCCAGCTACCCAAGGGGAAGGGCGGCCTGTCTGAGTGTCGTGGCCGGAAAGGAAACGCTGCGTGGGGTACCGGTGGCCTACTCTCGAACTTCTGGTCCTGAAAAGGGCTGCTTCCCACACTCGGGACCTTGTCCGGGACGGACACACGGGGTTGGCGATAGCCGCGTTGTTGCTGTCCCTTCTCAGGCACTCGGAGGTGGCGGTGCTGATCCCCGGTTTGGTTGTTTGGCTTGTTCCTCGGGACAGAATTGGGAGACTTGGAGGAGGGCTGCAGAGCATCATGGGAGTCAGGAACTTGCGCCCGAGCAGGGCCCTGCTCCCTTTCAGTCCAGCCTTCCCTGTAGCCCCTTCCTCAGGTCCGTTCTAAAACAGGCCTGGGTTTCATCACCGTGCAGGGTGTGTCTGGGGCAGGGGAGGGGAGGTGGTTTTGGTTTTGACTTTTGTCAGAAGCAAGGCCTTCCGGTTATTGGCCCGGTCGCCCCCGAGCTCAGCCTAATTGTTACCGGCTCAGCAGCTTGTGCATGGTCGTCGTCGAGTGTGTGTGTTGAGTGTGTGTTTGTGCCAGCCACTGGCTCAGCACTTCCCGCACGGAACCCTCACTGACTCCGAGAACTTGAGTGTGGCTTGCTCACTGAAGTCCCGGGTCACTGGCAGAGTAATCGAGGAATATCAAGGAGCTGCGGCATCCCCAGCGCAGGGAGAGCTGAGGCTCCGCCCGCGGAGAAGCTCGCTCAAGGTCGCACGCCCCTTCAGTCAGCTAGGGCCCTCTGACTTGTGTCCGGGCGGGGAGAACGTCCCTGCGTTCTTCCTCAGACGATGCAGAGTAGAGATCGCACCCGGGTTGTGTTGACCAGTAGAGAATCCACTCTGATCTGGCACTCATTTTAAACCAAACCCAAACCCACTGTTAGTATGTGTGACTTGCTTTTTTTTTCTTACAAAAGAAATCATAGCCCTGTAGTTACCGCAGGAAAATCCCATCACGGAGGCTGACGCCTGCTTCGCCTCTCCTCATACTCCTGTGCGGATAATGTCAGCCAGAACTTAGGCGGCAGCAGGACTGCGGTGGCCCTGGAAGGAAGGGAACGCGGGCGCTGGGGTCTGGGGAGGAGCCTGGGCTTCTGGCGCCCAGCCGATGGCTGCGTAGGAAATGCCTCCTGGCCCGGTGGTTCACTGCCTCGAGGTTGTGCGAATGCGCTGGGTGCCCAGGTTGTGTGTAGGCGCCCTGAAAAGCATGGTCTCCTCGGTGGATCAGAAGGCGCTCCCCCCGCCCCCCACCCCAGACCCTCGGGTTGCCTTCCACTTGGAGAGCCGGCGGGTCCCCACAGCCCTCACGCAGTTGTCCTTGACTTTGCTGAGTGTCAGTCCCAGGCCCCGAGAGGCCCGCCCGTGCGGTGGACTCGCTTCCTCAGCTGTGCAGGAACCGAGTGGGGCTTCCTCTGCACGCAGCCTCGTTCAGAACAGCCTCGTGGGCCCACTGCCTTCCTTTTCCTCTACACTTACCAGTTTATTGTGCGGCGTGTGTAGGGTGACGGTGGTTGATGAAAAGATGACGGTTGTAGTCGGTTTTGTGAAAAGTCGGTCCTCGACGGCGTCCTGGGAGGAGGTGGATTTCTGGGGTGGAGACTTGTGACCGGCGCAGGACCAGCCCTGTCTGTGAGCGGCGCCCGGGGCCCTGTGCCCACGGCTTCTGCACGCGCCGTATCACTTACCTTCTGCGCAGTTCTCCGGGGTCCGTGAAAGGAGGCTGGCGGCCCTCCTCCCGTGGGGTGCTGCGTGGTGAGGAAGAGGCCAGAGGGAGTGTGCCGGGCGACGAGGAAACCGCTCTGTCCAGTGACAGCGACATGTTTTTCCGCTCGGGCTGCTGCAGGAGCAGGCGCAGAGGGGAGAAGGAACACCCGGCGATGTCCGGAATCACGTGTGGTCGAGATGGGCTGTTCGGCCGCAGAGCTGGTCCAGCTCCCCAGGGCTGCACGGCCTCAGGTTTGCCCTGCGCTGCTTCGCGGCCAGGCGCCGAGGGCAGCAGTCGCCCCCTGGACCCATCGCCCCCAGGACTCTCAGCCACCAGGCTTTGTCCTCCTGTTGGTGAAGGGAAAAGGCAGTTGTTACAAAGGACCAACGCAAAACGGGCCTTCCTAGAGGCTCTCTCCGTTTCCTGGCCCCTGTTCGCACAGGCTCCACACTGCGCGGCCGCTCCCTGGCCACCCCCTTGTCTCCGGTCTGTCGACATCATAGCCCCATGTCTTTCCACGTCAGGGCTCATCCGGCCCCGTCTGCCCTTCTGCTTCCTTCTGAGCGTCGTCTGCACGCGCTACCCGTCCTCCTTTCCCACCTCTTCCTACTTCACAGTGCACGTGAGCGCGGGGCGGGGGAATGCGGGCAAGTTCGTAGGCGGCTGCCTCCCCAGCCGCCCGTGGGTGTGAGGAAGGGGGCCGGGCGAGCCGGGGCCGGCTGCCCCGACGGGCCGGCTGAGAGCAGAGCCCCCCTTCGGGACGAGGAGGAGAGAAGACAGGCTCTCCACCTGAATCTGGGCTGACCGGGGGGCACGTAGGAACCACTTTTACTGCTCATAAAAGAAGCGGATAATGATCTAATTGCAATTTTATATTGTTCGGATGGGTCGTTTTTAAAAAATCACGTTTACTGGTTTCTTGACTGAAATCTCTTCAGCGACAGCTAGGCAGATGACTAATGCTTAGCATTCCGTCTCTGGGTACGAGCTGGAGAAGCAGCCAGTGGTTCTCACGTAACTCGTCTCTCAGTTCAGGAACTTCTGTTTTCTCTTCTAAGGGCGAAAGAAGCATTGGGGATATGTCTGTTGTATGGGAATATTCCGTTCTCCCCCACGCCTCCCGTGGGCGTGTCTGGGCAGAATGACACTCAGATAAAGGCTGTAAGCCAGCAAACACTTGCCACCTGGCGGGCGTCTGGCCCGGCTCTGGGTTCCAGGGGGTGACAGCAGGCAGCGGGCCTCACAGAGGGCCCTTCCCGCCCCAGTGACGGCCCGAGTTAGATAGAGACTTTGGGCGACTGAAGAAACGTTGGCATCTCCTAAGTGTATTTCAATTTTACCAATGTTGGTTTTCATACTAGGAAGTCAAGTGCAGACTGCATTTTCATAGAGAAATATTTATAACATTATAGAATTTTAATGTTAGAAAAGGTTTTAGACGTAATTCTCGTTTCGGTTTTTAGACTTGATCCAGGCCTTGAGTATGCATTTGAAAAACTGGAGTTCCGCAGTCCAGCACAGGGAGGACAGCTAATCACACTGTGACGGCTCTGTGTGGTGCCGGGTGGGTGCCGCAAGCGCTGGGGGCGCTTGGTAGAGCACACGATCGTCTGATCACCGCGCAGTACCCCTGAACCCAGCGCAAGATAACGTTGACTGTGGAAAGCGTATACGTATTGTTGAGTTAAAACACAAACAAACTAGCACTCGGCATTTCTGGCAAAGGGTAAAGGTGACTCCAGGGTGCAGCCTCTTCCCTCTTACTCTGTCTTGGTCAGGGGCAGAGAAGGGCAGGCATGCATTCTGTGTGTGCTGGGAACCGAGTGCAGTGTGTGAATGGGGGATTGCGCGGGGCGGGGCAGGCCCAACCCTTCCTCTCCTGGGAGCAGGGTGCAGGGATTGCCGGCCCTCTTCGGAGGGCCTGTTCCCACCACTGTCACCATCCTTTGGTAATCCGGTAGGATGCTCTCGGCGCTGCATTGTCAGGCTTCCGCCTATTTGACCCTATTTCAGTTTCCTGCCTGCACCTTCTTGCCCGCCAGGTGGTCATCACGAGCCGGCGTCCCGCCCTGTGGGGCCAGGTGGGCAGATTGGTGGGCGCCCGGTATGAATGCGAGCTGCTCAGCGGAGATGGGAACACTAACGCCCGTGTCCCCCTTTCTGTCTCTCCTCTCGGTGCGCACGGCTCGGCCTTTCCTCTTGGCTTCCTTTCGTCTTCTTTCTCTCTTTACAAACCGCCCCCATGAAGGTCATCTCCTCCGTTTTCAGCCACAGGCACGGTTCGCTTTGCTCGTGAATCTGCGCAGAGACAGCAGTGCTGTCTGCTCCCGCTGACTGGCATCTTTGACGCGTGGTGACACGCGTGCAGCTGTGGTGCAAACGGGCCCAGTTGTGAGGAGGGCCTATTAATAAAGGTGTGAGTTCAGACCCGTTCCGGGGAACGGCTCTGAGAGACCCCAAACAGCACTGCTGTTCGAGAAAGGAGAGCGCCGCCACCACGCTCCCTGTCCCCTCGCGTCTTTGGCAGCCTGTGAAGTCGGGACGGTCGAGGGTTTGTGTCCGGGGACAGAGAAACCCGGGTGGCATTTAGCACGCCAGTGATGCCGCAGTTGGGCAGGAAGCACGGCCCTGGTTTGCTGTCCTGCTTTCGGAGTAATTGAAAGGCCTGAAACCCAGCTTCCCGGTAGAGAACAAACAGGCAAATAAATTGGAGGCTTCCTTCTTATGGTTTATTGATGTTGTTTTGACCAAATAAAAAGATTGTTTACCCCTAAAAAGTCAAATCTAAGGTTGTTTTTCTTTTTTAAAAAAATATTGGCTGTTTGAAAGAAGCATTAGGAGATAAAAGGAAGAAAGACGCTAATACCATTATCTAATATTTAGCTAAAAAATCCAAGTAAAACAATTAGATTTATGCTATTTTTCTGTAGCTGTTTTCCTTGGCACAGATGATACCAGACAGGCTTGCTTGTTTCTCTCCTTAGAGTTATGTTCAAAAGGAGCACCCGAGCTTTATTATAATGCATGATTCTTTCTCATTAGCTGCAAACAAAACATGTTTCAATAACGAGGGGCAAAGGTCTTTGCAACTCCACGTGGTGACGGAGTGTTCCTGCGTTTGCACAAATCTTGGTTCTAGTTGAAAGCTTAATGGTTTAGGGGGAGTAGGGCTGTATGAGAATTGCAAATTATCACCCCCACCCGGGCCCTTGCACACGTCCCTGCCACACACGGTGCGGCTGGACCGGGCGCCACGGGTCCTCGCATGGGGGCTGTGAGCTTGGGCGTGCTCCCTTCCCAGCCAGCGGTGGCTGTTTTGGTCGGTGTTCTGATGGGGGCTTACTCTACGTGGATGACGTCCTTTCTTGTTGCTCTTGGGGCGTATTACACAACTTTTCGGAGAGAACCCCTAATAAAAAGAGACGACGCGTGCAGACTCCCAGGACAGTGAGGGGGTCTGTGAACCCGGTAGGCAGTGGTGCGTCACCCCATCCCACAGCGGTCAGAGCTGCTGTGTCCCTGCTGAGTCTGGGTGCGGGTTTTCTGACAGTATTGAGGTTTCTGTGATTCTAGTTTTTTTTTTTTAAACCCTGAATGACCTTAAAACCTTAAAACAGTAAGACGGTAAGACGGAGAGCTTCCCCAGACTCCCCGTGCCAGACGCGGCTGGGGGCAGGAAGGGAGAAGAGGCGACGCCCTTAGAAGCGGTCAGGTCGGCATGATGGGAGCAGCCGGGAGCCAGCGAGCGCTGTGACGCCGATGCCACAGTTCGCAGAGCGCAGTCGGGGCCCCTGTCCGGGAAGAGGCGCTGGCCTGCCGGCCGGAGCAGAGGGAGCCAGTGCCAGCCCGCGCCACCAGGGAGGGCGACTCGGCACCTCTTCCCACGGCACGGGAGAGCGGCCTGTAAGGGTGTGCTGGAGGGCCTGCTTTCCTCTGAGGAGCGGTGCCGCCTTGGGTCACTCACTCTCCCAGCTGGCATCCCCTCGAGTGTGAAACGGGACCGGGTGGTGTGGGGGTGGCTTCTCTGAGGCCTGTCTGGCAGCGCAGTCATCCACGTGCGGTCCGTGGGGCCGCCTTTACCTGGACGCAGGTCCGCACCGGGCAGCACACACCTGCTTTTTGGACAGTTAGAGGAAGGGGTGGGGGTTCCTTCACGGCTCTGTAACGACGGTGAGCACCCGCAAGGCAGCGTGCTGGCCTTTTCAAGAGGCCAGCCCTAGGAGGACTGTCTGAGGGAGCCATCTGTCCCCTGGATGGGGCACAGTGACCGGCCAGGCCAGAGCCCTGGTGCTCACCTGGTGGTGCACTGTCAGCTGACAGATTCCTCAGCATCGCCTGCCTGCAGGGCGCTGTCCTGGGCGTTGTCGAGACAGGGAGTGGTAAGTAGCGAGGTCTTCGCCTGCTGGGTCTCCCTGGGTGGCCGGCTTCACTGCAGGACCAAGAAATAACCCAGGGCTGCCTTTCCTGGGGGCTGGGCCCCACTACAGTCGGAGCGCTGTGCTTGGAGAAGGGAGGCTGACCGAGAGGGCCTGGGGGGAGGGGGTGGCCCCCTCGCCTCCCGGTCTCTCCTTCCCCTCTTGTGGGCCCTCCGGGCTCAGCCAGCCAGGATCAGTTATGGCTTCATTACATCTCATTCCTCAGCCAAAGGTTCAGAAGCTAGAAGTATCAATGTGCCTTGCTAGTGTTCCTTAGAAACTTACAGGTGAATCCAGGAAGTGACTTTTAAAAGTACATTGCACCGTGCCTTAAGAGACCTCCCCACCCCCCGCCCACCCGCCCAAGCAGTTTCGGTGAACCCTAGACAAGGAAGTAATGATTTTCATAGTGGCACGTATCAAACCTTGATTGATCTGGCTTATGAGTTCTGAGATTTTGTGGGTGTCAGGTGTCCTCAGCGTGGGATTCAGGCCATACATATGGCTTGGGCAGGGCCGTGCTGCCTGAGGAGCGGCGGCGCCCTGGGCCCCGGGGAGGGCCCGCACACGCAGGCTCGGAGGTCCCAGGCCTAACTGAGCGCCGCCAGCCTAACGAGTGCTCTGAGTGTGACCGGGGTGAGCAGTTTCCTTCTGTCTTCTCCTTGCAAAGTGTACGTATTTTTTGCCGATTTTGGAGCAGGTAGGAGAGCACCGTGGGTTGTTGAAGTTGTTCCCCGTATCAGAACCATGTGGAAAACGAAGCAAGGACACTGGTGGGGGCGGGGCGCAATTAATTGCTCGTCAGATTTTCTGGACCCAAGCTTTAAGTCAGAAACTTTGCATTTGAGTTCTGTTTTTTATAATTTTCCTTCTTACCATGTCCTTCCAGTATGTGGTGTTTGTAATTGGAAGCATATTAAAGCTCATTGAACTTGGCCTTAACGTTCAGACTTCTTTAAAACAGGTTCTGTAAAGACCTAGGCTACCCAGGGGTAAAAGGTTTGCTCACTTCTCATGTGGAAGTGCAGGGAGAGCACTTCACTAGTTGGTGGTGAAACCAGCTCCCCGTGTGAGTCCTTTAGAACCCGGACGAGTCAGTCTGCAGAGCAGGGCTGGGGGGCGGGCCTGGGAGAGCGCGTGTGGCCTGTTCTGTGGGCGGGGCGGGGGCTGGGCAGGACCTAGGGTGAGCCGAGGAGCCCAGGAGCACGCTTCCCAGGTGTCGTTTCTGACTGAGCAGCTCCTAGTCCGGCCGCTAGGGTTTACGGGGACCATACCTCGAAACACTCGGCACCTTCATGATTCATTGTCACTAAAGCAGCCTTAGTTTAAAAAAATACTCAGCAGATCAACGTTTTTCTAATTCCTAATAGTGTTTCCCCAGGATCACTATGAGTTGTTGAAATTGTCCCTTGTGCAGAGGAAAGTAGCAGATGTAATCGACTAGAAAGGGCTTTAGGTTGAGAACCGACAGAAAAATCCTAGGCCCACCATAGGAGGCAGAAATGTTCCCCAAACCCAGAGAACCCTGAAATCGCCGTCAGCACCCAGCAGGAACTCACCGAGAGGTGAAGACCCTGCCCCTAGTGCACCACGTGAACCCTCCTCCCCCACAGCCGTGCGATGCGGGGGTTAAAAGAGCAGAACCTATTTTTTCTCCTGTTTTCATTTTATTCTCATTGGTTAGTGCAGAGCTGATCTTGGATAGAAAAATTGCACTAGGACTTTAATAAGCTGCTTTTGAAACAGAGTTCTTTCCATGCCACAGACATTTGGAGCAAAGTATGTTTATTGAAATATAGTTTTATAGAAAATATTACAGAACCTGTAATTGAAAAAACCTATGGCAGTGTTTGGGGGGCATGATAAGTTCCTAATGTTAATTTATGGGTTAGCTCTGAACTCCTTCTGCTGTTTTAAAACCACTGGCTCAGTGAACATTTTCCAAGAGTCTTTTCGGATCTAAACTGTTTCATGGAATGGAGTATTTGCTGCTTAAATAATGTATAAATCCAGTTGGACAGGCGCTGCCTGTCAGTTTTATTAACTTTGACCTTTTCTCCCATTATAAAGACGGTCCAGTAAATATTTAATGGGCCCTTATAGATCCTGACAGTCGGAGCAGTGTTCCTGGAACCGGGTAGGGGTACGTGATTAACAAATGCCGCTTAATCACTGTGAGTCAGCGGGCCTGGCTTTGCGAAGAGGAGCCCTTCCGTCCACACGCGCTCTCGGGGTGCAGCGCGCACTGACGCTGTCCAGCGGGGCTGAGGGCATAAAGGAGCCCTTTCAAAGACACGCGGCAGCTGGCATGCGTTTCTGCTGTTTTGTTTTTCTTTTGTTTGTTTGTTTGAGCGGAGCTCAAAATGATGCCAGGTGGGCAGAATCACCCCGCCACTCTGCACAGTTAGCAGGCTGCTTCCACTCAGAGAGTCAGCAGGGCTGGAAGGGCTGAGCTTGCATGGACCCTAATGAGACACAAAGCAGAGGAGAGTCCTGAGGAGAGCCCACTCCTTGAGCCAGGAGGGGACCCCTGCCAAGCTGTCTCTCCCTTTAATTCCATAAAGCCCCATGCATATTGCACTCATTGCAGATTCTGGTGGGGAAGATCGAAGCCCAAGCAGCTGACATTTTGAAACATTGTCTTTCAAACTTGTACTGCCCCTGCTTCCATCGATTTCCCATTTAAGAACTCTGTAGCAGAAAAACAAATTCGAGCAAAATTCATTGGTCTAAGATGAGTTGTTAAAGCCAAATTATGCCCCCCTTTTCCACCCTGAGAGGAGCTCCATTTTTATTATGAATGTGATACATCTTTGTCTCGTGTTGTGTGGCCATAAGGCTCCCGCCGCAGATCGACCACGTAAATCAAGAGGCTGTTAAAAAGCAATATGGATGCTCCAAACGCAGACATTCCGGCCTTACTGGGTGACTGGATATCTTCATTTTACAGCCACTTTCAAGAAGCAGATCATTTCATTTGGTTTTGTTTTCTTTCCTTCTCTATTTGTGTGCAGCCCAATGGCTGCGGGTGAGGCCATTTATTTTTCAGAACGCTATTAGCCTTTGCATCCAGGGCCCAGCCCCGTTTAAACGGTGGTCACCAGTCTCATTACCATGAGCCTGTAATGTAGCTGACTCTGCAGAGGAAATCTGTCCTTTGAAGAGCGTTTGGGAAAGAAATTGATTCAGAGCTTCAGAATGAATTACTATTTGTATGTTCAGTTGATTCAAAATACATGTTGGAAAGACCTTGCTTAATTTGAGAGAGGAGGAAGAAACATACTAGATGTTATAAATGGTCTCAGTCCAGATTCTTAGCTTGGCATTGTCACATTTGAATGTTTTATTTACATCTGTTTAAAATTGGAATACCTTTCAAGGATAATTTTATCATAGACAGATTGATGACAACTCTTATGATCTAAAATAACAAAAGTATGGGATTTAAAAAGAGGAAGATAGGAGTCACTATCACATGTCAAATTGGATATAATTAGATTTTATTTATTTATTTTAGAGAGGGAGGGAAAGGGAGGGAGAAAAAGAGGGAGAGAAACATTGCTGTGCCAGAGAAACGTCCATGGGTTGCCTTTTGCACACTCCCCCACCCCCCAACCGGGGACCTGTCCTGCAACCCAGGCATGCGCCCGACTGGGAATCGAACCTGCAGCCTTTCGGTTCTCAGGCTGGCACTCAATCCGCCGAGCCACACCAGCCCGGGCAAGGTGGGCTTTTTTAAAAGTCCTGTTTGGTTTAGCATTAGGCAATTACTTCTCTTTTCCAATAGAGAAACTGAGGTCCAGAGAAGTAAAATGATCTAAGTAACCTCGCAGCTCAGTGGTCTGTCCAGAACAAGCAAAGGAGGCCGGCCTGAGCCCGTGTGAAAGCAGGCTGCTTCCTAACCCGCATTGTATTCCACTCTGTGCACAAGGAGTGAGACTGACTTCTGAATCTCTTCCTCCTCAAAGCGGTGTGTATCCATTTGTATCCGTTGTTGTAAAGCACCCTCCTGAGCTTATTATGGTTGATAACTTGTATCTCAGCCCCTGAAAACAGTGGCCCAGTGCTTCTCTGAGCCCTAACTCCCCGGGGTGGGCGTTCCATTCCGTCTATGGCAGCGCCACGCTCCTGGCTTACTGTGGTGCTGCGAGTTACGGGTTACGTGGTTTTTACTATACGCAGGACGCGACAGGAGCAAGAGTTCCCAGAATTAATTCATCTTTAGGAACGAATGGATCTTCTTCATCGGCTTTAAAACTATTTACATAAAGTATATATGAATAGTAGTAAAAAATAAAGTAAAAATTACTCTAATTCTGTGACTTAGAAATACACTGTTAACATTTCAGAGAGCACCTTTTCAAGCGTCTCTCTGTTTATAGTGTAACCTGTTTGTGTTCTTTTTTCAAGTCAACAAAATGAAGCAAAATTATTTTTTATAACTAACCAATTCCCCAGCTTCTGTTGGTCATTCAGGTGGTTTCCAGTCCTTCATCATCATGTAATGCTGTGGTGAGCAACTTTGTTCACGTTGCTTTTCCTGTTGTTCTGATTATCTGCTCCTGAATGCCTTCCTTGAAGGGAAATGTTAGCAGGTACATCTGGAGTGGTTTAAGATGTTGGAAAGGGGCGAACTGTATCGAGTGCTGGCCCGCCTTTCCCAAACCTCACTTTCCCCCCTTTGCTTTGCTGTCCTCTGCAGTTGCAGTACCACGCAGGTCTGGCGTCCGGCCTTTTGAATCAGCAGTCACTGAAACGCTCCGCTAACCAGATGGGCGTCTCTGCGAAGCGCAGGCCGAAGGCCCAGCCCACCACCCTGGTCCTACCACCGCAGTGAGTAGCGGGCGGAGCGGGGTGCTGTCGGGGCGAGCTCCCCTTGCTGCTTGTTTCTGGCTAACGAAAGGTTACTTTTTGCCAGTTTGTTTTTTTCTTTCAAAAAAGTATCAGTTAAAATTAGAAACCCGCACGTAGGTAACACTTTACATAGATCTTAAGTGAAGCAGTTATACTACAGTTCACAGTTGACGTGTTTGTTGTGTGTGTGACTTTTCCACCCGGGACTAGAGATTCCTCCTCGCTTATTCTTTGTTTCCTCGTCACATCCCCACGGCAGGCGGCGGGTGAGTGCAGCTGTCCTTTCTGACAAACGGGACGGCCGAGGAGCACGCTGGGACGAGCTGCAGGCCACCTGCAGAACCCGGGAGGGCTGGCGTTGGAGTCGGTGCCGGGCTCCCTTGTTTCTGTTTCTGTTTTTCCAAATAGGAGTGTGTGTGCCCTTTGTCAGTAGGAGAGAGAACTGTAAGGTTCATAAAGCGTACGGCTTGATCATGTTTTACCTGGAGGATGATGTTCTCCTCCACGTAACCCCACCCAGATCGAGCTCCGTGGCCACCACTGCCCAAGGCCGCTCAGCTCCTTCTCCTGTTCGCAGTCTGCACACGAGCCCCCGCTCTCCCCTCATTCCACACTGTTCCGGCTTCGTTCTTCAACTTAGCTGTCCTTGAACTTCATGTTAACAGATCACATGCGTCATCTTTTGTGTCAGCTTTTTTTTTTTGACTCAACATAATATCTGTTAGACTCATCCAGGTTGGTGGGGTTTTTTTTTTGTCGCCACGTAGTATTCCTTCTGAAATGTCACAGTTGGTCCGTTCCTTTACCTCTTGGGTTATCTGTACCAGGAACCCTGGAGGACGAGGACCAAGGCTCACTCCGTGCCGTGGGATCAGAGAGATCAGAGAGGTGGACGCGCAGTCTGCCGATGGCTCTCTCGGCTCGCACGCGCCCGGAGAGGGGCAGTGCTCCCCACCGGCTGGTCCGGACTCCGACACGCCCCTGCTTCCGCCCGCCCTTCCGCACGAGCCTGTTCCGTTCACACCCTCGGTTGCAAACCGCGTTCAGAAGCGTCCAGTCCAAAGGGGTGTTCGCGGACGAAGCGCACTTGCTGCCTTCGCTTGTTTCCTGTTCGTTTAGCGAATGTTTGTTGTGCTTGCTATCTGCCAGGCGCTGT
Organism: Trachops cirrhosus; assembly: GCA_028533065.1. Taxonomy (NCBI): domain Eukaryota; kingdom Metazoa; phylum Chordata; class Mammalia; order Chiroptera; family Phyllostomidae; genus Trachops; species Trachops cirrhosus. The sequence continues at coordinate 2,964,802 of CM052540.1, forward strand.
CCTAGGCTCTGGGGATGAAATCTCGAGCAAGACAGACCTGGTCCCGTCTTCCTGAAGCTTTTTGTTTGCTGGGGAAAAGAAAAGCAAATAAAAGCACCTCCTCGCCCTGGCTGTTGTGGCTCAGTTGGCTGGAGCACCACTCCGTAAACTGAACGGTCGCCAGTTCGATCCCTGGTCAGGGCACATGCCTGGGTTGCAGGTTTGGTCTTAGCGGGGTCGCATATAAGAGGCAGCAGATGGATGTTTTTCTCTCATGCAGATGTTTCTACTCCCCCACTCCTCTTTCTAAAATCAATAAGCATGTCCTTGGGTGAGGATAAAAAATAAAGCATCTCTAAAGAAATTAATCAATACAATGCAAAAATTTCTGGTTGTGATTGGTGCTTCAGAAGGGACCATGTAGGCATGGAAGGGGGACACTGTGTGAACCGGGCAGTCAAGAGCAGGCCTCCTCGAGGCAGTGATGTCACGTGGAAACATGGCAGGTGCGGAGGAGAGAGGCCAGGGAGGGCCTGGGGAGGCTGCCGGGTGGCTGGGGTCCTTGTCTCTCACCGGGGGACACTCTTAGACTCCCCCCTTCGGTGATTTTCGGGCTTTCTTCACAATTAACGTTGGCTTCCAGGATAGAATGAGCGTGACCAACCAGCCTCCTCCCGGCTGCCGCAGACACAGGTGCCCTGCGTTTCAGAGACGACGGGGCTTCTTTGAATGAGGCAGGACAGAGTCTTCCCTGTTTGGCCGGAGCTTCTCGGGGAACATCCCTGTATCTGTTGTGTCCCGTGTGTTGATGTGGCGATTCTGCGGGACTCAGCTTCCAGCTCCCCGAAATCTAATGGGCCTTGTAACTTGTCACTTCCCTGCGTGGACAGTCTGCCGAGGCGGGACGCTCAGCGAGAAGAGAAAGACTTTCTAACGGTCCCAGAAGACCGGCGCCAGGAAGTGTGTGCTGCGAGCTCTCTGCTGACAAAAGTCAGCGCTCAGTCCATCTGTTCGCCATTTGTTCATTTGCATTGGCTTGGAACCTGTTTACAGGTGACATGCTATTATGAGGACACTTAGAAACTATTTTAAGCAGCAAGGCAATCAACAGACTCTGTTCTCATGCCAGGGAAAAAAAGAGAGAGAGGTGCTCACAACTGTCATTATAAATTTATAATAAATCACTCACAACACTTAGTTTCAAAGAGAAAAGTGGTTACCGTGTGCTAAGAATACAGCGCTGAAATGATTTCCTATCCGGGTGCCAGTTTCCTGTGAACACTGACTGTCGCCTTTTCGCGTCATTGAGCGCTCGGGCGCGCGCCGCCCTGGAAGCCTTTGTCGGCCGCTGTCCCGCACCGGGATCTAGACCCGATGGCGCTCGTGCGCGTCCGCTACGTGCCGCCTGCCGTTCCAGGTGTCGGGGGCAGAAACACCGATACGGCACAGCGGCTGGCTTCATTGGACTATAAAAACTGTAACTAAAGAGGGGGCACTAGTAATATATACATTGTTGTAGGTTTTGGGGAAAAGAACGATAACAAAAAAGACAAAATAATACTTTCACCCTGAGAAAGTTGTTAAGGTTTTGATGGATATTTAGACTTTTTTCTGTGCATGTGTAATATATAATTTTTTAAGATTTTATTTATTTACTCTTAGAGAGAGAGGAAGGAAGGGAGAGAAACATCAATATGTGGTTGCCTCTCGTGTGCCCCCTACTGGGGACCTGGCCTGCAACCCAGGCACATGCTCTGAGGGGAATTGAACCACTGATCTTTTGGTTCGCAGGCTGGCACTCAGTCCACTGAGCCACACCAACCAGGGTGTAATATATAATTTTTTTAAAAACAAAAAGACCTCCAAAAAGGATTGTATTGTCCTATTGTTCTGTATCACGTCTCAATATTTATTGGGTGTAGTTGTTAGATTTTAAGGCAGCATAATTTGATCTGTGGAATATTTAAGTTTGTATATTAATCACCTATGTTCTGCTTGTATTCCGTAGAGCTCTAATTACAAAATTTCATAACAAGCATGCATAACCACAAAATAACTTTGTCATTAAGCAAATCCCTTGAACTCCCTTTCAGAACGACGCCTAAGTCCTCCAGGGTTTGCTGCGTTCCGTACTGTCCTGCACAGCAGACTGCCCACTCCCTGGCGGTTTAAGGACAGGGGACACGCCCCTCTGCTTGAGTGCGTCTGGGACTGGAAATGGCTGGGCTTGGCCGGTCCGAGCGGCGCCTGAGGTTGCACTCAGAGATCAGCCAGGGCTGCAGTCACCTGGAGGGTGGACCGGGACCAAAGGCCACTTCCAGGGTGGCGCGCTCACGTGCTGGGCCCGCTGGTGCTGGCTGTTGACGGGAGACCTCGGTTCCCTCCAGAGGGGCCTGTCCGCAGGGTGCTTGCGCCTCCTCCTGAGTGCCCGTGACCCCTCCCCGGGCACCTGAGCCGCAAGCACGAGAGCCCAGCCACGCCTCCAGCTTTCTCCTCACGGGGAAGCGACCCCGAGTGAGGCGCAGGCTGGTTCTGTGCCCCGAACCCTCGAAACACAGAGCCTCGTTTCCTGAGTGCCCTTTCCGGGGTGCTAGTGGCTCAGGCGGACGCCACCCGTCCCCGAGCTCGGGCTGGCGAGCCTGTACGGAGTGTCCCCGAAAGGAAACAGAGAACTCTGCCGCTGTAAATTTCCCGAGTTTTAGAAAAAGTCATCAAAACTTGGGAAGAAGTTCACCAAATCCTTCTTTCCCCAATTGGCAAGTGTTAAGCAATAATATTCATTAAATACCACTGAGAGGCTATGTAATAAAGAAATAATCCTTGGCCTTGGTGGCTGTAACTCTCCAGAAGAGTTGAAATTGAGAATATAATTAAAGATTAAAACATTGTTTGCATTCTAGAACATGGAGAAATCTCCCTCTCCATTGTGGGACCGTGTTAATAAGGAAGAGATCAGTTTCCAATAACCGACCCTGCCGAGCGCCTTTATTAGCAGCCGGAGTGAGCTTCTGACTCAGCGCTGCTCTTGCCCTTTTCCTGCAAGACTGACGCTGTCTCCAGAACGGCGAGGGACACCGGCCGCGCCCCGGAACCCTGCTCCGGGCCAGCCAGGGCCGCCCGACGGCGGGCCCTCGGCCTGGGGCTCTCTGTCTCTGTTCGTTGTGGCCGCTTTTTCTGTGCAGGGTTGAAGGGTACCTAAACATTTTACGTTTTATCATTGTGGCTGGGAAAGGGGGGCGAACACCGTACGATGTTGTCACACCATCCTGACCCAGGGGCAGAAGAAGCCATCTGTGGGCAGTACTGGGTGTCAGGGCTCAGGGCGGGCACAGGGAAGCCCAGGGCCCCGCCCGGCGCGTGTGGAGTTGAACTGCACAAGCCCCGTTTCATTTCCTCCCTCTGCTTGCTTTTTCTATTTTATTTTATTTTTTTTTATTTTATTTTATTTCATTTCATTTCATTTCATTTCATTTCATTTCATTTCACTTCATTTCTATTTTATTTTATTTTATTTTATTTTGGGTGCTGTTCACGTTAGTTTGTTTTCCGTTCTCCTTGAAATGCAGTCGGGAGGCGTTTGGAGGCCAGGGCGGAATGTTTTCCTCCTGTGCTCAGCCTCGCTCTTTCAGTTTCTCGTTCCAGGGCCTGGAGGAGACACTCAGAAACACTTCTTGAAATACGTCCTTTTCGTGTGTTTTGTGCTCCTGTTTTTGGCAGGTGGGGAAAGACCAGGTCTCTCTCGGCCTGTGTCAGTGACCGGGGAGGGAGAATGTGGTTCGGTGCCTGGGCAGAAAGACGCCTTCAGCTTGTAACTCCTGTCAGGCTTTCATTCTGTAGCCCCCACCCCTGCCGCCCCATGGCGTTTGCCGCCGCCTGCCCGGGGTCTCGGTTAGACGGGAGACTCCTCGGGGACCAGGGCTGTCAGCGCCTCCTTTGCCGCCTCGCCTTGGCCCAGGGCTGATGGCTGAAGGGAGGAGTCCTGAGGGCTAGTTCCCCTCTGTGCTGCGATGCACACCCACGCACGTGCGCACACACATCCCAGCTGCAGAGGCAGAGAACATCTCTTTACGAGATGCTCAGGACCTGCGTTTGCCCTGCTCAGGGCTCTTAGTGAACCGGAAGAAGAAGCCCTGGGTGTTTGCTTGCCTGGAGCCGGGAGCCATGGGGACAGACAGAAATGCCTGAGGGTGAGGATTGGAGTCCAGTCGGCCTGGCCCCGCTGAGTGAGGATGGACGGATGGGATGTGGAGGCTCGGGCAGGCGGCAGGGCCCGGGAGCCGGGCTGCGACCATGCAGTCGCCACCGCACGGAGCCGCGGGCCCTGGGGGCTCGTGACCGGCACTGTGTGGCCTGTTGAGTTACTTACCTTTTATCCCCTCTTTTGGGCGGGAGGAGACTCTCGGGGAGAAGTTAAGGAGGAATCCCTCGTCCATATTCATGTAATAGTCTCTCTGGAGAATAATAGATAGAGGGACATTCTGTTATAAATGCTCCGTGTCGTTAGGCTTCCTTAGCACACATGCAGAGAGAACCACGTTTAGTTCCGCTGACAGCCGCACGCTGAAGTCTGTAGCTTGTCAGGGTGTCGTGCTGTAGAGGGACAGGGGAACTCCTTGGCCAGCAGGTCCCTGTGTCCGCCCGTACCCGTGCCTGCCCCTGGCAGGAAGCCAGGGGGAGGGCCTGGGTCCCGTCTGATGCTCCAGACCCCCCACCTGGGCCTTGGGTCCCTGTGCGTGCGTGTCTGTACTGCTCACCCTGCAGGCGCTTCAAGCCCTGGGTAAGGCCAGGCGAGTGGTTGGTCCGCTGGGCGTGGGGCGGGCAGCGGCACCGTCGGTAAACGGGCGAGCAGGGTGATGAGTCCGTGTCCAGTATCAGTTGGACGTGCTGTGCTCGTAGCCTTGGGTGCAGTAGGGTGGGTTCACTTTGCTCTAAAACACCGCAGCCTCTGCCTTCTCCCACGTGTTGGAGGGAGGGGTATGATAAAAATAGTTGCTAATTGTTGAAACTGGATGGTAAGAACATAATGCTGTTGATGAGCTCATTATACTGTTTTATCTACTTTTGTGTAAATTTGAAAAATTTCACAGTAAAATATGTTTAAAAATATGGGTCTAGTTGGATTGTTGTTAAAGAAACAGAGTTTGGTAATCAGCAGTGTAAAGTTGGCGGGAGAAGCCTTGGGAGTGGGTGGGATCTGCCAGGGGTCGTGGAGGGAGACCAGAGGAGGCTGGGGCCGGCGCCCCGCCACCCCGCCACCCCACCTGCCATGAGGCGCGGCGGCACCTTTTGGCCTGGTTCCGGCCCTGGCCTCACTTCCAGCTGCTCTTTTATTCGCCTCAGACCTGTTCTGAAATTGAAAACTCAGTGTCTTTTATAGATACCAAGTCAAAGAGCGATTGCATAAAAGAGAAAACTATAGTGTGGCCGCCTGCAGTAGCAGTGGAAACACTGTATCTCGTTGCATCCCCTAACTGCATCCTTTACGGGTGATGTCACCCAGGAAGACAGCTATCGCGTGTGGTTATTATGTCACTGTGGCCATTACTGGGCAAAGGAGCAAAGGAAGAGAGGAGGTGGTGGTTGTACAGTGTAGCTCAGATGGGAGCTGGGTTTTTAATCCTCTTTTGCATAACAAAGAGAGCTTCGGGATTATTAATATTTCACACTGTATCATTTCCAACCAACGCTGTTTGTAAGCGAAACACCCTTTCTCTTTTTAAATCTCCCTTCTTTCCTGTAAATCTCCCTTCTTTCCTGGAATGAAAGTCTTTTTGTTGGTCTTTTGATGTGTCTCCGTTTCTTTCTTTCTCTGCCATGTGAGCTATTAGTCACCCACAGATTTTGGCCCAGAAATCACCTGTTTAGGATTATAAGTGATCAAGAAGTGGCAGGCCAGTGTCTCTGTTCACCTGTGACGGAAACTGTCCCGCGTGCCGACATCAGTGGTGTGTGTGCCCGGGAAAAGGCTTTGTCCCTGAGCTGAGTCTTTCATCCCGGATTCTGATCTGGTGCACCCATCGCTCTGGGAGTCCTCCCTCGTAGTTGTTAAGGAGTGTGCTTACGTCTGGCTTCCTGAGGCATCAGTAAATCACACCTCGGGGCGTGGCTGGCGTCGTTGTCTCTAGACCTTGGTTAAGCTCTGAGCACAGGACCTGCTGGTCCTTAGGATGAGCTGTCAAGGTCCGTGCCCAGCCTGGGACGCTCTGACAGCAAGGTTGCAGTGGACTGGGAAGGGGTCAGCCAGGCAGAGGTGGGGCGTGCAGCCTTCCCCAGAGACGAGGGATCCCTGAGAGCAGCAGTTCCCAGTCCGGGGTGCACGAGACAATTGCCCGGGAGCCCTTGCAGGGAGCGGCCCCGTCGTCCATATTTTTAAATGTCTCCCAGGACGATTCCTGTTTGCACCTGAGGGTCCGGGCCACTGCCTCGGGAGGGGCGCAGGGGGCACTGCAGGCATGGAGCAGCCTGGGAAAGAGGGGCCGGACAGGTACAAGACAGCGGAGCGGTCGGTGTGGGAAGGCGTGTCAGAGCTTATCTGCTCAAGGCCACAGACGGACCTGCTGGAACTGAAACGCAGCAGGAGGTGGGCCCAGCTCGGCTGCTTCCCGGTGGTCTCCCAGACGCACCCATTGCTGTCGGTGCCGGTCACTTCCCTGACCGCTCTTGGCCGGTGACCCACGGGGCCCCAGGGAAAGACAGTCTGCTGACATTTTGCTTTTTTCCTTTGAAAGCGTTTTTATTTTATACCAGTGGTTTGGTCCTTCCAGTTAAATTGGCGTCAGTAACTGAGCCCGATGCATGGTCGCCACGGACACTTGCGCACGTAGCTGTGAAAATCAGGGACACAGCTCGGCTCACCGCGGGTCCGCGGTGTGGTCTTTTCTGTACGGCGCCTGTTTACAGTGTGTGGATTCCGACACGTGTGTGCACCCACGAGGCCACCACCGGCTCACCATAATCAAGGTCGTGAACGTGTTCATCGCCCCGGACGGGCCTCTGCCCTCTGTCGTCCTGCTCCCCCCACACCTCCGTCCCTGGATGACCATCGGGCTGCTTTTTTCCGTCACTGTAAACTAGTTTGCATTTTCCAGAAGTTTATGTAAATGGAATCGTACAGTACACACTTTTTAAAAATTGATTTCTAGAGAGAGAGGAAAGGTGGAAGGGAGGGAAGGGGAGGCGAGAGAGACAGACAGACATCGACTTGTTGTTCCGCTCATTGCTGCGTTTACTGGCTGTATGTGCCCTGACCGGGGATCGAACCGGCAGCCCTGGTGTGTCGGGACGAAGCGGTCACCAACGGAGCTACCCAGCCAGGTATGCTCTTTCCTTTCTGACGTGGCCTTTGTAGTCAGCACGATTACTTTGAAATCCATCTGCACTGTCACCGGCATCGGGTCATTTCTTCCTGCCGCTGTGCGGTGTCCCCTTGGGCGCGGGCCCCACGGCCCGCCTGCCCTCCCAGCCGCTGCTGGACGTCGGCGGTTTGCGGTTTCCGGCTGCGTAAACGTCACGTGCAGAGCCTCACGCGCACGTGTGCTTCCACTTCTTTGGGGTGAGCAGGCGCTCCACCCCTGGGCCACGCGGTGGGCGTGCGTTGGGCTTGTTAGGAGTCATCAGCCTGTTTCCCGCCGGGGTCGTGCGGTTCCCACCGCTGCCAGCGCACCCGAGTCTGGTTGCTGTGCGCCCGCACCGCCGGGGCGGCCACTCCCGAACATCGGGCGCTGTGGCGCGTGTGCGCCTGCATCTCACCGGGGCTTTGACACGGGCTTCCGTCTGACTCGTGGTTGGAGCACCTCTTCCCATGCGTGTCCGCCATCGTGTGCCTTTTTTGGTGAAGCGCAAAAATAAGGTTGCAGCCTGCTGCCTGAGAAGTTACTCCTGAGAAAGGCAAGTTTCCTGTCCTTCGATGGCGTTGAGAATCTGTTCCTGCAGAGCCTGCCACGGATTGATCACTGTGCACGGACGGATCGGTGAGGGTCTGTCAGGTAGTGTCGCTGGGATGGTCAGAGGGGAGGGTCCTCGGGCCGGGGGCCAGGAGGCCGACGCTGCAGGTGGCGCTTGGCTCTGCCGGGTGTTTCTTCACCACGTGCGTCCTCTCCTCCGTCTTTGTGCCGTAGCCCCGTCTGGGCCTGGCCGGTGCCGGGCACAGGCTGTTAGCCTAGCCCGCCCTGGCGTTCCCGGGAGGGGTGCTCGTCTGCACCCACCCAGCCTAGGCGCCTGCTGTTCTTCCGCCTTGACTGACGTTTATTTGCAGCCTGTGCTGCTTTTTATTCATTTTTAAAATTCAGCAGATAGAGCCTGATGTTGATAATGCGAGGTGTCGGATACTCAGTGGTCAGTAAACCTTCCTTTAAGGAGCTCAGAGTCTTGGGGAGATAAGCAACGAGGCCGTTAGCGTCCCCAAAAGGACGTGCAGCTGACTCTGGGGAACCCAGAGAGGCTCCCTGCGGGATGTGGACTCCGAAGAGTTGCGATTCCCTGTACGTGGACTCAGAACTGCTGGAACAGCGTGCGATGGGCCCAGTGCCCGTCCCCCCGACAGGGGCAAGGGCAGGGGCACGAGCTGCGGTGACTGAGGAGCAGGAACGGCCGAGCAAGAGCAGTCTGGCCTCCCGCTCACCCTGCGCCCTGGGTCCTTGGGTCCCTGGCGCCCGCGTGCCCCGTAGTGGAGAGAGGCTGCTCCCTCCGCTCCCCAGGGGCCTCCCTGAGGCCCAGGGCAGCGTGGTGCTCCACACCCCCTCTTCTCGGGCACCAGGCTGTGAGACAGGCGGCCCGAGGTCGGCGCTCCTCCTCTGCCCTCTCTGAGGCGGGCTACCCACCCCCGCTTGTCTGTCCCTAGAAACCCCTTTTCACTGTTTAGTGCCGTGAGAGACTTTGCCAGGCCTGAGCCTCAGCTCGAACTTACGTGAGAGCCCAGTCTCCAGCCTTGCTGGACACATCTCGAGAGGACAGGACCGCCTTCGTGTGCCCCGCCCACGGGCAGACTCCAGCAGGCCCGGCTGAGGCCCGGCGCCTTCCCTGCTGGCCCTGCGCTGCGGGTGTGGGGCTCACAGTCCCACCGGCCATTCAGAGGGGTGCAGCTCTGGGCTCTCGGGACATTCTGCGCAGCTGCACCCACCCCACCCACAGGGGCCCGCTGTGCCCAGAGAGGAGCCCTGGGGCTCGTTACTGCAGATTCAGTAGCCGCCCCCTCTCCAACCCTGGCCCGCTCCCTGGGGTCCTGTTCCTTCACTCATCTGCCCTGTGTTGCCGTCTCCCGGCTCCAAAGACAGTGCCCTTGGAAATTTCACTCCATCGCTGTCTTGTTACTAAGCCAGCATAAATCCCAAGCACAGTAGCTCCAGAAAGATATTCTTTTCCTGTCTGATGTAAAATAAAATTTTGGGGGGGAGACTTGGTCACCTTGGGAAAAGTAGAATAATTGAAATTAAGTAATAGAAGACACTAAATTCCTCTTCCTTTGCAAGAAATGTCTTGTCAGTTAGAATGACCTCCACCCCTCCTCACCCCCCACCCCCGCCGCCCAAGGGTGGCATGAGGCACAGAACTTGACTTGCACACCAGATGTGGGGCTGGGATTGGGGCTCACAAATCAGCGTCTCCTTGCTGATTTTTTATGGTACTATTTTTATTTTTAACAAAGGACACATAGTGTAAAGGTCTCCTAAGACCAATTAATTCAATGCAGTTCATTCAGCAGACACTCAGACAGTATGTGGCATTGTCCTGCCCCCACGAGGAACCTCTAGCGCTGTTGAGGGACGTGTCCAGAGTGCGGTGAAAACCCAGACCTGGGTGAGCCGGAGGCAGTCCCTCCCCTCCTCTCCCCTCCCCTGCTGCTCTGTGATGTGCGCTTCACAGAGGGACTCACCGCTGCAGAGCCCGGCCTGGGGCCTCTGCACGGTTTGTGCCCCGGTGCCCCTGCCGGTGCTCTGCCTCCACACCCACTCTTGGGTGAGTTGGGGAGGGCAATGGAGGAGGAAGGGGGTGAAGACCCAGGATGTTAAAAAAATTGTACCGTTTTTTTGAGGCGATGTTTTGCAGTGGTATCGTAGAGCTCCCACCTGCATTGTGCTCTCTTGAGATTTCCCCACGTTGGGTGCTTCGCTGGCTGCGTTGAGTCTTGCGTGTGGACCTGGCAGAGGCCGCCGGGCCCCGCCCTGCCTTCGAGTCTGGTTCTTCACAAATGGCCGGGGATGTTTCCACGTGGGCGCGAGGAGAACTCCAGCGTTCTGCTTCAGCACCCCTCAGTCCCTGGAGCTCTGCCTGTTAGCACTGTTTCTTGGCAGAGAAGCAGTACTTTATCAGCTCCTAGGAACCGATATTTCTGCTCTACAAATGAGCCCGCATTTATGGACTCAGAGTTCAAAGAAATGAGATGAGAGATTACCAACCAAAGTCAAATCCACAGCGAGGGAAGGAGAGCACAGGACTGGTTAATGACGAAAGGCACTCATTTAATCCCTACATTCACCCTCCGGAGGGACTGTCACTCTCCTGGGCTTCCCAGCTGATGCTCAAACCGTGTCCAGAGTCTCCCAGCTGGGAAGGGGGATCTGGTTTCAAACCTGGGCCCTGGGGGACGCACACGTCGGAGCCGCACACGGTGGAGCCTTGTATTCACCTCCGTCATAGATCAGGTTTTCTGGAAGCAGCTGCCGAGATAGAGTTTGGGGTGCAGTGTGTTTGTTAGGGATCCGCACCTGTGGAAGGCGGGGGCAGAAGCAGGACTGGGCCGGGAAGACCGCGCAGTGTGACGCAGGACCAGCGAAGCCTGTCTCCCCGGGAGACCGGGAGTGAGGGCCACCCGTGAGGGCTGCCCTGGGCCCTGACGCCCCTGCCTCAGTCACCAGCCCGGGGGGCCCCGGGGAGGCCAGGACGTGGTGCTGCTGTCGTCCTGCGGCACTCGCCTGGCCGCCTGGGGTCAGGCTGGGCAGGTAAACAGACGTGACTGTCACCCCGAGTCCTTTGGGTCCTTCAGGAGTGGTGCTAACCCTCACCACTGCCCTGAGGTGCAGGCTGGTTTCGATTTGCTGTCTCGGCTCGCGGGGAGGTGCACGTCGGGCCAGCGTAATCTCAGACTTCCGCTTGGCCTTCCCACTGCAGCAGGCCTCAGCCCGCAGCCCAGGGACCCCGTGTGCCGGCTGTGCCCACGGTCAGGGGTGTTGCTGTCACTTATGTACCACCAGATGGGTCTGCAGAGCCAGTGGGCAGACCCTGTGAACTGGACCTTGGCCAGGACTCCGTCTGGCACCTGGCCTGGGGACCCCCACTCTTAGCAGGGTGCAGCAGCGTGATGACGTTCCGGGTCTCTGGGACTCTGTCGACTCAGACCCCGAAGGAGCCGGCAGCCGGGGGCTGCACGTGGGCTGCGCTCCCACAGCTGCCCAAAGGGCTCTGGGCTGTGTGTCTGCCGCAGCCTCCGCATCTGGGGACTGTCACCCCGCGGCTAGGGTCCAGGGGCCGGCCTCACTCTTAGCAGTGTACGGTAAGTGGGGTTAGAACACAGTGCGCATGGAAGTGAGCTGGGAGCCAGAGGCCAGCCAGCAGGCTCTGGCGCCAGACCGCCTGGCTTCGAACCCAGGTCTCTGCTGCCCGAGTGCCCCGGCATGCTGTTCAGCCTCTCACCTGCAGCTCTTGCAGTGGTGGTGAGATGAGGGTGACCGTGACGGGCGTCGCACAGTGTCTGCCATGTGGTCATCACTCAGTACCTGCTAGCTGCTCATTCTGCATGGCCATTGCTGTTGATAGTGGCAGCAGCTTGGGCCGAGCACGCGCCCTGGACGCCGCGCTGCGCCAGGGGTTGGCGAGGGGCCGTGAGTTGTCCTTGGTGTAGACGTGTGCGTTCCTTTCAACAGTGGGCACAGAGAGAGGTGCAGCACCGGTGGTGGGGGGGTTGCAGATTTTCACCCGTTTCCACGGCCTCGTCCTGTGAGGTGAAAAGACGCCCATGACAGGGATACTCACGAAGCTTCCTTTTCTTTTTTTCCTACCGGTTTAAACTCAGATGAAATCGCATCTCCCGCTGGCACGTGCGCGTTGCGCTGTGCAGGCGCATGTGACGCCCGGGAGCACGCGGTGCCCACACGAGGCTGTGGGAGCCGGGCGGCGGCGCAGAACAAAACGCCGCAACCGAGGGTCGCCGGGTGGACCTGTTCAAAGCTTTCGGGCAGGTGTTTTGGTTGGTAATGATTCATGAATCCAAGACACTGAAAAATCTATGAGTTCCTTCCTGAACCTTCAAAGAAAATTGAATTCCATTTTATGTATTTTGTGTTGCGTGCATTTTATCGTATTTTAATTCTGAGCATTATCAAGTTAGATGCCAGGTGCGGCGCCCGAAGAACAGGGAGTCTCGTGAGGGGCAGATGGCTCACCGCGCAGCGCGGGCCTGCCCGTGACACGGACTGAGTGTGAGTGGGCTCCGTGCGAGGCGTGGCCTCTGATGGGAAGCTGGGAAGCTGGGAAGCTGGGAAGCAGACGGCTCTGGATTTCTGCGGCAGCCAGCACGGGCGCTCCCTCTGGGTCTGCGGGCGCCTGACCGGGCCGGGGGAAGGCAGGAGCGGCAGCTCCGCTCCAACAGGTGAGTTCTGAGCACTGGTGTCCGAGGCCTTCTCCCCACAGGTGTGGCTCGGTCCCCAGGGCGCCCGCCTTTTCCCAGAGGCAGCCGTACCTCACCGCAGCAAGTGAGCGTCTGTTGTTCCGCGCGGCTGCCTCAAAGCTGCCCGGGGACAGGCAGCGGTTATGAAGAACTGTCAGAAGCTGTCTCGGAAGGAAAACAGGCCCTTTTGTAGTGCCTCTGGGCCACGATTTAAAGACAGGACTCTCCGTGCTCTGCTCTTCAGCGCCCCTCCAGATTTCGCCCTGCGATGCGGTGACATTGACGAGTGAATTGGCCACCACTGTTCACGGGTTCCCCTCTCCTTATCTGATGGGCGCACAGGGTCACACGCCCTTGATGTGGAGGAGCTGGCAGCCCAATGGAAGGGCGCAATTATGTTCAGCAGCAGATAGGAGATCATCAGCTCTGGGTGGTTTGTACACAGTCCTCCGTGAGCTACTGTGGGCTGACATCCCGAGGGAGGTGAGCCTTCCCCAGCTCCCTGCTCTCGTGGAGGCCCCGGGTCTGGTCGGATCCCGGAGTCCAGGGCAGGCCTGCTTTCAGGCTGCAGAGCATGGAGCTCAGGTGCACCGAGAGATCACATCCCCTTAGGGGGACACCGGAATCCAGGGCAGGTGAGCTGGGTGACCGAGGCGTGACTCCAGAGGACGAGGCCAGTGGTGCTGAATTGAACCTTTTTTGGAAGGACAGACATTCCGCACCTTTGGCAAGTGGGTGAAGCGCTCCCTGAAGGAACCGGGTGAGGGCACTGTTGCAGGGACCAGGGACCAGGGACCTGGGATGTGGTTCAGACAGGAGCGCGGTCTCATGGGGGGCAGTCTCGTGAACATGAAGAGGTGCACGCGGTTTCGGGACCGCAGGTCAGGGACCTCGGGCTCGGTCAGAAAGGGAGGCCAGGCCGAGGCCCCAGACAAGACAGAAGGTGCCCACACTGGCGCAACTTCCTAGCTGCGTGGTTCTGCTCGGAGGAAGCTCGGTCTTTAATTAGCGATGTCTGAAAACTGGAACATTTTCAGAGTGTTACAAATGTGTTCTTTTCTAGTATGCACCAGCTATTTATATGATTGCCTTAAGCCTCGGTTTCTTCTCCCAGGAAGCAGGGGTAACAATATTTACACCTTGTAGTTGTTGGGACGTCTAGGTGAGATCGTGAGTGGAAAGCCCCCTTGCACCGGTTCTGCCTCCCTGCACTTCTGCGCACCCTTGTTCAGCCCGAGGCTGGCAAAGTTATCGGCTTCTTTAATGGGCCAGTGACAGTTGACATGTTAATACCTATTCCTGTGTCAATACGCATAGCTAAGTGGCTAACAAAGAATATTTTCTCAATATTTACTTTGACTTTTTTTAAAATTAAAAAGTGTAATTGTTATGCTAGAGAAAACTTTGAAAAAAGAAAAAGCTCCTAATTTTACCCCTTTAATATCATGATTTTTTTATTTCACTTCGTTGTATTTACACAAATGAATTTTTCAGTGCATCATATTTCTTAAAAATTGTAAACCTAAAAGACCACTGATTCAGTGTGTGTCTTAATGGATGCGGACTCGGACCTTTTCTGACAATTTTCGGAACAGAAAATTCCCCTGTGCCCCCCGTGGCACAGGGAACAGAGTGCTGGGCATGCACCGTTACGGTGTGACTGGGAGGGACAGTCACACACGGGAGGACACCAGCCCGTCCACACCCGATCCCTGGCAGGCCGCCCCCTGCCCCCGCCTCGGGAGAAGCAGATTCGGGAGGTACTGGTACTTGTTCTCTTCGGTAGGGAGGGTGCACACGCAGTTCTTCACGGCTGCCCGAAGCATTTTCAGTGCTGACTGTTGTGTCAAAATATTGTTCTTCAGACTGTCGGGGTGGCGTAAACAGGAAGCCAGAGGAGATGAAAGTTGAGTAAATCTGCAGGAAAATAAGAATGCCTTCGAGGTCCCTAGAAGACTGACTGACCGTCGTGGGGGAAGTGTTTTGCCCTCGTGCACTGCCAGGTGTGATCTCTGGGGAGGGCGATCTCTACGACAGAGCCCGCGCCCAGTGCGTCCTCTCTGTCACGTGGCGGCGCCGCGGTGGGAGGAGCGCGGGCTCCTGCCTGCCCCCTCCTCCGCTGCGGGAATGCCTCTGCTGGGTAGGGGGGCGGGGCGGGGACACAGCACACCGCACCGGCCTCCTGCTGGTCCTCACCTCCGCGCCATTGCCTGCTCCCTGTTCCAGAACTCCCTGCAGTGCGGGCGGCGGTTCCGCGTGCTGGCTGTGCAGCACCGTGTCCGGGGACTCTGAAACGCTCAGGTGCACTGGGGGCACCGGTGCGACGGTGGAGTCTCCCCGACCTCAGAGTCCTCCTGCTTGTGCGCTTGACGGGAGAGCCGAGAGGTTGAACCCGGTAGAAGATGTAGCTGCCTCAGTTAAAGGAAGGGTGTAACCTCTTTGAAAACTGGTGGCCAGGGATGGTGCCACCAGTTACAGGAAGGTTACAGGAATTATTCCCTCACATCTTTCCCACGGTGTCCATCCAGTGCCCGGAGACGGTGGGGCAGGGCCCTGAACTTGGGTGGAGAGTTTGACCCAAGGATTTTATAGCCAGCCAAATTTTGTTACATAGGAAGACAGCACTGTTCTTTAAAAAAACAAACAAATAGAAGAAACGAACCCCAGGAGAAGCCCAGAAGGCGTTCTTTAGACACCTGCCCAGTGACACAGTGACACAGTCCGGTGAGTCGGGGATGAGCTGTGTGTGTGTGGTGGATCCGCCCACACCACGCCCTGCCCCAGGCCTGGAGTGTGGCAGTTCACTAGCTCACGTACGGTGAACAGTGGCAAAGCCACTGGTCTTTCTGAATATACAGCCACGGGCAAGTAATTGTCAGGAACGTAACGTGTCGTAAGGTAAACGTTAGGAAACGTGGGACTAAGGAAATGTTCACGGGGCAGATAGAGCCAGAAGTTTGGGGAGCCAAGTCGCCTCGTCTGATTTGGGGACCAGAGATATGTCTGAATATCAAGAATAGAGATTTAAGTGTTGGGTAAAAAATTACAAAACCTTTTGAAGAACCAAAAAAAAGAAGATGGAATACACTCTCCCGAGACAACAAAAAAGGCAACTTGTGCAGTAAAAAAGCATAAAAACATGAAGTAAGACGAACAAGTTCAGGACACGCGTTTGTGTTATCAGTAAATACTGATGGAATACATTCCTGAAGTGAATACTCCTGACACCCCTACAGTGAAAAGGCTCGATTGTCCCCCACCCCAAAGCCCTGCTGTGTGCAGCAGCTCGAGGGCTGCTGGACAGAGACGGGCGCGCTTCCCAGACCCCTGGGTTGTGGCAGAAATACTGGACGAGCGCGTTCAGGCACCTGGTGTAAATGGCGGCAGAGGGATCGTTGTTGTGGCAAGTGCGTGCAGCCCACAGGGAGGCCAGAGCAGGCAGACCCCGGGCCAAAATTCCAACCCCGTCAATGGCAGGAAGTGCCAGGAGACACAGACAGAGCCTGAGTGGTAGGAGGGCACCGTGACTCGCTTAGGAGCCCACAACAGATCAGGGAGACAAAGTCAGACAAGCATGTGTGAGGTTCACGTAATATCTCCTTCATTGTTGAAATGTCACCTCCTCGGGGAGGCCCTCCCTGACTGCCCAATCTAAAGTAGCTCCCTCACTCTCCATCACATGGCTTTTTTACTGTCTTTGTAGTGCCCATCACCGCCTTACTGGTTTATTATCTTGGGTTGTTTTGTTTCGTTTTGTTTTGTTTTCAATTATTTGGCCAAAATCTCTGTGCAGGAGGAGCCCTGGTTGTCTCGTGCTGAGAGAGCTGGGCTTGGGGCAGGAGGGTTGCAGCGTTAACAGTTACGGTGAGGGGGCACTTCCTTGAGATGGTGACCCTGAGCAGACGTGACCTGGAGGCAGGTAGGTTTCTGGGGAAAGTGGTCCAGCCAGAGGAACACAGACAAGTGGGGACTTTAAGATTGTAAGGTTGTAAGGTTTTTTAAAGTCCCAAGTAAGGGACTTTAAGGTTGTAAGGACAAGTCAGGGCCTTGAACTCCAGGTGAAGGTGCTTGGACTTATTCTTGGGACTAGAGGTCAAAAACCAGCTCTGATCAGATACCCTCGGATTGGTCGGTGGGCGTAGCACAAGGGACTTGAACTGGTGTGACCTTGAGCCAAGCCACCGATGGCGGGCTGTTTGGCCTTGCCGTACTATAAACAATAGTTCTAGGCTACTAGTGTTACCAGTTGTTTGGAGGGATACAATATGTGCCGGTTTCAATGATTCAAACGTCCATTTAGAACATTTATTAGCTCAAGTAAATTCAATTATTTCAAACACAGAAGCAAAATATTGCATGGAATGAAAATAGACAACACAATTAGACTATTAACGAAAACACATACCTCCGTGTGATTGAAAGTGAACGTTTAACAGTCTCATAAGGACGGCGGTAAATATTTCCACGTCTGTCTGAGGCCACATTTTCAGATGCTAGGACAACCCTCATTAGTGACTGCAGGGGAAGTCGGGGTTTGATGTGGTAACACACTTCCACGTAGTGTGCGTCACACCCAAGCCGAAGCCGACGTGGCGAGTGCCGCCGGCAGCCTTTGCGATGAGAGCAGCCGCTGCGATGAAAGGGCGCCTTCCCTGGTGACGGTGACGGTGACGGCAGGGCCTGCGTGGGGAGGGGAGGTCTGCGCCGGGGTGGGAAAGGAGAGGGGTGCTTGGCGGGTGGTGGTTCTTCATCGAAGTTGTGCGTGCATGTGCTAAAATTCTCTGTGACCTTCTTGAGACAGCAAGAGGAGGCTCTGGGTGGATCATGTCAAGGTACCGCCACACAGGACCAGTTAAGTCATAAGGTCATCTCGGGCTCAAGGGGAGGGGACCACACGAGGGCATAAGCACCGGGAGGGAAGGGTTCCCTGGGCGCCATCAGTGCAGCTGACCACGGCGCCCGGAAGAACATGAGATGTGCACACCGTGCTCTCTGCTACTGCACACACCTGTGCTATCCAAATACAGTCGGTAGGCCCTTTCCCCAGGTGATTCCTCCCGACCGGAATCCCTTTCCTCTGGTCCCCTGCTGCAGAATGCAGCGTCGGCAGGGTGGTGGGTGGGGGTACGGGGGACCGGTCACGGGTCAAATCCGGTTGGAAATCGGAGGCCCGTTTCTGCTAGAAAGCACGTTGTTCACTCCCTGCATGCAGTGTGCCCGTCTCCTGGAGCTCCTCTCGCTGCTGTGGGGGGTCCTGGGCTGGCCCAGCCCCCTGCCCCGGTTTGTAGCTTTGCTCTGTGGTCACATCAGTTTGCTCCAAGCACCCAGGCGGCTGTGAGTGCGCAGCCCCTCCTCCTCGGAACCACCGAGGAGGGACCTGTGTGTATGGCTCGCTTCGGTTAGCGTCATTTCTCCCAAACGGCCACGTTTCACAGTAAGTGCACTGAGGGAGAGGAGGAGCTCCGACCGTCTGTGGGTGTCGTCCCGATGCGTTTGACTCCCTCGTCATCAGCGACGGTGGTCTGGTTTTGTCTCAGCACACGGCCCAGGCTCCGAGAAGCCTTCCACGTGTGTTACGCCCGCGTGGAGGGGGACCGTCTTTAGCCATCACCCTGAGCAAAAATCCGAAGCATGTGATTTATTGTAATTTAGCCAAAACAAATAGTGATTTTCCTTAAGACTTGCAACAATTGCTGTGAATGAGCAAATGTTTATACAAGGTGTGAAATTAAGTTTCGTACAGTCACAGAATGTGAGCTCTAGCCAGCAGCTCTGAAATCACATTTGTATTTCGGGTGACGATCTCAGGGCTGGCGCTGGTCGCAGTTAGGAGCCCCGCTGCTCTGAGAAGAGTGCGCTCGTCCAGCTTGGGCTCTTGGTGAGGGAAGCTGCGCCCGTTCCCGCGAAGCCCTGGGGCTTAGCCCCTGCTTCCCAGAGGGGTGCGTTCCGGCAGGAAGTTGGGGTGGCCGCACCTCTTCCTCCAGGGTTTGGCTCCCTACCCTGCTCCCCTGAACTGTTCCCTCCGCTGACAAGGAATTCAGCTGTGCCTTCGCGGGCTGCTCCCCACCGGGAGAGCTATCAGAACTCGGTGAGCTCGGAAGGCTGGCCTTGGCAGCGGCGAAGCAGTTAAAGCTCAGCTCGCCTCGTGCCTTTTTAAAAAATGTGACCAGGCAGGCTAATGTTTCTGTATAGCTTTTCTACCAAACAGTCAAACCCATTTTAAAGAGATGGCTTCCAAGAAGAACAGAACTCACAAAATGATTGGATATCGTGCGCTGATTTCTCAGAACTAATTGGGAGGCATCACTGTCTGCTGTCACAGTCTTCCTGATGCGTGAAGAGTGATGTATTATTTTGTCCCCCGTGCCCTGGTGCCCTGGGGTCCCATTTGTTCTGTGGGAAGACAAAGTACAGGCACACGGCCTAGCCGTGTCCGTGAGCTGGTGCCTGCCGGTCTGTTCTCAGCTCGCCCGGCCCTGGAATCTCTTCACCGCTGCAGCCTTTGCGGATCGCAGCGGCCCGTGTCTGGGGGTCCGAGTCAGGTGTGCCCGGAGGAGGGGCAGTTTCTGCCTGGTCCGGCGCCTGATGTTTAATGAACTGGGAGGCCGGTTCATTTCGAAAGCAGTTCAGTGCCGAGAGCTACGGCTCTCATTAAAGTGGCAGCTCGCTTTCTGTCCCCTGCCCTCCCCACCTCCCTTTGTAAAAGGCCATTTCACATTGAGAGCTCGTGTGTGTGTCTGTGATGTGTGTCCCCTGCACCCCAAAGCAACAGCAGCTTCCTTGGTAGCGGCGTGTGTGTGCTTTTGGCAGACCGGCGGCCATTTAGAGAGACAGTTGCAGTTTGAGCTGAGGTTCTGAATTGGAGATGCCTACAGTTTTACTGTGTTTTAAAGAAAAAGTTTAAAGGTCAATTTGGCAGACCAAGTAGGCCAGGGTTTTGAGGGGAAGAAAAAGATCTTGTAGCATCCTGTGGGGGGTTGAATTTTATTATTTGTCTGTTTATTCATCCATCCATCCTTCTTCCTGGGGCCAGGCGCTACTCTACAGGGAAGTGGCATGGTCAAGGGGAAGAAGCCCCCTTCCAAGGTAAGGAGCACTCTGGGGTGAGTGGCTCTGCCACTGAGCAGGGCTGTCTCCACGGGGGTCACGTGACCTCCCACTCCTGGCACCTGGGGTTCGGTAAGGGAGCCCCATTCATCTCTTCACTCGGCAGACGCTGCGCTGGGTGCCCGGTCACAGCCAGGCGCTGTGCCTGCAAGTGGCGGGCAGCAGCAGTGACCGCAGGACCTGAGTGATCTTGTCTCAGGGCTACAATTCTGGTGTGTTTTTAAGAACAGCTTTTATTACTTAGTGGTAAGACATGCAGCTAGGTTGGGAAAAAATGAATATTTGCTCACATTTATCATATGCTTCTGATACAGAAAGGAAGATGCGTAAGAATTGGTTAAATTTTCTTAATCTGTTTAAATCAAGAGATTGCAAAGATGCCCTGGAACTTATCTGTTTTAATTCATCAGCTGGCCTGATGGGAGGAAGAGGAACGGGGGAGGTCCCGTGGTCGACCTAGATTGGGTGTCCACCGCCCCCAGCCCTCTGCCTCTGGGCGCCAGACAACACCCAGGGCAGCTCCGAGGCCCAAGGCCCGGGTGGGAGGGAAACGGAAAAGGGAAGCGATCCAAGTGACAGCCGTCGCCTCTGCGGAGCGTCCCTTGCCGGCTCCAGCCGGGCACCGCAGTGCCAGCGGATGCCGCGGCCCAGCAGCACAGCTGCGCTGTGTGGGAGGGGCTCTGTGGCCGGGCGTCGAGGGCTTCGTCGTGTGAACACAGGGCAAGAATCGCGGGGAAAGGGTGGCGATGATCTAGCCGTGCTGCACACAGCGGGAGGGTGTTCTCTGCTGGAAGTTCTGTATAGATAGAATTAAACCCTGATGGAAGTGCCCCTTTGGGAAGGCCCGTCCCCGTCTGTAACGGTGCTGGCAGCGGACGCCTCGGCCTGTTTGAGCTCCCGTGCGGTGGGGGGTGTGGGAGGTGGCACCACGGGTGGGGCAGTCTGTCTCTGTGTTACTCCTGAAGTTAATACGCCGTAACCGACGCACTTTATCTTTCACAGCCGTCTTCAGTTCCAGCAGAACTGAGCGGCAGGTGCAGGGGTCCCGTGCACCCCCTGTCCCCACACACTCACAGCCCCTTCCATGCTCCCTGATGGCCCCTCCCCTGTGACAGGCCCGTCCGTCACAGCTGCAGGACCCACGTCAACACCCGGCGTCACCCCGGCCCCCATGCACGGAGAGGCCACTCGCAGCGGCTGCGCCCCGTGGGTGGGACAGATGTGAGCTGTCGCCGCCCGCTGCGGGGCATCACGCGGAGTGGCCGCCCTGCCCTGGCACACTGCCTGTTCTCCCCCGCGTGTTTAGCCGTGTGGTTTTAACTCTTCAGTGGCTCATTTCGAACACACGCAAAGTGGGTAAATGCTGCCACGGACTCAGGTGCGCCCCAACGCCATCAGCCTCCTGCAGTGCTCCGTGGCGAGCCTGAGACGCCCCGCTTCACCCGCAGCGCCTCCGTCCCGTCTCAGGACGAGGTGTGCAGAGTGCGCACCTGGGCTTGTTCAGGTGGCAGCTGTGACGCCACTTTCTCCTGAACGCAGAGCTGCTGATACTTCCGTGACGTCGAGTTTCCAGCAAGGTTTAAATTTCCAGTCATCACAGATTCTTCTGCACCCCCCCAATTCCCATCTTGGGACTGATTGATTGACATGCGTTTTGTGTTTCTTTTAGCCTGTGGTTCCCCTCCCCCTCTGCCTCCCGCCTGCCCCTGCCCTCGGCCCACTCTCCCCGTGTGGCCGGGGTTGTGGAAGAGGCCCGCGGCTTGCCCTGTGGGGTTCCCCGCAGTCTGGGTTTGCAGGACTACAGGGGTGTGGCCAGATCAGCAGCTCGGCTGGTCAGGGTGGCTGGCTTGTTTTGGCAGGGCCTCCCCATCGACGGCATTGTCTTCTACCAGGAGGCACAGAGGTCTGTGTGTCCGTCTTGTCGCTGGTGCCGGCGGCCATTCGCGCCCAGTGCGCAGACGCGTCAGCGCGCAGGATGGGGGCGCGCTGGCGCGATCGGCCGTGCCCGCCTGTCGGCAGTGCCGCTGCACGGGCAGGCCCCCCGCACGCTCTGCTGACCCCCGCGGTGCGGCACAGATAGGCCAGCAGAGCGGGCTCCGTGCCTCCCCTTTCCTCACCAGCTTTCGAGGCACGGTTGGTTCCCTGAGAGCGTCCTTCAGCCAAGACCTGTTCACTTGGTTTCTCATTATTTTAAGATAAGATAAGGTTTTTATTTTTTGGTTAGGCACACTCATTTTTTAGATGGCTTTGGTGGTTATGTCCATGGATCCACAGCAGGCCCAGGCTGCTGGGGAGCTGATGGCTGTGCCGGGTTCCAGAAACCTTTCAGCCATGACCCCTGCACTGCTCTGGGGGCGGGGCGGGGCGGGGCAGGGCGGGCCCTCTGCGGGGGCTAGCCAGCAGAAGACCTAGCCAGGTGGGCCACACCACGCGGGAGCCTGGGGGCCTGGGGCTGGGCTGAGCAAACTGGACCATAATGCCCCTGCCTGGGCAGGAGGTAGACAGTCCTTAGCAGCCATTGTGGACCAGCTGTACAGAGGAGGAGCAGGAGGCTCAGAAAGGGGGCCTCGGGCGGCAGCGGCCGTGACAGAGTGTCTGACTGCCAGGGGACCGCCGTTCCCAGCCAAGCAGGCTCGGCCTGGCTGCCTCGGCTCCAGAGCGGCCGCCTCCTGACGGGGCCCTGTCGCTTGGCACTTGACTGCGAGCGCTGTGACAGACACAGAGCAGAGACCCCATCAGAGGACGCGTCGCATGTGCAGCGTCCCTGTGGCGGCCGCTTTGGAAAGAGGTTCCGGAAACCATGACTGGAATAGTGAGCGGCCTGAGGGTCAGCCTCCCTGACTCTGGCTTGGCAGGGCCGTGAAGAATTCTGCGCAAGTTCATCCTTGTAACTGACATCAAAGCCGTACAGCTGCTACCAGAGTCCCAATTAGCGCTGCTCCTGCTTAGACGGGGCTGCCGCGTGTGGAGCCGGGAAGTGACCGGGCCGCGATCAGGGCCGAGAGCGCAGGAGCGGGCCGGCCTCTCTCACGACCGTGCGTCCGCGGGCATGACGGCCTGCTTCCCTGCCCCTCCTGCTCACGTGGCGGCGGCGGGCCAGACGCAGGGCCGGCGGGGTTGATGGCTGCGCTCCTTTGCCATTTGGGCGGCTGTCTTCCGGTAGCGATTTCCATAATCACTGTGAACAGTTTTTACTTACGGATTTCTTAAAGCAAGTGATGGAGCACATTGGTCAAAGTTCAGCTTGTCAAGGAAGGAAAGAGACTTTGAACATATTTCTTTGCTCACTTCCCGAGATCGCCTTGTTTTTCCCAGCAGGATTGGTCTGGATTCCTTGGCAAGGCCTGTCGGCACTGGAAGCTCAGACCGGTGATAACATCTGTTCACGACTGGTTGCAGGACCAGCACTCACAGACCCGGGGACAGTCCCATCACTCATGTCGGTAACGAAATTACCTAATGCACCAGCGGCCCGGCGTCTGTTTTCATTTTCTTCTTGGCCTTTGATCCTAAGAGCGTAATTTATCATCAGCTGATTAGGATAATGGAGAGGATAATCGAATCTCTAGCATCACAGCATTTTAGAGCAGAAGTTTGGTTAGGTTCCTGGGCTGAGCGCGAGAGGAGGCTGGGTGCGTTCGGGGCTTTCTCCGTTCAGCCCGGCGACCTTGGACTCACGTGACTCTCGTCCCCCTCGGTTTCCTCACTGTTGACTGTGAGAAGCTGGACTAACACGGTCCCGCGGTCTCCTTTACCCCTCGCTGGACTTCACTCTGGTCCTTCCCCGACCTGCTCTCCCCTAGGTAAGACGGCTACTGCCTCCACCAGTGGCTGTCTCAGGTACAGACAGACCAACAGACCAGAGGGTGCTGCCTGACCCCTCCAGTCCCTGTTACTCGGGTCTGTGAGAGCTGTCCGCTGTCCTGCCAGAGGGCGCCCCCTTGCCCTCCGTGTGCTCTCGGTGGTCCCTGTCCCCTGCAGTCATGCGTGCCCACAGACACCCACCCCCCTCGGAGCCCACGTGTCCTGTCTGTCCTTGCGCGTCCTGTCTCTCCGTCTCTCCGCCTCTCCGCCACGCGCTCGGACGGCAGGCAGCGCGCCTTGTTCATCTCTCTGATGGCGGCGCCAGCGCGGCAGGTGCTGCCGAGAGAGTGAGCGGCCGGAGCACGCAGCTCCTTTTCTTAAACTGGGAAACCGAAACCCAAGAGGCAGCTGCTCAGGCTTTGTGAAGGTTGTTAACGCGCAGGTAGGCACTGCGTCGGAACTCAGGCCCTCGTCAGACTCTGCTCCCCTGCCACCGCTGGTTTTCGTCCCTTCGTCCTGTCAGTCGGCGCCTTGGTGCCCAGCGGCAGGGGACACGCCCGCCCTCTGTCGGGGTGCTGGTCAGTAACTGGGGCCTGCCAGCCAAGCCGAAGGAAGAGTCGCCTGGTCTAGACGGCCTGCTAACCACTTTCCTACCTACTCTGTGTACCACGGAGGGGCGGGGAAGGGACTTTGCAGTCTTAAAAATCAAGTGAGCCTCTCATAATAGGGGTGCAATGCTAAGCTGCCTTTTATTTGGTAAAAAAAAAGTTAAGAGATACATTTGTTTTTTGAAAACGTTGGCTCCAAGATATTATAAAAAACTTATGTATTCAGCAAACCTTCTCCAAACCTCATGTTTAAAGGATAAAAAAATAAATAACAGTAACTAAAACAAGTGTTACAAATGGCTGCAAAGTAATTAAGTTTCTTTTTATGGCCTTTTACATTGGCTTAAAGGTCAGCATGAAAATGGATGAGAGTTAAACTTGGAAGCAAGCGTGTCAGACAGAAAATCACTCAGGCTCCATCGAACGGCCCTCCCCGCCCACGTTTCTTACACCCAAGTCACACGGTTCTCCTTGGCACCTTTCGGGTTTGCTGGTCTTACAAACACGTGGACGCCCTCCCGAACTGATGGGAAGCGGAGGCGACGTCGAGCAATCCGTCGCCCAGAAAGGTATGTGGCCACGGCACCTGCGGGGCACAGCCGAAGGGACGGGGGTGCTCCCGGCACGAGCTGACGAGGCGTAGGGCAGTTCTGCCCCTTCTATTGTCCCCCTGCCTCCCTGGCCGAGGGGCCCTGCATCACACACGGGCCTGCCCATGTCCCTGCCAGGGCACCAGCACCTACCGGGCGGCTGGGGCCAGGCTCCTCAGGACTCACCCCCCAGCTGCGGCCCGCCCTCGCAGGTCAGCTCTGTCACAGCCAGGCTGGTTCCCAGGGAAGAGAGAGGGAGGGGACAGGTGACTGTTGAAGCAAGAGAGTGCTGATGCAGTTACGAATGTTTCCGGGTAGAACTTGGGGACCAGGAGAAGGTTTGTGACCAGGTCAGTGTTCACTCTGCCCTGAGCATCAGAGTGTTTGAGCTTCTGTTGCTGTATTAAGTCGTTTGTAAGTTCTTTAGTATAATTATTGTTTCTGCATATTACAACATGGAAAGGTACACACCGGGTTATTGAAAAAATATGGGTTTTGTTTTTAAGCCATGAAATCTATTTCTGCATGCTCGCGGATTGATTGTGACATGGTGTTCTTTAACTTGCATATCCTTTAAAGGTGGATATGCAATTAATACTGTTTGAACACTTATCTTCCTTCCTGCATACATTTAGCCTTCATTTTATTGTTGTTTTTTTTTTTAAGAATCCCTTGGGTTTTTTAAAGATTTTATTTATTTATTTTTAGAGAGAGGGGAAGGGAGGGAGAAAGAGAGGGAGAGAAGCTTTGGTATGCAAGAGAAACACAGATTGGTTACCTCTTGACACCCCCAACTGGGGACTGGCCCACAACCCAGGCATGTGCCCCAACTGGGAATCAAACTGGCGACCTTTTGGTTCACAGGCTGGCACTCAGTCCACTGAGCCACACCAGTCAGGGCCTTTTTATTATTTTTAGGTGCTTCACAAACCAAGGAAATAGGTGTTCTCAATGCTCTCGCTCTTGAGTTGAAATAATGTAGCCATTTACTTACTCTTCCTGATAGGGTTCTGAAAGAATTGAGACATTGTAGCCCACTTGCCACTTGATAGGTAGGCTCTTTAGCCCCGCCTCCCAGCCTTGGCCTGCACGCCCACAGTGCTTCTCTCCTTCCTCAGCGCGTCATGCCCGGAGGGGGCCCGTTTCCTCCGCCCCCTCCGCCTTCCCCCTGAAAAGCCCACCGCGGTTTAGTTACGCATTTCCTGTCTCCTGTAGGCGCCGGATTTGTCCCCGGTGGTCTGAGCAGGACTGATGCAGCAGTCTCTGGTTGCTCAGACCGTAGCTTTTGTGGCACAGCCATTTTCTCGTGGGTGTCACCAGGGGTCTTCTTCGCCTTGTTCCCCCACTGGAGCATTACCCCTGCCTGAGGCTCTCTTCATTCAGCCTGGGGACTGGAGAGTGCGGGGGGGAAAAGAAGGGCACCTGGACTCCCAGGCTTGACACGCGTTCATGTGGTGGTCGTTTGGTGGGCCTTTACTGAGCCCTGTGTCTGCAGGGCATGGCGCTAGTGCCAGTGAGGACTCGGAGGTGACCCTGCACGGTGCCTCCCCCCTTAGTGCCCTCTGGAGGAGGAGGATCTGGTTTGGAGGAATTCAGGGCTGGAGGTGACATTTTTTTCTTTGCTGCCTTGGGAGTATTCTGTACTTTGTCCCTCAACTGCATGGGCATCTCCCCTGGACTGTTTACAGCACGATGTCTCTGAAAAGCAGCGTTTGATGTGGGACTAACTGAGCAAAAGCTGCCTGCCCTAGCTGTTGTTCTTTGATAAGTCTAAAGACACTATTTTGTATTGAGGACTCGGTCCGATTGGAAATTGGAATGTGAAATTTGACCGCACTTCCCAAGCAGGGGAAGACCCAGATCATTCCAGCGTTCATTCCTGCCACACATCCGAAATAAATGGTCCTTGGCCTGGCTGTCCCACTGGAAACCTCTCGGTTCGTGACGGGACCAGTCCGGTGAGCAGGTGTCTGTAGCAGGACTGAGGGCTGGGGGCCACAGCAGGGGCCAGCCTGGGGTGTTTTTCGGGGTGACGGGGTGGACTTCTCCTGGCAGCAGCTCCGCTGCCTGCTGCCTGCTCGGTCCGTGTGTGGGGCGTGGCTGAGCCCGGGCCCACGTACATCAGGCTTCTCGTGGTGACTACATCTGAGGGTGCTCCTGCAGTTTCCCTCCGGAGAAGTGTAAGCTCCTTTGCCTAGGGCACCTTTCAGAGATGAGCCACAGAGAACCACAGAGCTTCCTTTTCACGGGGTGGGGGGAGTAGGGGGGTTAGATCGGACGGAGAAGTGAGACAAGACCGAACCCGAGAGCCCCAGTCTGGTCCGTCAGCAGCGTCTTTTCACGTACATCCCCAACCCCACCCTCCTCCATCCCCACCACGTGGCCCGGGTCCCAGCGTCCCTCTGGCACACCAGGAGGCCTGCACACCCGGGCTCACTGCTGGCCCCGCCTCCTCCTTGCCCTGCGCACAGGGCCAGAACGGCCTGCTCACAGCAGGGAGCTGACCTTGTCCCCAGTGATTGAACCTGCCAGGGCCTTCCCTCCCATTCAGAGCAGGTTCCAGATTCCTCCTCCTGGTCCACCCAGGTACCCCTGCCCCTGCCTCCCACGGCTCCAGCTCCACCCGCTGCTCCCCCCTCCCACTGCTCCCCCCTCCCACACACACACTTTTTATCACAGTGGCTCAGATGGATGTAAAAGGGGACAGGAGAATGACCTCCTGCAGGACAGCCCCTGACTCACATCCCCAACCATGGGCCGTGGTTTCTTTACCCTTTTTTTTTTTGCTTTTGTTTGTTGTTGTTGCTGCTGTTACATTTTCAAAAGTGAATCTCTTCGTTTTACTCCTGAATGCTTATTTCTACAGTATGAGGACTCTCACTTTTACAATAATGATGTCATTATCACACTTCAGATTACTCGTCGCATCACCTCATACCCAGGCCATGTTCACCTGTCCCCCGTTGCCCCGAAAACGCCCTCTCACGGCTGGTTTTTTCACGGACCCGGACCCCACAGGACCCAGTGGGTCTCCGTGCCCTTGCCCGTCTCCTCTGCCCCGTCCCTCTCCCTGCACTTCCTCCCCACGGTGCCTCTGGCTCTGCTCTTTCTTTTAGGCTGGTTTTCCCGTCTAAGCCTTCTGCTCACTTCTCCGGAGTTTCGTCAGTTCGCACGGCAGCCGCGCACCCAGGCTTCTCACTTCTGAGAACTGGCGTTTCTGACTCACGCTGCTTTTTCAAACCATCGGTTAGCTGTTTGCTCAGCGTCTGTTAGCTCAGCGTGCAAACTCGGTTACAGCGTTTATCTGCTGTGGACTTCCTCGTGGTGGGGACCGTCGGTCTGTTCTGTTTCCCCTTCTTGTCTCCTGTGGTCCCCACTGGCTGGGACCCCCTTTTTGTTGTGTCCCTGTGTGTGGGATGGACGTCCCGCTCTGGGGAGGGAGCACGGTGGCTCACGAAGGACTCAGGCACTGCCTGCCTCTCTGGGCTCCATGCCGCCGGGGCCTTCAGTGCTGGGCGCCCGGCCGTCCTACCCTCTGCACTGACCGCTGCTCTGGGCGCACGTCCTCCGGTGGGGGGCCTGTCTGTCTAAGCGCAGTGTGTCCCGGGTGCTGCTGGCCGGCCCTCCTGCAGCCCCCAGGGCCCCTCCTGGGCGTCTGATCGTCCGCACCCAGGCCGTGAGAGGGCTCCCTCCGTTTGCCAGCCGCGCCCAGACCCCCTCTGCAGCACTCCCGCCCGGGCAGGGCCCCTCTTTCTGGAGGCGGGTATTTCCCGGTGACTTGGAGGTTTTGCTGTCCTGCCCCGCTGTATTCTGTGGTTTGTGAGGAGCTTTTCACATCAAGTTTTATTGCAAATATCCTCCATCCCTCACTATTTTAGATGCTTTGTCTAGTTTCCAGGGGGAGATTTAGAAAGATTCCAAAAATTATGCTGGCTCCATCAAATGAAACACTGCCTCGGAGGCCTTCCTGACCACCCTCACGGCGCCACCCCCACGTGCTGCCACGTCCACACCCGGGGCTCTGTGCACAGCGCGCTCGCCCCCGCTTGTCGGGGCCCCCGGCCTCCGCACCCTTGCTGGGCCGGGCCACGGCAGCCCGTAAGGTAGGTGAGCAGTAGGCCCCGCCCTCCCTGACACCCTGAAATTGTGGGACTTTTCCCAATGGCTCTAGCCCTTTTTACCATGATTATATTACTATAAAAACTGAGTGAAAGAAAAATTTCCAACATTTTGAGGGCCCTTAAACTAATAAAGTGCAAGAAGGAAATTCTACTTAAGATATTAAAATATTAATGAAATGTACACTGGATTAAATATCATCAAAATTTTAAAATCTAGGCTTACCTTGTCCCAGCAGAGATGACGAATGTCTTGCTCTCTCGGTCTCTTGTCTTTCCCACAATGCACCGTTTGCTCGCACACACAGAGTCGTTGAAGACAGAAGGGCAGTAACTCGCGTCCACAGCAGCATAAACTCTAGATTCACCAGTGGAATGTTTCCACTGGGAGCCCTGTAATGTAGTGGGAAGAAAGATGAACTTGGAGCCAGAAGCAAAGCAAGACTGTGGCCCGACGTCTGCCCTTAGTAATTGCATGGCCTTGGCTGCTTAATGCCATTAGGTTTTCTTCCATCAGTTAAAATAAGGGGCTGGATTCCTTACAGCTCTGAGGACCGGGATTCTTACAAACACAGATACTAGGGGGTACCCAAGAAAACCCAAAATTACCCTCTGGAGGGCAGGCCCCGTAGAGTACAAGCTTCCCCCCTCTGGGTGAGTGTCTAGGGTCCCATCTGGATCAGTGCGCCAGCTGGCGTTGTTGTGAGAGGCTGTGTCCGGCTTCCGTGAATTTTCCTTTGAAGACTCAACACATTTGCCTATTTCATGACGGGTGGTTCACCAGCGCACCTGCACCAGCGTGACTGCGCTGAGTGTTAATCAGTTTTTGAATGAAAATGGCATGACCTCTGTGCCCCACCCTCTCTGTTCACCTGATCTCGCCCTGAGTGACTTTTTTTTGTTTCTCTGATGAAAAAAGTCCTCAAAGGGAAACATTTTGCTGGTGCAGAAGAGGTGAACCAAAAAATGGCAGAAGCACTAAAAGATACCAAAATCAACAAGTTCAAAAACTGTTCTGAGCAGTGGGAAAAAAGTCTCAATAGGTGTACTGCATCCATTGGAGAGTACTTTGAAGGTGACTGAAGCTTAAACATGTGAGAATACATACACAATTTTTTATAAATAAATCCTGTTTTTGGGGGAGTGTCCCCTCATATGTATTAGCTTAAGACCAGTTCTGACTCCGGAGTCCCAGTCACGAGACAGTGTCTGCTCGGAGCCTCTGATGTGACAGTGACCTGACAATGAAAGCGGAAGGGGGCGCCAGGAAGACCGTGCGCTTCAGTTCCATTTTAGTTGTCCATTCGCAAGTAGCCAGGGAGCCTCTGTGTGGATTCGCAGCGGTGGCGTCATGGGGTGCACACGGTAGGGGAGGTTTCTTGGTCAAGTTCAGTTCTGAAAATAGCACCGTGCCTTTCTGAAATTTTTGAATTAACACCCACAGATTGGACTAGCCCGGGGCTGGTATTGTAAATAAGCTTGCGGCGTCCTGGTTATCCGAGCACAAATGTTCTTGCGCAGATGGGAACGGTGTGAGCGGGTCACTGACTGACAGATGACGACGGCGGCCCCCTCGCACCGCGCCTGCGCTGTGTGCCAGGCCGCGTGCCTCGCGCCCCACGCGCACTGTTGGTTGGCCCTGCTGCGGATGAGGAAGCATCGCTGCCTTTCCCGAGCTTCGCAGGTGAAGAGACTGAGCGGCAGGGCACTGAACCCGCCCCGTGGCTCGTGACGGCGACGAGGTCAGCGTCTTAGTGAGCATTCAGGCAGGCGCTTAGTAGGTGCCGCACTCTGCTCTGCGTGCTCCGTGCTTAGTAGGCCACTGAATCTCGACAGAGCCCCTGAGAGGTGGGTGCTGTGATGTTTCGTGTACAAATGAGGAAGCTGAGGCACGGAGATGTGAGAGGTGACTTGGCCGAGGCCCATTGCTAGTGAGTGTCGGAGCATGTACTTGAACTTGGCAGTCAGCGTCCAGAGTCCCATCTCGATATCGTGTCGCCCAGCAGCAGATGGTGCGACAGAAAGGCCGCACTGTCCTTGCGTCCAGCCGTGCCATGAGCAGTGACACAAGAAGAGCAAAAGGGGCCCTATGTGGAGAGACCATAGACATGTTCCTGCCGTCGGGAACAAGGTTGCATCATCAGCCCTACTGCGTGGGACGTGAACACCAGCAGAAGTGAGCCTGCCTGTGGCCCAGACTGCAGGGTGTGTCCCTCCCGGTGCCCACGGTCACCAGGACGCACTGGAGGCTCTGATGGTCACGTCTGTCCTGCTGAGGCCTGCTTGCACTGCCCTGGAGCTTGACTGTTCGAAAGGCATCCACCTAACAAGCGTGGCCCCAGTTTGGGGGGGGGGTGTGTGTGTGTGCGTGTGCACGCACGTGTGGAGGTGCTAGTTGTAACTTTAGTGACACTGTGTATGAGGAATTTGAGGTAATAGCAGCCAATGAGAGTGGCTAGGCTTCGTTGTTGAAATGCAGTCCTGGTATGTGTGTGTATTTGAACTGTTTTCTCAATTTCGGATTGGTATTTAAGATAAAGTGGGGCGCACTGATACTCTTGAGCACAAAACAAGGGAGCCCAACACACAGGCTCCTGGGAGACGGAGCCGGCGTGCCGTCTCGGCTCTGCCTCGGGGCCGCCAGTGAGCCGGCCACACCGGCCCAGCCAGGAACCGCACTGGGCGGAGAAGGGCCTCGGTCAGCAGGTCCAGCATGGCTGCCTCGCCTTGCAGGTGGTGAGCTGATGATGGCTTGGAAAGTCTGTAGCGGTTTTTCAACTTGAAAAGAACAAATTTGAAATAAATGAATTGATCCACTAACCTGTTACAGGAAGGTTCCCACTGTGCTTAGTACCCCCAGTCATCCGAGATGAGGCCGGCTAAGCCACACTGGAAGAGGTTTTCAGGGTGATGGGCGGGCCCTGTGACCACTCGCTGGCCTGCTCTGTGCGCAGGAGGCGGGCCCTGACCGCCCCTGGCCGGTGCCAGAGCGCCTTCCTCTGCGGCGGGCCCCACACTGTGCGGCCATTGATCAGGGAAAACGACCAGTTAGCAGTAAGTGTTTCCTGGGCCGCAGGCATTATGAATAATGTGCTCTTCAGTTAAAAACAGCACTTTAAGCAGTTGTTTAAACCTAGCCATTTGGGAATGAGGGAGAGAGCTGCGTGAATAATTTATTTCCAAAGAAAAGATGAAGGGATCTGAACTTTCTCCCCTTCCCAAACCTTTTGTACTTCCGTGAAAATACCTGCAAGTGATCTCAATCCAGATAAACAAAATTCATCATGCATACTCGATGTACGATTGTGTACTTCCACTTTTGAAAACCTTTGTTGAGAAAGGCGTAGCCCTGTAAGCGCAGTGCGTTTGAAACAAGACCTGGGTATGGGATTGCTGGGAGGGTGGGGGGTCTAGATGCGGCACTGACGCGTAGTGCAGAGACTGTGGACGCTTCCCGTGGGAAGCCGGAGGTGAGCTTCCTGTGTCCTTGCCTGGGAACGCAGCGCCGGGCCCCCAGGGCGGGCCAGCGTGCTCCCTTGTGCCGAAGCCCTGGGCTTTCCGCCGTTCCAAACCGACCACCCTCTGCCCCGGATCGCATGTCCACGCGCAGGGTTTGCAGGAGAGGGGCGGGGCGGGGCAGGTGCAGCGCCAGTTCCAACACCCCCACCCCCCTTCTCTCTCTCCTCTCCTGCCCTGAAGCCCCACAGTTCTGTGTTTGGGGGCCTGTGGGCTGTGTGACCAGAGGGCAAGCCCCCGGGGAGGACTTCCTGTTGACCAGCTTGGCCCCCGAAGGAAGTCGGGGCAGGGATGAGCCTGGACGCTGCTTCTCAGCGAGCGTGCCGTGGCCACCACCGCAGGCGGTTGTCGTTTGTTGGTGATGGCCTGGTTTCAGGCCCTGTTTTAAACACTTAACACCTTACTTAGTCCCAACGCCCTTCTGAGCAGGGTGCAACTGTCACCTTCGCATTCTAGGTGTGGATGGAGGCTTGGAGCTGCGGGTTCCTGGCCCAGGTGCCCAGAGCCTGCGTGTGTGCCCCTTTCACCGCCGATGCCGCCTTGTCTGTTGCCGCACAGCCAGCACCCGGGAAGGCCACGCCCGCTCCCTCACTGTCCCTTTTTGGTCCCATAACAAATGGAACCACGTAGTGGGAGAGCAGGCCCCGCTGCCGCCGCGGTCCCTGTCTCAGACTGTCAGAGGCCTGCTGGCGGGGCCCACCTTCTCCGGTCACCAGGGCAAGCAAGGCGTTTGGAAACACGCCGGCGGCAGCGAGGAGCCCGCGCTGACGCACCAGGGAAGAGAGGAGGGGGCCAGAAATGCAAGGGGGTGCGCAGAGCAGTCATGACGTAAACTGTTTTCTCGTTGGGAGTAAATATGTCTTTGTTTTAAGAAGAAACTCGTAAAGGTGGGTAAAATTCAGGGTGTGCATCCGAAGAGAGAGGCGTGCGGTGCGTGGAGTCTGCCCGTGAGAAGAGGCGCCTTCCCGGGAGCGGTGGGCGGGGGCGGGTGGTGGGGATGCGCCCGCATCTTTCTCTGCACGCTGCTTCTGGGTGTGAGAAAGCTCCACGTTTAAGGTAGTGGGCCTCCCGTTTTGAGCCAGTCACAGTTGAAAAATTCCCCTTGAAATTATCTAAACTTAATTTCTGGCCATTTTGTTCCGGAAACACTAACCTCAGGGGGCCTTTGTTCTCTACACTAAAACTTAATCTATTTGGAAAAATTCCATTTACTCTCTGTAGAAATTGACTGGACATGGCTCCTGTGAATGATGCGGGTGCTATTATCCCTGAGCACTGTAAAAATGAACTTTCAAACGGCAGGGTAGGACCCAAACCGAAAGTGATGTACGGCTTGGAAATGGTTTAGTGGGACATTATGCTTCAATATTTCACCGGTCGTTGCAGCACAGGTTTTGCAGGTACATGTTCGGGTTTTTAAAGTTTTATTTTTAGAGCGGAAACTTCCTCACGCACCAGAATAGATGAATCAAGTGTGGTTGAGTCCGCGCTGAAATGCCGCCCACATCTGCAGGGTGAAAAGCATTAGCCAGGTCCCTGGCGTCCACACGCAGGGGCCCGCCTCACCGCGCGCTTCGCCCAGCCTCCCTCCGCGCCGCGGGAGGGGCGCCGAGGGTCTGCAGAGAAGCGTGCTCCGCCGGGTCGTGGTTTCCCCCAGCCGTGTTTCGGAAGACACCAGAGCACGCGTTAATTGCGCGCGGCAGCCCCAGCCTGGATGGACTACAGGACACCCGCGCATACATCTGAGCACAGCCTCGTTATTTCTCCAGAGTCCGTGCTGGAAAACAGATCAGGAAGATTTCTCAAAACCGTGTGGCGTAATTCCAATTACATTTAAGCTATGACCAGAACTCATTGTTGGAAAAGTGAGAGTGGCTGCGGGTATTGTAAAAAGTACAATGGAGATACACAACGAAAACTTTCTTACATGTGGCTATAAAAGGCTCTTCAATATGCCTTCTGGAAGAGTTTATTTTTTTATGCTTATGTTTTCATTATGTGGGCACATGTTAAAGGTCTACATCTAGGACCAGGACGGATTCAAAGGCCTGAGTTTTGATCCCAGTTTTGCCTACGGCCGGCGAGAAGGCTTTCAGCAAGTCAGCCAGCCTCCCGGTGCCCAGTTTCACTTTCCCGGGAATGAGGAACTTGGACCGGGCAGCCTCTGCCTTCCCGCCTAAGCATTATGTGCCTCCTTTGGGGGCTCTTATTACAATTCTTAAATCTGTTAACTCTTGGGATGTATTTCCAAACAGGGATGATTCCCCGCAGTGCCTTCCCCCTTGTGGAGAGAACAGCTGCGGAAGTGACCCTCCGCACGGCGTCGTCACTCGGAGCCGGGCAGGCCTTTTAGCCTTAGAGCGTCAGGGCCCAGTGGACGTGCGTGGGCTCTGCTGTTCGAGGTGGGGGGGGAAGAAAGCATTCCCCAACCCGAGACCCCGTAGCGAGTTAGGGGAGGCCCAAGTGCCCTCCCACACCGTGCCGGCCTCCTTCGGCCTTCGCGGGGGCGGGGGGGGGTGGCAGTGGTCAGTCCTTACAGTGGAAACCTGGAAAAAGTCCAGTTTGCCAGAGCCGTCAGCAGGCCCTTGGAACCTCCATTAAAATGCGGACAAGTTCAGTCATGCTAATCCAATGTAAATGCTTTCCACATTTGACAACAGACAATGCCACCATTAGCAACTCAGCAAAGTAAAAAACCTCTGAATTGAGGCTGAAAACCGCAAGGCCCTCCGGGCAGGGCCGGAACGCTGTTCTTCAGTTGTGCTGCCTGTGCCAGAGCCCCTCCGTCCCTCCGTCCCTCCGTCCCTCCGTCCCTCCGTCCCTCCGAGTGAGCTCCCAGCTTGAGCTCCCACCGCGCCGGTTTCCTGCCCGCGGACGAGTAGGCAGCCTGTTCTCACTGAACTGGGTGCGTTTGAGTGTCCAGGGTCCTGCCCAGGGGGCGCGTTCCTCACTTCCACTCGGGGTTCAAGGCATTGAAAGCAGGAGTTAGCCTCCTTCCTTTCCTTCTCGCTTAGCGCAGAACAGACCCCTCCTGGGGCACATCTCTGGGTCCCCCTGAACTGCGGCAGGAGTAACCCCACTGTGAGGAGGCAGGTGTCAGGTTGACCCCCCCAAACACCCAGAATGCTTTGCAGGTGGCCTCTCGACGCTGCCAGCCGTTTTTCCACTTGTAAAGTTTTGCCTAATATTTAACCTCAGTGTTCCCTGCTGGAACTCGTTCTTATTATTCTCATCGACCGCGCATAATTGATCCGTCTTCGCTCAGCAACTTCCCTTGGCGTGTGTGAGCAGTGCCGTGTCACCTCCCCTCCGTTAAAGACAGCTGCACCCCCCCCATTGTGAAGTGCACACCCTGCAGTTTGTCATCCCTCCGTCATCGTTCACAGCGGCACGGTGCCTGTTCCACCTGGACACAGTTCTGAGCAGTCACTTGGACCCTGCTGTGTTGCTGACTCATTCCCAGGGCGATTCTCCGCAGTCCTCCTTGGGCACTATGGCGTCCGAGCAGGGGAGCTGGGCTCATTCCCTCGTGGTGAGCGTGGCCCTAACTCCCGAGCAGTCCGCTCTGCCCCGAAGTAGCTTGTGCGCGTGCGCAC
Organism: Trachops cirrhosus; assembly: GCA_028533065.1. NCBI lineage: Eukaryota > Metazoa > Chordata > Mammalia > Chiroptera > Phyllostomidae > Trachops > Trachops cirrhosus. The sequence continues at coordinate 3,000,721 of CM052540.1, forward strand.
ACCCCTTCACAGGCCACAGCTAGAGCCACAGCTGCTGCAGGCAGGTGCCCATGGTGGTGTCTAGAGCATCACACCCAGTGATGGGCGCGGTGCAGCTGAGTTGGGACCGCACCTGTTTGCTGGAGCAGATCTCCTGTTCGCAGGCGTGGGTGTCTGGGATCTCGGATTCTAAGGACCTGGATGCTTGTACTCCTGGCTCCTCTTTCTAAAGCCATTAACATTTCAGTAAACAGTTGTTCTAATCTGTTCCATTCTGAGATCCTCAAGTGAATGAAAAACATTAGTTAGGCACCCACTAATTGGATGTGCCCTCTGAGCATCCTCCTCGGCCACCGCGGGCAGCTGCTCGGCCACAGCGAATCCTCATTGTGAGCTCCGGTGGGCAAGTCTTCCCTGTCAGTCTGCTGGGTTGCAAATGTGCTGTTTCCCGGGGCTCTTGTTAACACGCTCCTCTTTAGTTCTAAGATTTTGTTGCAGTAGTCCTTTCTAGTTACACTTTCTTCAGAGGGTTCTAGTAATGACCACCCCGCCCCCGCCGCAGTGACAAAGGCAGTGTGTTTTATGCCAGTACTTGGAGTAGTTCTGCTATTGAAATACCATGGACTGTACTGAGATCCATCAAGTACAATAGATTCCAGTTAGTTACAAAGGTTAAAGAATGGGGTGCTCTGATTGATTGGATCTCCAGGAATAACGACCACATGGACCATCGGAAGATGGATGGTCTTCAGAGCTGCATGATCTCCCCCTTGTGCATCGGTGAGCTCTTAGGAGACGTCCGTGTGTCGCACCGACCGGAGCGGGGAGGGCCCCAAGGGCACAGACGGGGGAGCCGAAGTGAGCCGGCGTGCCGCCGTGGCCCCGGGAGCGAAGAGACTCGCTCTGTGCTGGAGCCTCCGGGATGGGGCTCCCCGCCGTGCCCGCTGCCCCGGCCCCTCGCCCCGCGCCACCGCGAGCTCCACACGGGTTTTCCAGCTCTGACGGAGCCCCCTGGAGTGGGAAACAGACCCGCCCCCGTGCCCCAGGGTCCAGAGGGAGCCGTCTCTTGCCCTGCGTCCCCAGGATGCCAAAACCACCGCTTCAGCTCTCACCCGTTACTGTCAGATCAATGCAGGGAGTCCAGCACACTGTAAACATTTTTAAGTCAGTTTTTGGAGGTATGATTTACATAAAAGGGACCCATTTTACGCTGAATAGTATTCCATTACATGGGTGTGGCACAGTGTGGGGTGACTTTGTGCGTTAATCCGACTTTGCTGTCTGGAATACACTCGGCCGTGTCGTCAGTTCCGTGTGCTGCTGGGTTCTGTTTGCCGATACTTCGTTACGGAATCCTGTGTCTCTGCTTAGGAGGAGCGCGTCGTCTGCGATGCCTTTGGCCCCGATACCGGAGTCGGGGCAGCGCTGGTCCCTCTTCCTGTTTCCTGAAAGAGCATCTGAAAGGCTGTTATCACTGCTTTCCTAAGTTTTTTATAGAATTAACCATGAATCCACGTGGGACTGGAGTTTTCTTTATAGGAAGGTTCTTCATAACAAACTCAGTGTCTAAAAAGTGGAGGCGTAGATTTCTATCTCTCCTTGCAGCGGGCATCCAGTCGATGTCTTCCAAGGACTGCCCGTCCTCTGAGTCGGGGGGTCTGTCGGCGCACAGTTGCTCCGTGTGGGCCCCCGTGGGCCTGTCCGCGTCCCTGCGCCGAGCGCCGCCGCCTCACTCGCGCCGATGTTGCTGGGCCGTGTCTCTCCTCCCCTCGGTCAGCCTGGCCGGGGACTCCGCCGTTCATCCCTTCTCTGTCAGTTTGTCTGCTCTGAGTTTCAGTTTTCATCTGTTTTCTTCTTCATTCCTTCACAAACACCGTTTCCCTCTTCTTACTTTGGGTTTAATTTGCTTTTCTAGCTTCTTAAATTGGAAGCGTAGATCTTTGATCTTTTAGTCGTTTTCCCATTTTTGGAAGCTTTTTTAAACTACAAATTTCCCTCCATGGCGTTAGCTACATCCCACAAATTTTGATACATTTTTATCATTCATTTCAGGATATTTTCTAACTTCCCTTGTGAGTTCCTGTTTGTCTCGTGAGTTATTTGGAATAACTGAATAAAATACCTGGGGGCCTGCGGGGTATATTACTGATTTGTTGCTTGTTCTGTTACTTACTGAGAGAAGTTCTTAATGACTGTTCTTAGGAACAACACTTAGGATTTATTAAGTCATTCTTCCAAGCTTTTTCATTTTTTAAATCAGTTTTATGACTTTCTTGTTTATAAATCATGGACTTTTTCCCTGGAAGTGCTCTTCTTTCCCTGGCGGAGGAAAGTTTCCTCGGGACTTGCGGTGGGTGCCGGGTGGGGCAGTGAGCAGGCCAGGCCGGGGAGCAGAGAGGTGGGCGGTGGTGATGCACAGGCGAGGGTCAGCGCGATCGGCCGTTTCTCCTCTGACTCACAGCAGAGAAGACGTTTGCGGGGATTCGGAGGACTGCCGTGGATGCAACGCGTAGGGAGCTAGCTAAGGTCACTGCTGCTTGTGGTCTGGTGAGGCCCCTGCACACCTGCAGAGGGCGCCCTTTGCGAGTTTGTTCTGGGCGCCGCAAACGTCATCTACCCACCTGTCTCCAGGAGAATGCTAGATTTGGCTCCAGTGGGAAAAGATTGCTCTGGCACCACTTTTAACACTTTTGAAAGTGGCAAGAGGAATTTGGGGGCCAGTGGCCACGCCTGCTGCTGCCTGTGTGGGAGCCATTTTGTTTTCTATGAAGAAGCGCGGCCCCCACATCCCCACCCCCGCCCCCGCCCCCACCACGGTGCTCAGATTGCGCTTTCCCGGACACGTTCCAGCGGAGTCAGCGCCCAGGGTGATTGATCACCCGCAGCCCCGCGTCCCGTCCCGGGATTGCTGACCTCAACAGCCGGCCCTCCCCCGCCCCCGAGTGCCTCTCCATTTCTCCTCTCCTCGCTAGCTCCGGCTGTATGCACGAAAACCTGGGATTTTTTTAAAGGTACGAATATGAAGATTTATTTAGAATGGAAAACCCCCCCACAGCTTACAGAGACAAGCAAAACCTTTTTCAAACCAAGATGTTTTATTACCGGCCTTACTTTAAGGGGGTTTCTAGTCAGTCATTCATAGCCACCTATAGGATTTTTGCCATAGCCTTTGATCAGCCGTTCTATTATTGGCATAATAATTTTCTTTAAATAAACCCATTTTTAAAACTTAGCCTCATTCTAAGAAATGGCGTCTCTGAGCTCGTAGGTTTTATTTGTTAGTCATATTTCCTGTGTACATGTATATTTAAGTTAAAAGTGTACGTCTGTGTACCACCCAACATCGCCCATACCACTTCGTGGGTACGCTTGTCACACCGTGGGAGTTGTTAGTCTGGGGCGGACGTGAACTTGACAGTGAACCCAGAGAGGGAAAAGCGGACTAGCCCTTGGCTGTGGTACGAGAAGGAACCACTGTGCCCGCTGTGTGGGGTGCTGGGACCCTGGAGGAGAAGGGGAGCAGAAGAGGCGGCAGGGGCACCGTTTCTCAGTGACTCAGACCCTTCCATCAGAAAGGGCCCGCTGTTCTGTCGAACGCCAGGCTGCCCGAACTGGCCGCGCCCGCAGTTAAAATGCTCCAGTGACGACCATCGACCATCGGTCGGAAGCCCTGCCCCCACCCAGAGCCGCCCACTGGGAATGTCTGGTTTTGTTTGTTTGTCATCCTGTTTGCTGTCATCTCAGCTGGTTCGAGTTAATGCTGTCAGAACGGGGCGGGGACAACCTCGTGTGTCCATGAACTCTGCTGAATGGCATCTTCTGGCTGAGAATTTTCTGGTTTTCGTCAAAGGAGCAGGAGCCAAACAGGGCTCTGTTCGCTGTGCTCTTCGTCAGCCCTGCCCCGGCCCCCAGATCAGCCCGGGTCAGCACGGGCTCGCTGCGCCCGGGTCGTGTGCAGACTCACGGCAGGGGCAGGTGGGGCCAAGGGCTGGCTGCTCCCCGGGAGGGAGCGGCTGTCTGACCACTGAGAGCCGCACTCGGGTCACTGGCACGCAAACACCTGTGTGTGGGGTGTGGTGGTTTCCTGAACTGCGTGGGCGCTGCTGACTGCCGCACACGTTTGCGTTGTGCGCCTGCAACAAGTTCCGTGTGCGGGGGTTGTGAGCGGCATTCTTTGTTCACGCAGCCTGCCCTGTGTGCTCGCGGGCATTCACAGTCACGTGGGGACGGGGTTCTTGTCCTGCATGCGCACAGCAAACTGCCTCTGGAACCGCTCGCGACACGGAAGCCTCGGCTGGCCGTGCCAGACCTGCGTGCGCCGCCAGCCCGCACTCGGTGACCAGTCTGAGTGTGACCTTGGGCGGGGCAGCCGTGGGGCTGGGGAAGCAGGGGAGCCTTCGTGCCCTCTGTCCCGGTCAGCTCCCCGGTGCAAAGTCAGAAGCCCGGGGGTACTCTGTCACCGTGTCGCGTGGTCCCACATTTGTCACCGCCCATCTGAGCGCCGAGGGCCACTTCACCAGATCTGACGGAGAAGGCCAACTTCGTAACTGTTGTTGACTGCGGTTGCTGGGAAGCTGAGTGTATGTGTGCGTTTCTCGTTTGGCGGTTTTCTCTCTAACGTGCCAGGGCTTGCGAAGGAAGTAGATGTTGAATGAAAATTGTAAGTCTTTCCCAAGGTTAACACACTGTTTCAATGTTTGGGGGAAAACTGGGACCCACAGATATTGAATACAGTTTTAGTGCAAGAAGAACAGAAATGTAGAAAAACATCCGCCTTTTTGTTACTAACATAAAATAAAATGCAAAATAAGTGTCTACTATTTTGTCCCTTCCTCCTACCTGCCAACTTTGTACGTGAACTGAGAGGCACAAAATCAAAAACCCAACGGGAGAATGGAAGGCAGTTTGACTCAGTTGTCTTGTTGTTCTGGAAATGAGCTGGCGGCCCGGAAGGAGGACGGAGTGCCGAGAACAAGGTGGAAGCCCCCTCGTGTCGGCCCCCTGCCTCCGCACTGCGCCCCGGGGCCCATCGGGCACTGGGCGCGCTTGCCGAATGACGGGAAGAGAGAAGGCCGTAAGTTGGGTTCATTTTACCGCACCGCGGGAGCATTGTTCAGGTGTCTTACAAGAAGTCCAGGGAGTGAGAAAAACGAAGTAGATCCACTGTCTGCAGAACCCTCACAGAGCCACTGACGAAAGCCAGAGAGCCCTGGAATGGGGTCTGCCACTCAGCCGGCTGCGACCTTGCACAGGTCGCTCGGCCTCCTCTTTCTCTGCCATTTATAAACTAGGGGTGTCACGCTTGCCCCTCCCATGTCCCAGAGCAGGTGAGAGAGCAGCGAGACCCAGGGCGCCAAGGGCTCTGAGCACGGGGACGCAGTGCCCGCTGTCCCGCTCGGCCTGGCCCTCCTGCAGCAGGAGTCCTGGGCGAGGCCCGCCCCACCCCAGAGACCCTCAGGTTGGACGTGGGTGGGGACAGTGAGCAGGGCCTGTGGTGCCGCCCTGTGGGGGAGAGATGCACCTGAGTCCGGCCAGAGCCGCCGAGCGCCTCGCTCACCCGTGAGCACTGGCGGGCGGCCAGACTTGTTGCTGTTTTTTCCTTTTGAGGAAGGGTCAGACCCTGGAGAGCTGAGCCATCTGCGCAGCAAGTTATCTGAAGGCTTTAACAGCGAGCAGTTTACAACTGTTCTGATGTGTAGAGCAGAAAATGAATGTTTTGTGAAACCAGCATCTTTAGAAATGTCTTCCACATTCTGTTTCGTTACCATTCTGGCATTGTGATTCCAATTTGGTAGCACGCGTCTTTGTACTAATGCTTTTGCAGGACTAATTGGTTCGTTAGAAGCAGCATTTCAGAGCTGGCATGTCGACGGCGCGGCACACTGCCTCGGAAGGCTCTGGCTTCTGAGGGGCATGGAGCTCCTACCAGCACAGACGCGGGGGTCTTGTGGCCGCGTGTTAAGCTTTGAGACTTTGCAGATGCTCTGCTGCTTTCTTTGAGGTTTGCCGTGTGCGGCTGTCTGGTTGCTGTTACCGGTGACTTCGGTGGCTGCTGCAGTGGGCTCTCCCAGCACCTCAGGTCTGCTGAAATCTGCTGAAGAGAACTTTGTATTTGAGTTGCTTCCTAGCTGCCTCACCGGAGTCCGCACAGCTGACTTTTAATGCCCTGGCTGCTCGGTGCGGCAAACAGTGAAGGCGTGCGTCTCGGGCACCAGGCCCTGCTGCTAGGATCCCTGGTGCTAGGATCCAGCGTTGGGGGAGGGAGTCGTGAGAGCCCTCGGAGAGTCCTGTTGGGGAGAAAGGCATTGAACAAATAATCACTGGGAAAACTGCTTAATTACAACCAGGGCAGGAGACACAGAGGAGACTTTAGATGTGCCGTGAGCGGGGAAAGGAGACGCACTGACTGATGCGGGCCGGGGGAGTGCCAGGGAGGCTTCCCTGAGCCGCTGGTGTTTAAGCTGAGCAGGACTGGCCCGGACACGGGGTGGAAGCCGTTGTGACGAGAGTCTTCCAGGCAGAGAGTGCAGAGCGTGCACCGTGTGCGAGGTGGTGCCAGGCGGTGCGAGCCTGCTGAGGGCCATTCCAGGAGGGAGGAGGCCCGGCCAGTCGGGAACCGAGGCAGCAGCTGACTGCAGGGCCTGTTTGGCCCTCCGAGAACTCGAGGCTTGAGCTCACCTGAGCTGGGCCTTACACAGCAACACAGCAAGGCAAGGAGCATCTGCAAAGCATGCGTGCATGTGGCCCTGAGGGCCCCATGCCCTCTGAGGTCATGGGAGCAGGTCCTTGACCTTGGTGGGGAGAGGAACCCAACAGCCTTTTACATGTTTGCAGAAAGCCTTTGGGTTCTGGAGGCAATACCAAGTGTCGTTCCCCGAGACCAATATGGTAATGGGGTGGCGGGACTGAAACACCCCAGCAGGCCAGCAGTACTGGGTGCCTTGGGGAGGTGTCACAGGCGTGTTCCCCCTCGTGGAAGTCCTGGATGGAGGGGGCATCCGAGGAGGGGCGTCTGAGGTCCCAGCGCTCTTTAATTCTCTGACGCAGGACCTTTAAAGGAGCAGGCCAAGCTACTTAAAGACAAGCAGAAGGGAAGGAGGTTTAAGGGCTTCAGAAATGAACGTTGGAGTCTGAGAACGGCCTTCCTGTTCCTGACGCGGCAGAAGTGGCGAGGTAACTGGCTCTGGAGCTGAGTCCAAGGAAGCCTGCAGAAGCTTTGCGAAGACTCCGCTGGATGGTCCTGGGAGAGAGTGGGTCGGAAAGCCCTGAGCGTCTGACTGGAGCTGGGGAGCAGGGAGGGCGGTGGGGTTCTTTAACTGGCTGAAAGTGAATTTTCCGCCTGAAAACACCCAAGTGATGAGCCACACCTTGACGTGGACCTGTGATTTCTGGGGGTCTGTGTTCCTAGCCCCGTTCTTGGACCGTGGAGCCCGCGCATCAGAGAACCCAGCAGCTCAGCATTCGACAGGCTCCTGTAATGTAGACAGGAACAGCAATCTCTCCAAGTTATTACCCTGCTAACAGGTTGACAGATATGTGCAAATTGTGACTCACTGCTCAGTTTGGCACTAAATTAATCTTTCCACGTTGCATCTGCTCAAGTGTAAACTAGTCACCACTGCTGGGTTACTGCTTGTTTGCCTGGTTTCCAAAGGTAAAAATTAATGGGATCCTGCCACAGAAGGGACGCAGCGCGCGGTGGCGTGCGGGAGGGGTGCGCAGGGTCCTGCCCGTCCCGGGCCCTGCCCACCTCACCCTGCGCCTCAGCGGCGCTGGCCTGGGAGGCGGCATTCGTGGAGCCCCGCCCACGGGGCACCCGGGGCGAGCCACCTCCCGCGCAGTGCCCCTCGGCAGAAGGAAAGTGTCCTTTGTCTCCAGCCCCGTGTTTCTGTCAAGTTGTGAGTGGCAGGTGTGCGTTTCGAAAGCTGGGTCTGCTTGGAAATGAAATGTTTTGATTTTTGCTTCTAGGATTTAGCTGTTGTTTCCTCAGTTAAAGCACAGCTGACTTTCTCTCTTTCTCTTTTTGGCAAACACATAATGTCACCTGTAAAAAAAGAAATTTGCATCTCCTTTATGTTAGGCATGTGAATGAAAAACAGTCTCCTTGAACATTATTTCTGCTTAATGAAATCTTCAGATTGAGTTTACCGAGCTTTTTCTGCGATCGCGGGTAGGGAAGAAAGAAACACCACCCCAGACCTCTCCACTTCCCTATGCTGACACCGGATACTTTTCGTAGGAGCTCTTTTCTCCTGCCGCCGTCTTCCTTTACGAGTACAGGACTCATAGAAAAATGAAAAAGGGCCCCCAAACGGCAAGGGACGCGTGCCGTCTGCCCAGACAGAACGCCGGCCTTCCCGAAGGCGTCCCGGGGACCTGCACGCCGGGCTTCGTTTCTGGGTTTCTGGGTTTCTGGGTTTCTGGGAACCATCACTGAACCCACTTGTTCCCTATTTCCTAGTCTAGTAAAGAGATAAGTCTCCCAGAAAGTATTTTGAACCTGTCAAGGTGAAGGGCACAGGGAGAGCGAGTGATGAAGTTACCTTTGTACTGAGTTCTGGGCGTGCATTTGCATTCTGCTGTCCAGAGCCGGGATGGCTATTGATTGAGGATTGGCTCAGAAGCATCGCCTACGCCTGCCATTAGCATACACTTAGCAGTGACCTCCATTCACTCGGGACAGCGGACTCCTGCTTCCTGCTGAGTCTGAAGTCGCTGGAGTTAATCTACGCTCTAGTTTGGAAGAGTAGTGTGCGAACGTTCCCAGGGGCCTGGGGTTGGCCCCGTGTCTCCCACCACGTCGCGAAGCGTCAGGCAGAGATGAAAAATGAGTCCCTGTCCTCCTGTCTCCGTCTTCCACCTTTTGTAGCCTGGAGCCAAGGTTGTGTGTCTAGCCGCCATGAATCTGGAAGGGCCGTGAATCTGGAAGGCGGCTGGGACGGGAGGCAGGGTCACGGTCTCTTAGCCGAATGGGGCTTTTGAGAAACACCTCTTGTTCTGTCTGAGCTAGTTTGCCTTCGAGAGCCTTGTCCTCGTCTTTCGGTTCTTCCCAGAGGCGGCCGACAGCTGTTAGGGGCTGGGTCTGCAGAAGCCGCTCGTGCACTTGAAGAGTGCCAGTGTCCTCGGCCCTCCCCAGCAGCAAAGGGCCTTCAGCGCCTCCGCCTCCTCCCAGGCTCCTCTCCTCACCGCTAATTCCCGTCTGCCCCCGGCCTTCTATCGTTTTCCTCTTCCTTCTTCAACTCAGAGTTCAAAACTGCATAATCCTCTCTGAGGAAAACCCGGGAAGTTAATCAGCAGGATTACTGTGCGACTTCCAGAGCTGATGCGCTGTGTTCACTTTTTCAAGCACAGCGTTGCGCTGCGGGCTGCCTCTCAGGCCCCAGGTTTCCGACTGGAGCCTTTTCGTGTTGCGAGTGGAGAGCTAATCTCCCCTTCCCTCAAGAGAACAGAGCTTTTCCCTGTCCCTCCCCTAATGGACATGTAATTTAATTTGTCATATCCAACAGATACAAAATCCAATGCAGAGTCCTTAATGGATAGTTTTGCATCCCAGCTATTGTGTTATGCATCCCCTCTGTGGCCAGTGGATTAGATGGTGGCACAGAGGCCGGTGTGATTTCACTCCCAAAGGGTTTAAGCCAGACCCGGCTCTGTCGATGCTGCGGCTTGGCGCCTTTCCACGGGGCGCCCCCCCTGGAGGGGAGGATCCGTCCCGCAGAAGGGGCCCACGGTGTACCAGGAGCAGGGTGTTGGGGTTCTTCCTATGAGCCGATCCGTGCCACGTGCTTCCGGTCGGCTGTCTCAGTGATGATTAGGACTTAAGAGATGCAGGTTCCCTCTGGGACAGAGGGACAGAGGGCTCCCTTTTGGAGGAAGGTCCCCAAGGAAACGAACTGGCAGATTGCCCAGTGTGTGTGACTGTGCCGAGGGAAGTGGGGGTCAGGGGGAGGGTGGAGGGAGAGCGTCGGAGTAGGTGCCGAGACAGCGGGTCAAGTGAGAGGCCAGGCAGAGCGGGAGGCCACGCCCCCAGCAAACCAACATGCTCACCAGCCGCTGCGGCTCCGACACTGGAGCAGGAGGGCCATGAACACCCGTGTGAACACAAATCGTGATACAACTTGAGTTAGTTAGCGTGCCACTGGGAAACCACAGATGACGTCAGGTGCGGAGGACGGGAGGAATTCAGTCCCGGAGATGGGTTGTTCTGGTGACTGAGCTGAGAAGCCAAGCAGGAGGTGGTGAGGCGGCCAGAGCTGGGCCCCGGGAAGCAGCTGCCTTCCTGACGCTGCAGGCCAGCGGGAGGAGCACAGTGGCCAGCATGGTGACCGAGCCGAATTCCAATCTCCTATAGGAGAAGGTCTCCAGGCCATGCCCTGAGATGAGAAGGCAAGGACTGACACCGAGAACACGCGGGGAGAATACCAAAGAGACCTCTGGAAAGCGGCTAGCTCTGGAAGGCAAGAGGAGGAACAGGGGTGTGGTACTTTTATCAGAAGCCATGTCGGCCTCTTCACCTTCTTGAAAATGTATTCCATTAATTAAACATCAAGTTGGAAGGAGAAGCTTTAGAGCCCGGGGATGTGCGTGGGTTTGACGAGGGCCCGTCTCACACATGGGTGTCTCCTTTGCCCACTCAGGTACGTCGACGACGTGATCAGCCGCATCGACAGGATGTTCCCGGAGATGTCCATCCACCTGTCCAGACCCAATGGAACATCGGCGATGCTTCTGGTGAGTTCCAGCCAGCCGGCCACGGGGGCAGGTGGCAGGGAGTCGCTGCAGGGTTGCATGCCGGTGCCGAGTTGTGGGGCGTACAGAATGGAAGTGACATCCCAGTTTACAGGCAGACAGCGTGTTTCTCCTCATCAGCATTCTGTAGTGCAAAATCCGCACTTTGGAACTTTGTTTTTGAGCAAAATTGCAGAGCCTTTCTATGTGTTACCCAGAGAGGAAAGACACTCCGAGACCATTTCACCTGCCAGTCCGTTCCTGGCATTATGGTAAATCAGTTCTGTGGTGCCCCAAGGACAAGAGTCAGCTCAGCTCTTGGATCCTGCTAAAGAAGGCACCCCCTCAAAACAGAAGCAGGGTCTGGGGGAAGTCGCGTTTAAGGACAGTGCTCTGAGACCTCGGCACTGACAGCTCCACCTGTGCCGTTTCTGTTGGTTTGCTGTCAGCCGGTCGGCCTCACGACCTCCCCACTGGCGTTCGCGTTTGCGTGAATTCACCAGAGACGGGGTGTCCGGGAAGCAGAGTGGGCCAGCAGTGCCGGATCAGGGCGCCCGTCGGGCCCCGCTGAGGGCCCGCGGGACAGCATGTGCGTGCGGAATCCCCCCGAGCGCGGAGGTGGAGCAGCGCCGCGCTCTACGGGAAGCAGAATTAACTGAACAAGAGCGGCGGGTCCTGCCGGGCGTCAGGGGGGCGCCTCCAGGCCTGCGGGTGTTTCAGCCTCCGGGGCCTCGTGGGGAAGCCCACACCTCAGCCTTGTGCTTCCGTAAGCTCCCGGAAAGAGCGTCACCCAGGGTGAGCTGCCGCACGCCTCGCCCCCACCCGGGACACAGGCCGACCATGTGTGCGCGTCCCGAGAGAGAGGAAAAGTGGGCTTGTTGCACGTGGGATACCTCATGGGGGGGTTGGTAAAGTTTATCTGGGTAACATGCTGCTTTTCTTTAAAATTCTTTCTGTTAAAACATACAGTGAATGAGATGATGCAGTGTTCTTTTAATAGAAAAACAGTTCGTGTCTGTCTTCAGAACAGGAAGTCTTTTCGGCCTCGGTTCAGCGTAGACATTGTCTAAACCGTAAGATCCTCCATACCCAGCAGCTAGAGCAAACGCCACTCTCAGCGCACCTGGCAAGGACCAGAGAGTCAATGGGGACAAACGAGCGCGTCCTCAGTGAAACAGGTCTGTTCTCGCCACTCCTGGGCCGTCGAGCTTGCGTTTCACGAGGAAGGCAGGAGTTCGGCATCGAAGGGAGCGCGCAGAGGGAATGGACCACAGGTAGACGGGTCTGGGTGTTAGCGCGCTCCCACCTGAGAGAGCCGGCGTGGATTCCACTGCGACTTGGGGCTCGTCCACCCCCCCAGGGAGCTGCTGTTCTAATAGAGTGACGAGAGAGTTGAGGGCCTCAGTTCAGGGAAGAATCCCATTTTATGCCTTTTTACCCCTCCACCCCCCAGCCCCCGCCAGTGAGGGGCAGATTGGGGCGCTGTGGTCTAGCCAGTTAGTTGTGAGCTTTCTCAGGGGACTCGGGCATTCACAGGAGGAGGAGCTTACCTGCAGGAATGGCAGTGGGTGGTCTGCCTTAGCATCAGATTGCCAGGAGGGTAATCATGCTTCCGGCGTAATGGCTTCATTGGGCTTTTACCTTTCAAAGACGGCATCTTACAGACTGCAGGGCTCGAGGCCCTTCACTGCTGCCACACCCATCTTGAGGCTCCTCCGAAGGGGATCCCCAGCTCGGAGGACCGGCAGCTGCCCCTCCCCTGCTCCCCTCGCTGGTGCCCCGGTCCCCGCACTGCTGCCTGCAGGGCACCAGCCCAGCAGGTCCGGACCAGGGCTGGACGAGTTGTCTGGAGCCGAGCTGGGGCGGGCTGTGCTGGCCTGGAGTGCCGTGTCCCTGGGAAGCTGGGAGGCAGTGGGGCGGGCGGGAGCACCCGTGGGCTGTCCGGGCACGCGCAGGCGGCGTCTGCCGACGTCTGCTCTGGCCCGCCTTGGCCTTAGCCTGCACCCGCCCGTGCTTCATCAGACGGCGCCTCCCCGGGAGGCCGCCAGGCTCCCTTGAGTGCAGTCCACAGAAACCTGCTTGGACGGAAGCAAGGGAAGGGCTCGCTCTTTTGTCTTTGTAACGATGCTAGATGCTCACGGACGTGAAGATGCAGCTGACCTGCCAGGAGGGACACACTCCAGGATGGCTCCAGGGGTGTCAGGAGCGGGACGGCGGTCCTTCTGGGACCCTGAGCCCCACGTGATTTGTCGTCAGCTTCCTTCCATCCGCGCCTGCGCCCATACAGCCAGGGGTGGGGGAGGGCACACCTCGGCAGCCCCTGTGCGTGGGGCTGGGGGTAGCCCCCGGGGTAGAGAGGCGGCCGGAAAGCAGCAGTCCGCCACTGAACACAGGTGGCTGGGCGGGGCCCGAGCCGACACAGCGCATCCTCGCCGCCGCCCGCCGGGTGGCTCACGCTGCTGGTTCGCACTCTCCCCTTGGTCAGGAGCGTGGTGGCCCTTCTGGGGCGGGCACAGGTCGCTGCTCCCAGGCCTGCAGGGTGCTCGTCCCCCGGCGGGTACAGCTCATGGTGGTTGGGGCAAGTGAGAGCTGGACTACCGGGCAGCGGATGGTGATTTTCAAAAAACTTTGTTGTGTAATTCGATGCACACTAAGGAACACGTGTCATGTGTATATGTGTCACGTTGGTTATCAAACATAAACCACGCGCTCACCGCTCTGTGAGAGCGGAACGAAGCCGTGTGTGCCTCTCCCCGGTCCTGGCCTCCCCTCCCAGAGTCACCGCCGTCCTGGCCACCAGCCTCTTCTGCGCCTTCTCCGCCTGCACAGACCTGCCCCCCACCCCGGGCGATGCGCCGTTTGGTCTTGCTGGACCGAGGCCACGAAGCAGCCTCGTGCTGTGCGTGCCGCTCCTGGGGTGGGCCTGCACTCTGGGACAGTCCCGTGTCAGGCAGCCCCTCCAGGGGCCGAGCATGCTTCCTTCTTTCCCCGTCCCTGCGTGTTCGGGCGCTTTCTGGTGTTGTTTTTATGCCTGGTGGCGTGAGCGCTGTGGCTCCTACACCCGACTGGGAGTTCAAGCCTCAGCCCGACCAAGGAGCCAGAGCAGGCCAGTCTGGGGGGAGGCGGGAGCGTCGGGAGCCGAGGACCAGACGGCTGTTCCAAAGTGCTGCTCGAGCCACGAACCGTGGCGGCATGGTGCCCACGGGCGTGCACCGGGGTCCAGAGGTGGCTATGGTGAAGGGGCCCGGCCTCCACGAGGAGCGTGTCCTGCTGATCTTATTGCTGATGCAAAGGTCTTCTGGTCTGGGCATGCTGGCAGAGAGGGGTCTTCAGACTTTCAGGGCATGTACATGGGAAAATGGACAGCCACTGAACTGCAGAGCCCATGACCAGAAGGCAGGCTTTGGTGGTCCCGAATGGGTTCCTCCTTCACCGGGAAGCAGAGGGAGCCTCGGATGCACCATGACCTGTAGTTGGGAGCCCCCCGCATCAGCACCTGTCTCCTAACGACTTAGAAGGGAAACGGGGAGGGTGGACTTGGCTCTGTTTCAGGCCGTTGGGGTCCGTTTGACTCACCTGAAGCTAAACTGGCCTTTCCTTGCTGGCCCGGAGGCATCGGGGCCGCAGAGCCCGTCAGAAATTGAGGAGCGGTCACCTTCTGGCCCGGGCGCTATGTCTGACGTAGAAGCACACGCGTGTTTCCTCTTCGTGCATATGGGCGCGCAGACAGTGCGTGCGTAGGAGACGGGATGGGAGGGGGGGGGGCGAGCAGATGCTCAGGAAATATTTGCTGAGTGAAGACACGACTGACAGATAAAAGCATCTTCTCTTCCCATGTGTCAGTCTGTCCATATTGGCTGCAGTGGGGACCCGCTCCCTGGGCGAGAAGGACTGAGGCATTAACACCAGCTTGGTTCCAGAACTGTCAGGACGCTTACCGCCTTGACTTCCCCAGCGTCCTCGTGAGTCTCCCGCAGCTGACTGTGGCCCGTGCACTCGGCACCCTCGTTGCTGGGAATGTGAACCTCCGGCCTGTAATCGTCCAAAGCATCAGGCTGGCTCTGTCCGCGCTGTGGCGGGCGGGCGGGGGCTGCTTTGGTGCTCCGTGAGGCAGTACCTCGTAGTGTAATAGATCCTGTTTCCGTTCTTTGAAGGGATGAGCTCAGTCATCCTAAAATAAATCTAGCTATGTTGATATTTAGTTTCAGTTAATCTACCACCTAACATCCCATTATTAACATTCTTCAAACAGTCAAAATATTGTAAGAGCTCAACTGAGTCAGAGACTAGAACAAGCAGCTGGCTTCTTCTGGCATTTAAAATATTAATCTACAATTTTGACTGATTCACTAGGTATAAAAATGTAAGAAAAGAAGAAAAAGATGAGGCTCCAGCCATGATATTTGTAAGATAACTTGATGTTGTATACAATTAATCTTCATAGGTTATATGACTTGCAGCAGATAAAACTCATGTGTCGATCTTTCTAAATATGCACTTTAACTAACCTTCAGTTTCTTTGACATGCTCATGCCTTGCTTTTGAATGACACATCTTTTTTTAAACCATCCAGACGCACTTTAGTGCCAAGGTTGAGAAACCCTGGTTTGGTGCGTGCAAACGTGTGGCATCCCGTGGAAATGCCAGCGCGTCCTCCCGCGGGGCCCTCTCCCGAGTGCACAGAGACTGAAATAGTAACCGCAGTTGTCCTTCAGAAGTCGCCGAAGATGCTACAGCACCCGCTTCAGGGCTCGGCACCGCATCTTAACATTTCCGTCAGCACAGAATGTTGTTGGAGTTCTTTGTTAAATGCCTTCTTTAAATGCCACTTTATAAGACTTATAAGAAAAGGCAGCTTTTATTTTCTACTTCATGTTTGGCATATAAAAGTTGTACATTTGTTTTCACACACCAGACCCATTTTTAAGGCAGCAAGCAGTGGTCCAGGGATGGGGGTGCGCAGAGACTGTCCCGAAGTCAGAACCGTCTTTGTGGCAGTGCTGAGACCTCGCTCTCCTTTTCTTTTCCTCTCTCGTCCGTTGACAAGTCCGTAGTGGAGTTTCCCAGAGGCTACGCAGTGTCAGATGGCGTCATCACCCTAGCACCTGTCGGCCGGGGCTTCGGTGTTAAATGTTTCTGCCGTGTTTCTAATACAGTGACTATGGAGAGCCGTGTCTCACAGAAACTGAAGTTCCTTAAGGCCCTCGGTAAGTGTCATGAGCACGGTGAGGCCCTAAATCCAAGACGCTAGAGCTGCAGCTTTAAGGGGAATTATGTCTGATTTCACCTAACAACACTCAAAACAGTATATCCAACTAAGTTTCAAAAAAGTGATTCCAAAAATGTGCATTGCAATGGCAGTGGAACGAATGGAGGTTTATTAACAATTTAAAAATTTGAGGTTAAAAAAAGTCAAAAAGTGAAAAGCAAAGGAATGTTGGCCATTCCACAGGACAGCTAAAAGAACATTTTTAAAGCGCTTTGAAGGATTTGAGCATGGTCTAAATTTCAAATGATACCAAGGGTTGTTGGTGATTTTGTTAGATGTAATAATGGCCTCATGGTTATGGAACCAAAAGTCTGTTATATAGCAAAGTGTATGAAGTTGAAATAACACGTGTGAGTTTTGCTTTAAAATATTTCCCAAAAAGAAAGGGCTAGGTAAAGCAGGTATGGCGAAATCTAAATCCTGACCATTTTTTAATTTGGGTGGTTGTTAAATAATCTCTGTTCCTTTATGTTTGAAAATGTTTGCAATCAGAAATACTATGGGTAACTCTCTAAATCCAAGTCTCCCATGTGTCCTCCAAAAAGTACACAAAGACACAAACAAGTAAAACTACAGAAAACACCATAAACACAACTAGGAGACCAAGAATGCCCACACCCCAGAAAAAAAGAAGACACCACCCCCCTAGTGGGCTGTCACTCGCACCTTCACCACAGACCCCTGCTGGTGGACAGGGGCCTCGCACAGAGTCCGTGCTGTCTGATTCCCCTGCCACGTCCTGGGGCAGGCCCACGGGGAGATGATAAAATCAGCACGGTGTTTGCCCTGGGAGGGGGTGGGTGTGGACTGGGCGGGGTTTGGGGGGGGATGTCCTGTGCGCTGACAGAGGTTTCTGTGGCCACGTGCATGTCCCAAATTCCAGGGAACGGCGCAGGTAGGAGTTGTGCGTTTTACTCTACGCACACTTTACCCCAGAAAGTGTTTAGACATTGAACTCTACTTAATGGCATGCTTGCTGGGTGATGGGGGATGAAGTATACTAATGTCTGCCGCTTTCGAATGCAGAGGACTTCCCAGCAACTGGGAAAAGCCACAGTCCCACTCCGCAGGCGGTGGACCTGCCACGAGCAGCCAGGGTCCCTTCCCGATCGCCAGTTTCTGTTACCAAACCCAACCAGTTCGGGGGCGGGGGCGGTCCTGCCTTGCTGCCTACTGGCAATTCTCCAAAGATGGGGTTCGGTGGAAAAGAAAGGAATCTTTTATTTAATGGCAAGTTTCTGCCTAAAATATCTGAGTAACAAAAGTAAGGGGAAAGGAAAAGTCAGGGTATGGCATCAAAACCGTCTCATTACAGCCACTGCATGGGCTCAAGAGCTGAAATAACACAAGAACGAAAGCCCGTTCCCCAAGGCCTTTGGAAACAACGGCAGGCTGCTGCCTCAAAGCCCGTTCCCTCTAAGGCACCGAAAGGAAAGTCACCCTGTCACCCTCTGCCAGCTCAGCTCAAGGTTAAACCAGGAACCTCTTCTGTCACCCAAAGGTGCCATAGCGTAGGTGGCTCAGCTGGTCTGCAGTCGCTGTCTGGCCCCAGGCCTCTGCTCACCGGCCAGCACTGGCCACCACTGGCAGGCCTGCTGGCGACCAGTGACGTGTCCCCCGCCCAGAGGAGGGGAACGAACCCACTGCCTTTTTGGTTTCTGGCGCGCTCTGTTTCAAAGCTCCTCTCCCAGAATCCCATGCAAAAAGCCAGTGGGAGGGTCCAGCCTCCCCACCAGTGGAGTTACGGTGGATCAGTGGAGAGTTGGATGGAGATACAGGTAACAACTAGGTAGGACAAAATGATAATTACGGACCCCAGCTCCTGGGAATGTGGGTGTTCACTCTGCAATTCCTTGAACTCTTTAGATGTTTGAGATTTTCCATAATAAAATGTTGAAGGGCTGAGCAACGCAGCGTGAGGACCACCCGCCCTGCCCCTGCCCCACGGACACAAGCCCCACAGAGCAGGAGAGTGTATGACTTGCGCCCCGTGCTGACTTTGGTGTGCTCAGGTGTGTGGGGAGACGACAAGTATTCTTGCGTCAAAAATTGAGAAATTAAAGACAGAAACAGGCAAAGAACATGAAGAAATGAAAAGGATTTATTATACAAAGTAAAATTGATAAAATTATCAGAAATTGACTAAATTTTCAGATGCTCGAGGAAAAAATAGAGTCAAATGGCATTTAATAAAGGATATTGAAGAAATGCCAGGAAACAACCAAGAGAATAAAAGTAAGATAAAGAAAAAAGTCAGAAAGGGTCAGAGAGACAGTGGCTGAAGTGCAACACGAGATGAGAAACGCGTGCGTGTGCTGTAGCTGGAGTTGGTGAAGAGGGAAAACAAAGCAGTGGTACAGAACTCGCAGGTGAGGCTGTAGCATCTGGAGCCAGAGAGGGCCTGAGTCTCCACGTGGCAAGGGCTCCGTGGGTGCTTGGGAAAATTGACCAGAGCCGATCTGGTCTAAGATATATACTAGTGATGCTATTCGACTTCAAAGATGAAACCCCCCAAGGCTTCCAAGCAAAAAAAAAAACAAAAAAAAAATCAAATAAATGACAAGGCAGGAGAATTAGACCGGCATCAGACGTCTTGAAATCAGTATATAAAGTGAGGCAGTGATGGAGCCACATTGTCAAAGAACGGGTGACCCAAGGATACATGTGTCTTTCAAGCATCGAGGCCAAGAAAAACCGTTTCGAACACAGAAGTCTGTGCCTGTTATGCCGTCTTAGGGAGTCGGCGGGAGGGTGAGCCCCACCCAGCCAGGAGATGGGTGGGAAAGCCTCAGCCTGCGGACTGAGAGTGAGCGTGCGACGTGTGTGCGTGTGGGTGGAAGACCGACGGACAGTGATGAGGTGAGTGGTGACGTGCACCGTGTAGGCTCCAGCACAGTGGGAATCGTCGGAGCAGAAGTGGGAGGGGGTGGGCAGCAATGGAAGCAGAGCGAGCTCACTGCTTTCCGTACGTGTGACAGATGCGACTCAAAATACCATTACAAACTGGCCCACGAGATGCCAAAAATGGGGGCGAAGGGCATTAGAGTGTACAGATGTCAAGCGTGCACCTAACGTCTGAGCCTTCCTAAATCTGAGCCTCCCTGAACGCAGTCAGGCTGCAAGTAGACAAGCGGGCGAGCGAAGAGGAGCATTGAAAACGTAACAGCGCATGAAGCTGTGCAATTGTGAGACCAGCTCAAGACCACATGTATCAGTCATACCTGTGAATGCAAACGCGTTTAACCTCTTGCTCATGAGAAGACTTTTAAAGTTGATGCGAAAGTTCCTATGAAAAAAAGCATGCAAGAAAGGATAGGAACCCACCAGAAGGGGCAGCTGCCCAGGGACTCGCCGCGCCAGGCACTAAAACACTCCGCCAGGGCTGTCCGACCTTTTGGTGTCTCTGGGCCACACCGGGAGAAGAGTTGGCTTGGGCCAGACACTAAATACAGTGCGATCACAAAAATACCTCATCGTGTTGTAAGTGAACCTGCGATTTCGCACTGGGCCGCACTCACAGCCATCCTGAGCTGCACGTGGGCCGTGGGCTGGACACCCCCGCGAAAGCGTCGGTGACTAAAGCTGTGTGGCCAGGGCCCGTGGGTGAACACACTGGCGAGTAGAATAAAACAGACTAAAAAAGACTCAAGTACGTATGAAGGTTTAGCATACGAGAAGGGTAAGGTGGCATCTGAAATCCTAGGGCCTCCGTCACAAAAGGAAAAAAAACTTAGACAGCCAGAAATCACGAAGTCAGAAGACAACTGACAAGCTGGGAGAAAATATTTGCAACATATATCAGAGATACAGAGCTAATATCCCTAAGATCATTTTTAAAATCTTAAAAGTGAAGGGGAAAAGACCAAAAATGGGGTAGAAAATGAGGAAAAGAAACAGACAATTCACCCCACCAAAAGATATAAAAATGGTACTTAAACATATGAAAAGATGTTCCACCTTACCATAATTAGAGAAATGCAAATTGAAACTGCACTGGGGTGCCATTTCTCACCTACCAGATTGGCAAAAATTACGAAGTGTGGCACCACTTTCTGCTGGCGAGCCCGGGAGGAAGCCGACGCCATCAAATGCAGATGCCGCGGGGGGACCGGAGGTGGCCCCGCTGATCTGGAGGGACCGCGGGGCGTCTGACGCGCCCAGGCCTGGGTTCACCCTCTGACCCAGCAGCACTGCTCCCAGGAGCCGCTGCCCCCCGAGGGCACGCGCCCAGCAGTGCGACAGTGTGTGCGCACAGACTGCTGGTTGAGGCCGGCTTGTGATTCAGAGTACTGGCATCCCCTCACTGCCCGTGCAGACCGGGACACAGTCACACCATTGCTGTGCCTTCTCGGTGGCTCACAGGAAGTGATTTCCAGGACATGCTGTTAAGAGAAAGAAAGCCAAGTGCAGCAGTGTCCTCACTGTGCTTTCTCTGTGTAAGGAAGGGATGTGGAGTATCCGTCGTCTGCTCCTGGGGAGGGGAAGCACCCAGGAAAGATGGGCCGGAGCCGAAGAAATCGGTGAGCGGGAGGGAGGGAGGCGGGAATAGGTCGGAAGGCGGTGTGGGGAGGGAGAACGTGTCTCTGAGTGTTCTTTTTGCATAGCTCTGACTTTTAGAACCGAGGTACGTGTCACATGCTGAAGAAATAAATCTAATTGACAAGAGTGGATTTTAAAAAACGGAATGCAAATGGAAATAAGTAAACCTGACTGCATTTCAAATGAAGAATGCAGCCACTCTTCGTAGGAGGAGTGTCCTTTGGATACAGCATTTTTACTCTAAATCCTGAGGCTGAGGACTGTTGAAACCGTGAACCGATACTAAACCCTAGGTGGCTGGCCAGCTTTTCCCAGGAGTGTGAGTTAGCAGTTCTGCAGCTGTGCTGTGTGTTCTGGGGTTGAGCAAATTTGGAAATAAATTACGTGTGGTGGGAGCCAGGCCTCCCCTCTCGGAGAGGAACAGTGCAAATACGGGAGGAGAACGCTAGAGTCAACTCTTGGTTGAGTTGGAACCAGGAGTGACAGTATGAACTGATTATCTTCCAGTATGTATAGTAGAGAGATACAGACATAGGTAGCAGTGTGCAAGCACGTGCGCGTGCACACACACACACACACACACACGTCGGTCCCAGCTCTGTCTGCTGAGAAGGTGGGGAAGCAGTGAGACTCCGGGAAGCACCAGAGCGCCTGTTGTCCACGGCTGAATTTCTGAGTGTCAGCTCCCTTACGGGAACCAGGCTTCCTGGGGAAGTGGCTGGCTCCAGAACAGGGGTGGAGAGAGTGCAAGGTGCACCCGGAACATCTCGCCGTGCCAGAGCATCGGAGATGTTCTTGAAGAATGACTGGGTTGGGTTGGAAAGACGAAGAAGCCAGTTGGAAGGGGCTCCTGCCAGCCAAGCTGGGACCACTGGGCACCAACATGAGTTAGATGGTAGTGGGTTATAACCCAGAGAGAAAACAGTATTGCGAAAATAAATGAGTAAAGAAATGGAGGTATCAGTATGACATAACAATAGCTACAGGAAAACTATTCTTTACAGTAGAATGAGAGCTAAAAAATGTACAAAGAATTAGAAAATTGGGCAGCCATCATAGTAATAGTTGCTTCACCTAAGAAGCAAGACTCATCAGGGGATGCTGAGATTAATGGGTAAACTTTGGGGACGGACTGCTAAATGCTGGGGTGTACACCTGTGTGTGTGTGTGTGTGTGCATGCACACACGTGTGTGCAGAGAGAGCGGACCTCTCGAGCCACCAGCACAAGCTCACGGGGTGTAATGCTAACATTTAGGACATCCAGGAATTCTTGGTACTATTTTTGCAACTTTTCTATAAGTCTGTAATTGTCTAAAATTATCTCAAAATAAGAAGTTACATTTTTAAGCATGCCTATTTAGATTGATTCATTAGATGTATGGTATGCGTTTGGTCCAGAATGTAACCTTTGCCCCTCCCTCCCCCCACTGCCACCACCCTGGCCCGGGACTGTGCGGCAGCCTCCTGACAGTCCCCCCGCTCCCCTGCCTCCCTCCGGCTCTCCACCCAGAGCCAGAGGCTTTTAAAGGGGAAGTCAGGTGGTGGGTCTGCTCTGCTCGGAGCCCACAGTGGCTCCGCACTTCCCTCCCTGACAGCCCAAGTCCTTGTGCGTCTCGCCGTCTGCCCTGGCTCCACGCCCTGTCCCTCGCTGGGCCCCATGTTCGCAGCCACCAGGGTCCACTCTTATGTCCCTCTCAGTGAGGCTTGTCCTGCCTAGCAAGCACAGCTGCCCCCATCTCCTGGAACGCCTTTTGTTTTGCATACTACTTGTCTCTCTCTCAGAGAGTCCATGATTTCCTTATCCAGTGTTACCTCTAGGGGGACTGGGAGCTCCACAAGGGACAGAGCTTGTCCGTCTGCGCACCGATGTGTCCCCAAGCCCCTAGACCAGGGCCTGGCACAGAGTAGGTGCTTGATAATGGTGTGTGGCGTAACCACTCACATCCCTGTGTGCCCGCGGGCCGCCGGCAGCCCAGGATGGCCTGTGAGTGTGGCCCAACACAGAAGCGTGAGTTTCCTTAAAACATGGTGAGGCTTTTCGTGATTACATGTTGCAGTGTATTTAACGTGTGGCCCAAGGCGGTTCTTCCAGTGTGGCCCAGAGACGCCAAAGGCTGGCCACCCTGCGGGTGTGAAGGAGACCAGGGCACAGGTGTTTGAACACTGAGACGAGCTCCTGGGGAGAGATGGGAGCCCGCGGGCCTGGTGGGGACGGCGGGGACACGACCCTGTGCCCGCACGTCCCCAGCGTCCCCGGCTGGCAGGGTTCTGCCGATCTCACGGAGGGCAGTTCTGGTCTTTGCATGAAACACTAAATATTACTTGATTTATTAAATTGTAATCACGAGTCCTTCTTAGGATTAAGATTTGTAAAAAGAAAAACTGTCCCTTCAAGTGCAGAATTCAACGGGTCCAGAAACACTGGCTTGCTGTTACAGATTTCGTCACTGACTGTCATTGTTCAGCGAGAGCTTTCCCAGTGCTGGCTCCAAGCTCGGTCACACACACCACCTCTCGGCCCCACCTGGGACCCCGGAGGGAGGCGGCTCTATCCCCGTTTTCCGGGTGACTAAGCTGAGGTGTGAGGAGGCGGCAGGCCCAGGGCTGTGTCAGTCAGTCCTGACTGAGCAGGAGCTCAGACTTTCCTCCGTTTAACAGCATGAGCTACCCCGGCGTTCGTCCTGTCCCGCCCTGACCCCTCTTACTCCTCCTCCTGGAGGCGCTCCTGGCCCTCAGGGGGTCCTGCCCCCCAGAGACGGACTCAGGACTGAGCAGACCAGCAGTGGCTGCTGTCCCAGGGCCGGAGAGGGTCCCGGGTACGGCCTCAGCGACTTCGGGCCCACCTCTCTGACACTTCGCAGGCGAGACAGCTGCAGTGCTTCTGAGGGGCTGCGTGGGCCAGAGCTGCGTGGGCCAGAGCTGCGTCGGCTCTCTCTGCTGAAGGTGTGCGGCACGGTCTTCGGTTCGGTGTAGATAAGGCCTTCCTTTAAGACACACAGATGCCATTTCGTGGGAGTCCCTGTCCCCTTCCTGTTTAACCTTCTGACATCAACTACTGTTGTCATTTCCAGGGTCTTAACCTTGGCTCTGTGCGCTCTCGGAGGCGGTGGCTAGGCCTCAGGGGCCCTCGAGGCCCGGCAGTGCTTGTGTGTGGGTGCGCCCACGTGCCCTTTCCTCGGGACGAGGGTCTGTGGCTTCCAGGAGGAAGGGCGGTTCACTCTGAAGACGGCGGCAGGCGTCCGCCTTAGTCCTTAAGGCCCTTCCCTTCCGGCTTCCTGGTTACCTGCTGACGGGGGTTCTGTCCTCTGGACTCCTGTGTCGTATTCAGCCCGATAGCAACATTCGAGCTTCATTTCCCTGTGACTTTCGGTGGCTTCCAGGTGAAAGCTAGAGATCCCGCTCTTACAGACAAGGGCCTTCCAACGGGAGCAGGCGGGATGGACGCCTGCAGGCACCGGAGGGGGCGGCTTGAAAACATACGTAGACATGACATCTGTCGCTTCAGATCTGACAGCTAGGACGTTAGAAAAAATTTTGAGTTACGTCGTTTTATTTTCTGACAAAAGCATGTTTTTTTCCTAGAACCAGTTTCAAGGAGTAATACAAACAAGCAAACTTTTTTTAGAACAGCAAAAAAGCGGGGAGTAGTTCATACTGTTTTCCTTTTTTTAAACAAGTGCCGTTACTAGGTGTATGTTGCCGCTTTAGCTTCTGTAGCCGTTAGCTCGCGCAGGCGTCCCCAGAGGCGATGGGGACGCATTCACATCTGTCACAGGAGGCGCGTTTGGGACTTAACGGTGATTGGCAGTTTCCCCGAGACTCCCTAAAAATATTTAGTCCAAATGAGTGCCGGCCCAGTCGGGCACCCTGAAATCCCCCCCGGAATGCTAGGATTTCAGTCCTCCTCGGATTCTGTCATTATAATGACAGCTAAAGCCCGTAATTCGTATCTGCTTCCCGCCACGCTTCCAATTCCATCGTCCCCCGGAAGGTGGGAGGCGCGTTCTGCCCTCGCTCGCAGGTGTGTAGCGCTAGCCTGGCGTCTGCAGCGGGGAATCGAAGTGTTGGAGGAAACCGTCCCGGCTGCAGAGGTGTTACCTTGGGTTTGGCTTTAAAATGTTTTGAGGGCGTTCCGTGAAACCGCTGGCCGGGAGGAGCAGGGTGAAGCTGCCTAACGCAGGCAGAGGGTGGAGGAAGCACGCTGGGCCCGAGCCGCAGAGCAGGCTTTAGGCGGGCTCGTTTAATCTCGTTTCGCACTGAGCATCGGGTCTGTGTTCCGGTGCCTGGTTTGCAGGCTGCTTGTCGTGCACTCCGGCCCGATTGGACGGCTCTCTGATCCAGTACTTACCTTCATTCTCGTAACAAATATCTGCTGGCCAAACTGTGTGGAGAACAACCCCGCGCTGTGACCCCCAGCGGGGAGCCACGCACGCATTCTCTACGGTGCGCCTGCTGGTGGCCCTGCCTGGGCAGTCCCCTGGGCCCCTGCCCGCCCGCCCCACTCCTGCCCCCGGTGGCCTGCACTCTGCCCGCCGCCGGCTTCCGATTGGCCTCCTGGCTTCCTTGTCTCCAGATGTTTGGCCTCCACGCCATCTCCACACCGAAGTGATCCTTCTAATGGGCAGCTCTCACCAGGCCCGTGTGCTACTCCGGGGGTGCCTTGCTGCTTGTAGAAGAAAGCCCTCCTCCGTGGAGGAGCTTCCGTGGTCTTTACCGCCTGGCCTCAGTTTACCTCTGACCTCTTTCCCCACCTCCCTCCACCTGCCTGGGTAGCCCCGCGCTCTCTGGCGTTTCTCCACGGAGGCACGGCTGGCGTTTCAGGTTGGACAGTTTCTCTCACAGGGAACTGGGGTGTATGCAGAAGGTTGAGCATCCCCAGCCCCAAACTGCTAAATACCTGTAGCTCTCCCCACTCACTGTGACAAGGGGAAACACCTCCTCATTCCCAGAAGCCCTTGGGACCCACAAGAGTCCCCAAACACTCCCCGCCCGTTTGCCGCGGTGCCTCATCCCACTGTTCCCTCTACCCGTGGCGTCCCCCTCCACCTCCTGGCCCTGCGGGCAGCGCTGCTGTGTGTCCTCTGTCTGACACTGGGGTCTGGCGGAACTTTCAAGAAGCCACCCTTCCTTCTTCGGGTCGAGATGGTTTCTCCCTTTCTGCTCCTAAAGTGCTGCTTATGCCTGCATTGCAGGGGTAACAGTGTACAGAAGTGTTGTGGCGTGGTCTTAAATGGGCTGTAACGCACCATTGGACAGTCGCTACAACATCACACACGACGGGTGGGGGGTGCACAGAGCCGTGACGAAGCCCCGGGAGGGCAGCGCTGCGTCCGGCCGGTGACAGCTACGGCGCCGCCCCTCATCGGCAGCCCCACGGCGCCCTCGGTGTGGGCCTGGTGCTCCACACAGACGGCTGCTCTCGGGGCTTCGCAGCTCCCACGGGACAAAGAGACGGTGTAAATTATTGTCGCTGATCTTGTTATTAGAAGAACAACCATATTGATCAATAGGTTCTTTCAATCCCTTGTAACTTGTCTCGGTTTGTGTTTGGCCAAATGGAGCCACTTCTCCCAACACCGGCTGCAGTCAATACCGTGCGGTAGAATGATGTTGCTCTTCCCGCGTCGTGATCTTTGTCCTGAAGAGTTATGCACACCAGCGCCCAGGCCGCCGTGTCCTGCAGGCCATCGGCTGTCTCGCCGCAGATTTGTGCGCAGCGATTGAATCTCATTAGCTCGGATTTACGCTGCAGAGGCCGCGCGCGCGTGTAAATAATCGAAGCCTTCCAGAGCCGTGTTAAATCTTCAGCTGATTTTAAAAGCAGTTTATCTCTGTGTTTTACTTCATTCCCTAATCCCAGTCTGCACGCTTGGTTTTCCCTCCACTTAATCTTTCCGTAGTGTCCACGGGTCGAGATGAAACAGATGCTCGTTTTCACGAACGCAGCGCACACAGTGCCTGTCCGTTTACACCACAGTGGGCTCTGGTGTTGTTAATCGTGTAAATCATGTCCTACTGAATGCTAATTACAGTCGGTTGCACTAACGGGGCTGTCCGTAGTTACGGGAGTGGTGAGGGTCACCACTCGCACCGTCACCATCACCGTCGTCACCCCACCTCAGTAGCAAACGAATGAGAATGCAGGCCCGGGACCCGGGCCCTGGGCTCCATCCCTGGCTCGGCCCCTTCTGGCCGAGTGGCGTTGAGTGGCCACTTCACTCCCTGTGCCGCCACTTCCTCCCTGCACGGCGGAGCCGGCCAGAAGCCTCGCGAGTGGGGCCGCCGTGCAGCTCGCCCGGTTCACCCCGGCGGCCGCGGGCGAGCTGGCGGCGGCGGTGGGCGGGGTGGGGAGTGGTGTCCAGCAGGCGTCTGTCGAGGGCCGTGAAGCTCTGTAGGTCCCGTACCTGACTGATTCACCGTGTCGGCTGTTTGTCACAGGCAGCGTGAGTACAAGAACGTTCCTTTTTTCTGCGCAAAAGTCCTTTGTGATAACGTGGGGCTTTTTTTCAAACAAGATGAAAATACTTTTCTTCCTTTCCCCCCGCATGCTGGTGACAGTGTTTGCATCAGCTTTTAAGGCACCTACGTGCTGCTCAGACTCACTCTTCAGGGCCCCCGTGTCTCCGGCCGTCGGCTCCGGGGACGGGAGGTCTGTCGGGCAGACTGGGAGTAGCACCGTGTGGGTTTTGCTTTAGAGTTAACCTCCGCGCTGTGAGGATCTCCTCCCACCGTGCTGGCTGTTTCCTCTCCCCAGAGCGCTGGCGAGTCCCACCCCAGACTTGATTCTGGGGCCTGCTCCCTCCTCTGCCTGCTCCTGCCTCCTGGGTGACCTCGCACGCCCTGGGGTTGACTGCCTTCTGTTTGCCGGTGGCGCCCACCTTGTCGCCTGTGGTCCGGCCTCTCCAGGCTTCCGCTGCCTGTTGGCGTCCCGCTTCAGCAGTGGCCCCTGAGTCAGCGACTGGCACCTCCCTGCTTCCCGTGGCCCGACCTGCCCTCCTCGCTCTCCTGCCTCACAGCCACTCCACTGGCACGTTCTGTGGCTTCTTCCTTAGAAGCCGATCCAGAGCCCACTGACTTCCCAGCAGCTCCGCCCCACACCCAGGGGCGTGGCCAAGCTGGCGCTCCCCTGGGTCCCTGCAGCATCCTCCCACCCACCTCTCCGCTTCTGCATTGCACCCTTGTGATGTCTTTACACGCCGTTGTCAGAGAACTGTTTTTACAGTGTCCCTCCTCCGCCCAGAACGCTCTTCCAGCTCCCCTTCGCACTGAGACCCCGTGCCGTGCTGTGGTCTCTAAGGCTCCGTGTGACCCGGCCCCTCCCCTGCCCAGCTCCTCCCACCCCACCTCCTCCACTTGCCCCCGACTCACCCCCTCCGGCAGCCCCTCTGGAGCCCCTCAGGCCTGCTTCTGCCTCAGGGCTTTTGTTTCCACTGTGCCCTCTGCCCCCGCTCTTCCCTCCACCCCCCAAGAGGCTGCCGGGCCTCCCCGACCGCAGCACCCTGCCCACCGGCCACTCCGTCCCTGATGCGCTTTCTGCTTCTCCACAGCACTGTCTCCACGTGGCACGTTACTTGCTTATTAGCTTACCTTGCTCTCCACCCACCAGAACGTGAGCCCTGAGGAGGAGAGACTTTGCTCTGCCCCCCGCGGCTCCCCACACCTCGCGCGGCACCCGGCACACGCTTCGTGCCGGCAAACATTTCCTAAGTCGACAGGTGCTGTTCTGCAGTGTGATCTCACAGCCCTCGGCAGTGGGTGCTGCTCGGAGAGGGGACAGTGTCCCTGGCACCTAGCAAGGTGGTAGCCAGGCCGCGGCTCCGCCTCTGTCCCTTCAGTGCGTGTCCTTTCTGCTCCGGCTCGTGGCCTCCCGGGTCCAGGTGCCTCTGAGGCCTGGCCAGCCCACTGAGGACTCACCGTGCCTTTGAGGCCCGCTGCGGGGTTCTGTCCAGCGTGGCCACGGGCTGCTTTTCCGGTGCCTGGAGGCGCAGGCCACCGCGGGACGGAAAGGCGGCTTGGCACCTGGTCCCGGCCCCGCTGCTGTCAGCCTGAGCCACCTCCTGAATCTGCCACTCAGAGTCCCCGGGACGACCCGACTTGATCGCACTCTCTCCTGCTCCTCGTCCCGTTTTCAGGGCTTAGAAGTGTCCCTGGCACAGAGGCCGCCCCGCCCTGATGGCTGCCGAGAGAAGGAGGCCCGGGGCAGAAACAGTGCCGACAGCCCTCTGTCATTCGCTCAGCAGATCCTGACCCGGCACTGCCTGTGGCAGGCACCGCGCCGGCCTTCAGAGGACCGCCGGGCTCCCGGGTGTGCCAGTCCACCCCAGCGCCTGTGGGGCGAGGGGTTGGGGTATCCGGTTCAGGTGGAGTGCGGTGGTGTTCCTGCCTCACCCGTGAAAAACAGGCTCCAGGAGAAGTTTCACGGCTGCACCACCACGGCGGGGCTGGGGTGCCACGGAGCTGCCAGGGCCTCCCGAGCAGAGCAAAAGAGAGGGGAGAGGGGAGACCTGTCTCGATTCTAGGAAAGCCATGGGTAGCATCCTGATAGTGGCCACCGGTAAAGACGCGTGCCGTGTGGTCGGAGCTGTAATGTGCGCTCACCGATTGGGCTTTCCCACCAGCCCCGCAACGCGAGTGTTCCCACCGCCTGATGGACAAGACGAGACTCGGGAGGGCGTTCTAAGCAGTGGGGCTGGGGTCGGGCGGGGGACCCGGGAAGTCCCGAAGTCCCGGCCTGGGCTGTCCCCTTCTGCGCTGTCCGGGGAAAGGCCACTGGGTCAACAAGTACAAGAAGGTCCCGGTCAGGACAGGTCGCTGTCTGGCGGGGAGCGGACTGAAGTGAGCCAGGGTTTCTTTAGAGCTTCTTGAGGGAACTATGGTCTCGATAGCACTTAATTTGGGTAGGAAGTGTGTTCAGAAGATACTTCTCACTCTTCCGGTTCTGTTTTCCTCTTCTCGCAGGCCTCGGCCGCTGAGCGTTTTGTTGATAAATTCAGCGTGCGGTTGGGACTGCTCTGGAGATGGTACCTGCCCTCCAAGGGAGAGAGGATTTATGGTTTCCATTCACCCTCATTAAAATTGGAACATTTGCATCTTAACTTTTATATCTCGTTCCAGGAATTTTAAGCAGACTGATTGTATGGAAGTGGGTCGTATTAATTGCAAATGGGCTAGGCATCTGCTCACTAACACTGAGTGATTTTTTTAGCTGTTTTGTTTTTATATATGTTCTCCCGGCGTGATTAAGTGAGGGCTGTCAGTGATGCTGTTGTGAGACCGGGGTTTTCAGAGATGTGTAATGTAACCATAAAAATGAATTTCAGAGGGAATCTCTGGGAGTTCTTGAACTGGGAGCAATTAGGCGTCTTAGAGCTGCCGGGTTTTTATGCACAGTTTTCCTGGAGCTGTGAGGGTCTGCTGCGCAGCGGGCTCCAGGCTGGGGGTGGGAGGCGGCGCGGGGGGTGTGGAGGGAGCAGCATGCTGTCTGTTTCTACCGCAGGCTGTGAGGTGGGGAGCAGTGCGGAAAACTGCCATCCGGGTGCTGGTGGCTGGCCGAACAGGCCGGTCACTCCCTTCCTGATAGCCACGGAAGCGCGGGTTGCTTGCCACGCTCGTTGTTAAGGAAGTCGATGTGCGACGCACAGGCAGCCAGCTCAGGAAGCACCCGTGGCTGCACGGAGCTGAGAGGCTCCTTGCTTGCGGCCCCTGCTGGGCCTTGACTGTGCCGGGCAGGTGTGACCCTCCAAGGAGGGTCACACGCACAGTTGCCCAAACACACTTGACCACAGGTGCCATTTCCTTTTGGTGGGGTGCGCTCTGGGACACGCTGTCGTGGAGCCCTTCCTGAGTACTCACATTAAAATGAGGAACAGGAGAATTAAATGATGCCGTCCGGGTCGTGCCGTTGAACTAGGGTCTCAGTCCCTCGCTCGGGGTGGCTGCGGTGGCCATCGTGCCACTTTGAACCTGGCAGGGTCAGGCTTCTTTCAGTCTTGGGTTCCAAGCCGCTGGTGCCCCTGGCTCAGCGTGGGCCTCTGCTCACCCACGCCTGTCTGTCCTTGACAAAGAGGAAGGTGACCCTGCCTGAGCAGCAGTGAGTGGGGAGGGACATGTGGCCACGTGGAAGAGGAGAGCGCTCCAGAACAGGCAATGTTTTTTGGCGTGGTCTCCCGCCCCCGCCCCGGGGCTGCGCCCTGCTGGGTGAGTCCAGTGTGCCGTGCCTGTTCTGTGCAGGAAAGGCATCTGGTGTTGGTGCTCCGTCACCTTCTGTCCCCGTTGCATCCTCAAATGTGTGGAATCTTTCACGGCTAGAATCAAAGGTTACGCCAGGCTCGCTTGTCCGTTCCTGCGACCAGCGTATGCGCCCTCACACAGAAGCACCTGCCGCACACGGCCTGGCCGCGTGGCCCGTGTCCCGGGCATCACTATTCCCGGGGTGGAGTGGATTTGAACCGACTGATCCAGACCTGGACTCTGTCTCTCCTGGAACCAGTGACAGGACGCTGACGAGAGTAAGGGGTGGGTCTGCTACCATGGAGTTGAGAGGAGCTAGTTGGCTCACAAGAGGGCGAGGCTGCAGCCTGAACCTGTGACCTTGACCTCACTAACTTCAGGCATCCGAAGCACCAGCATCCTCGAAACTGTGCAGCACCAGTCTGACTGCCGAAATCCCTCGCCTCGTGCTTCGCGGGGCTGTCTTCCCCGTCAGCCCCCTGCGCCCGCAGAGTGCGGCTGTTACCCAGAGGGAGGATCGCGCGCTGCCTGTAATGTGATGTGGGGAAATCATTTAGAGCACTTAATTTGTGTTGACTCTTTATTGGTGCACTATTGCAATTAAGTTAGATTAATGAAAGGTAAATTCCAGTCTACGCATGAAAAAAAATCTCGTGTAAAGGCCCTAATTAGTATGTGTTTATTTAGCCTCTCATGGTTTAATTGCATCCCATCTTGCTATTTACAAACAGGCATCGTTAAAGAATAATGAGTGTGTGAAGAGCATTAATACTAGCAGCAGATGAGGTAATGGAGGCTGGTAGGGAGAGGAGGGGGTGGGGCGAGGGAAATCTGCTGGTTTTGTATTATATTATTTTCCAGTGAAGGAGAAAGCAGGACGAGGGGTCCTCCGAGCCAGTCCCCCAGGGGAGGACAGAGCGGGCAGTGTGCAGGGCGGCCGCTGGTAGCTGGGCTGTTTTCAGTCCGCTGCTGCAGTGTAGCCTGGGGAGGGGAGCGCACACTCACACGGCCGCCTGTGGCCTCGGCTGGCAGGGATCGGGCTGCGGCTTTTTTCCCAGCCCTGCGTTGCCGGACATCCGCGCTTCGAGTCACCGAGGACTCCCGGGACCCGAGAGAGCCGGCGGAGCCGTGGGTCCTCCGCGGGCCGCTCAGCCCCTCCGGCGAGCAGCCTTTGAAAAAGCAGATCCCAGTGTGAAGTGAACCAAGAAGGAGGTTCACCGTATTTCACTGGCACCCCTGATATCTCCTTCCCGTTTTACAAGCTTTGCAGCCATTTCTTGAAGTTACAAAGCGATTTTATCTTCTTCTGATGGGTCCTCGATCATTTACATGCTGTTCTAACATGGCTCAAGGGCAGAAAAGCTGAGCGCCAAGTGGGAGGGAGATGAGCAGAAGGAAGGGAACCCGGTGATGATAATATGTTCCTGTCATCTGTTGTGGGGCTCGCCCGCCCGTGGCATAAAACAGGCGCCCCTCCTGAAGGAGCGGAAGGAGGGGCAGAGGTGCCGGGCCTGTGGAGGCGGTGCCGGCACCGCTCGCAGAGCCCCTCACCGAGCCCACAGGAATTAGCCTCCGCGCGCCAGCGCCTCAGTTTCCCCGTGCTCTGCTGCTGGCACACCGTCCTGTGGCCGCGCCTGCAGAAACGCAAATTGCTGCTGTGCGAACTGCTCGGACGCCCTCCACCTCTCCAGGGATTCCTGGGTGAGCTGAAGTCCAGGGCTTAGTTTATTTAAAATCGGGTTATAGGAATTCACAGTTTTCAGTACATTTCTTCAAACAAACTAGATTAATTTTAAGCTACCCTAAATAGAAGCAAAAAAAAAAAAAAGTTTTCCAGTGTTCTGACGGCCGCCCGTGCGCGAGGACACGGCTCGCGGTGTCCGCACGCGGAAGAGGGCCCGCCGGGCCGGGCGCCGGTCTCGCTCCTTGTCGCTCACTGGCAGCTGTTCCTTTTCAGCTCACAGAACCGTGGGGCGTGTTTCCCCGTTCGTATTAATTGGATTTTAAAGTGACCTTGTCTATGTATTGATTTGAATTAAAATTTTCTACATCAAGGTCAAGTTGGCACACGTCCTACAGTCAAAATAGTGAAAAGCCAAGTGCTGCCCAAGAGGGCATCGACAGGACCAGTGGGGGTGTCGAGGTCCGGGTTGGCCACGGGGGCGCCGTGGTGCCCTCCTCATGCAGGTGAGAGGTGGCGGGTCTGGGTGGGGACCCCTCTGCCTGGACTTGAACCTGCCTCCTGCCTCTTTGGGGCAACAGCGCCGCTGAGCCCCTCAGAGCCCAGAAAATGCTGCTCGGGGGCGTCGGTTTAGGGTGAGCTTGCAGCTCATCTGAGTTCACACAGGCCCCCCTGAAAACGATCATTAACTTGAACTACCCAGCCAAGACCTCATCTGTGAGTCTGTCTGCAAACTGCCCACTTAGCATCTCTGCATGTAGGTTTCAGCAGCATCTCAAACTCAGTGAGAGGGAGGTGACCCCTCCTCCCCCCACCCTGTTCTTCTGTCCCCTTCCTCATCTCACCTCAAAGCGGAACCACCGACCTGGCGCTCAGGCCAGACACAGCCCATTGCAGCCTTGCGGGCTTGCCTCGCCCGTGTCACAGGGCGAAGGGTGAGCTGCGTTTTCGGGGGAAGACCCCAGGAGTTGGGGGGCCTGGGCGGGGCCACACATTGTCTCCAGGCCACATCCGCCAACACCCCCGGGGGCATGTCCCGTGGACACTGTGCGGGGCGGGCTCGTCTGCGCGGCCCTGTGGCGACTGGGCAGGCACCCAACGAGTATTCTGGGCGGAGCCCACAGCTCCGTGATGTGCAGTGCCCCGCCCCCCGGAATTCCTCGGGTGCACGGGGAGCCCCACCTGCGCGCGCTTACGCTGCTGCAGTCACGTGTCCCTCTTACCACCTCCTTTGAGGTGGGAGCCACGTCTGGCACTTCCTGGCCAACCTGGGCTTCAGTCTGCGCCTGTAAAAATGGGAGCGTTGGGCCCTGGCCGGGTGGCTCCGTCGACAGGAGCGTCATCTCGTACACCTAAAGTTCACGGGTTCGATTCCTGGTCGGGGCACCCACAGAAGGAAGTCGGTCCGTGATTCTGTCTCACGTCAGTGTTTCTCTCTGCCTCTCCCTCCCCCTCTCATTCTAAAAATCAATGAACATATCCTCGGGTGAGGATAAAAAAGCACGGGAGTTCGACAAATGATTTTTTAAATTCTTTCCGGCTCCAAAGTTACACGGTTCTCTGAACCAATGTCTACACCCAGTGCGTCCCGTACTGCAAACACTTAGCTGTGCGTAGGTAAGTGCCTATCGGGACCACGCACCTCACTGTCTCTCTCTTCGGAGTTGGCACAGAGGGGTGGGCTCTCAGCGCGCAATGCGCTCTAGCCGAGCCCATGCGCCTCTCCCTCCCGCCCCCACGCTTCCAACCACACTTTGGAAAACTGACAAAGTACCGCAGACCTCTTAAGGATGCCTGCATGTTAGATAGACTTCTACCTCGTTCGCACCTGGCAGGTTACCTCTGTGGGTGGCTGGGTGGCTGGCTTCTTTTTTTTTTTAACATCCCTCCCCCGAGCGGAGGTCAGCCATGCAGCTTTGTCCGAATGACCGATCCGGGCCCCCTTCACCCCACCCCCCACAGGGCCTTTATGCCGGTCGGGCATGCAGCATCTGCTCCTGGGTTCCTCGTGCAGATAAGCTTTTAGTCAGCTCGCCTCCCGGTATCTTAGCACAGATCCTGCTCAAGGTCAAAGTGCTCCCCCCTCCCCGTGCAAGCCTCGGAGGAGCAAGGCTTCAAGTGGTCGGCACCTGCCAGCCTAGCCAACACCCCACTACTCTATTTGCTAAGTTTGTGTTAGCTAGCATGTGGTGGCAGGCTGGAAATGAACGTTTTTGCTATTACCCTCACCTTTGTTCCCACTTTGCCTTCCTGCCTTGTGACTTGCCTTCCACAGCAAGCTAGAGGTTCTCTTCCTGGGCCACTGCTCGGCAGGCGGCCGATTAGACCACCGAGTCCAGCCCCAGCCGCCAGCCCGCCAGCCCGCAGCCCGATGAGCAGCTGGGCAGTGACAGCATTTCTGAGGGCGCTTCCCTGGGAGGCCGGTGGCCTGCTGGCAGGTCCACCGGCTTCCTGCTTCAGCCACCTTAGCTCCCGGTGAGGAAGCACAGTGCCTTCTTTGACTCCTCACAACCTGCCATCGAACACTCGGGGGACAGACGCGGGAGGAGTGTTGAGTGAGCTCTTTGGAAATGTGCTGCCTAGTATAGAAGAAGGGTTACCTTGGCAACAGCAAGCCTGCTTCATTACCAGATGGCATTAGCTTTATTTGTGGTATTCCAGAGCAGTTGCCAAGAACCGACCTGTAGCCCCTGTCACCGGGCGTTTTGCCTGTGACTGTGGCCAGCATTGGCTAGTTTGCAGATGGCCTCCGTCAGCCTGTGTGTGAGGCGTTGCCACATCCATCTACCAAAACTCCAAGGTCATTGCATCCTGGTGCACCCAGATACATTAAAGCCAGCCCGGGCCAGCTACACGAGAATCTGAATCGTTGCAGAGTGATGTGAGGGCTGGAAAGAACGGCGGAGAGTGCACGCTGAGCTCCGTCTCGATGGCGGAGCTTGAGAGGCTCATTCTGCCCTCCCGGCCACGCCGCGCTCTGCGGAGAAACGGAGGCACGAGAGGGTGTTGGACTTGCCCTTGGCCCCACTGCCTGCAAGTGGCAGGTGTGAGACCGCAGCCCAGTGCCCTCGGCTGTCACTCCTAACTGCCTCCTTTGGGAGCCATCGGGGAGCGTGGTCTTGTTCCCGCCTCAGGGCGCAGCACCCCTGTCGGCCGCTCTAGCCGCAGGAGTGGCGGCGGGCAGGTGCAGGAACGTGAGCGCAGGTTCGCCGTGTGGAGGCTGCAGGTCCGGCTTTGACGCGGACGGGCTTCAGGCCGTCTCCTCCGTGGGGTCCTGGCGGGTCTGGGCGGGGCCACCGCGGGAGCATCTTCCGGGCCAGCCGCCGGGGTGCTTGGTGCGTGAACGAACGTAGGACGGGGGAAGGGCAAAGGAGGGTGTTCACCCTAACTCAGATTCACACAGTGAAAAAATTAGCTCAGCTATCGCCTCGGCCGGGTAGCTCAGTTGGTTAGGGCATCATCCCAGTGCTCCACGGTTGTGGGTTCCATCCCTGGTCAGGGCACGTACAAGAATCAACCGGTGAATGAATGCATGCCTGAGTAGAACAACACATTGGTGTCTCTCTCGCGCCGTCTGAAAATCGGTTTAAGACATTTAATCTATCAGAGTATTTGCTCCCCTCTCCCTAGTCGTGGTCTTGACATACCATTTCCCACTGAAAAGAGCCAGGGCTGCTGGAGGAAAGGCCCTCAGGCAGGGCTTGGGGAAGACGCCCCGGAGCGGCAGACACCAGAGAGCAGGGAAGCGTCCAGGAGAGCGGGGCCTGGAGAAGAGGCTCCGCGGCAGGGATGCCCGCCCGCCGCAGGCAGCACGGCGTGTCGGTGGGAACGGTGCGCATCAGGCAGAAACACATCAAATGTGTTTACATCTGCGGGTTTGTAATCATGTTAGGGGAGGGAAGCTAATCCCTTCTACCCTGGAAGAAAACGAGCGAACCCCCATGCGTTGTTTTAAAAACCGGCAAATAAAAAGAAATGAGCAATCTACCCTGCTTTTCCTATGGAACGAACTCTACCCCTGGGTAACCAAATTGGAGATGAGGGAAGTTTTTCCTGTAAAAGTGCCCCAGCTCGTGAACAAAAACGGAATGATCGCTGTGGCCTCGGGAACCCCGGGGAGCTAATGGGTCGCCCGCTGCGGAGAAGCCCGACTTCGAGTGCCCCCCGTTGGTCGGCTGCCACGCTGCCTGTGAAGGAGTCTTGACAAAAAAAAAATAAATCGAGCTGGAATCCCATCTACTCGCCAGTTTACGGGAAGTACGGAGTAAGGGGAGCACGTACAGTACTCCACAGGGGGGCTGTCCGCAAAATGCAGACCGGAAAACTCAAGGGGAAAACAGCCCCGTTTCGTCGCCAAGCCAAGCGGGGCTGGCAGCCGGGAGGAGGGCAGCTTTCGTGTAGGAGAGGCTGCCGGGACCGGGCGGCGTTCGGATGCTGACACGAGTGACCGACACGCCCTGGGGGGGCCGTGGGAGGTGTGAACACCGGCGGGCTGAGCGTCGGTGACATTGGAGGGTTTCTAGCCCTCTGTGTTTCAGACGGAGGAGAGCGTCACGG
Source organism: Trachops cirrhosus (assembly GCA_028533065.1). NCBI lineage: Eukaryota > Metazoa > Chordata > Mammalia > Chiroptera > Phyllostomidae > Trachops > Trachops cirrhosus. The sequence goes on from CM052540.1 coordinate 3,037,705, forward strand.
CGAGGCTTTGCTGTTTTCAGAGCCTTTGTCTTTGGGAGACGTAGGATGAAACACTTACACATGAGACGATACCAGAGTTATTTGTTTAAAAAAAATACAGGAAGAAAAAAGCAGGTGGGGAGGGGGTGAAGCAAGGTTCGCCAAGAATTATAGTTGTTAAAGTTGGGGTGGGTCCATGGGAGTTCTTTATACCATTTCGTTTATGTTTGTGTATTATTTAAAATCTTCTATGCCTGAGCTGGGCTCAGTTGGTTGGAACATTGTCCCATGCACCAAAAAGGTCGCAGGTTCAATCCCTGGTCAGGGCACATACCTAGGTTGCGGGTTCAATCCCCAGTTGGTGTACATGTGAGAGGCAGCCGATCAATGTTTCTGTCTCACATCGATGTTTCTCTCTCTCTCTCTCAAATCAATAAACATGTCCTCGGGTGAGGATTTTAAAAAATCTATAATAAAAGATGTGAAGAAATAAATTAAGTCGGTACTTACGGAGGGGGTGGATTTTATTTTACTCTAATAGCACCTATTGCTAGCAAGAGCAGGATGAAGTGGGTGTGTTCATAGCAATGTACCCTGCGGCAGATTGTATCAAAAACCTTAAAATATTTGTATTATTTCCTCAGTAATTACAATTCTACAAACCTGTCCTCGAGAAACAATCCCAAATGTAGTGAAAGCTTTGTTAGCAGAAATGCGTGTTGCAGCCATAAAAAATAAAAAAGAAGTTAAATATAAAAATTCTGTATTTTTAGTGTTTTTCCCCCTGAATTCCAACTTAAGGAACTTGAGAAATTACTAAGGCAATTTGTCAGTTAATTAAAATCAACTAGACTTGGGGTTTTTTAAAGGAAACAGTTGCTTAGTTATCCTTGCCTGTCAGCAGAGAGAGCTGGAGTGTGCAGCGGACCCAGTGGCCCAGCACTGGCCCGCACTGCAGCCTACCACGAGGCCGTTAATCTCAGTGCTTATAACCACAGGACTACAGCTAATTCCTTTCCCTCCCTCCTGCTCTTCCTGCCAATAAAGGGCGTGTAACCTAGAGACAGAGTTGCTCTTCCTACCTTTGTGGTTTATTGGCATCCTTAAGTAGCGACTTCCAGTTGTGTAAGAGATGACCCTTCCAGGGCTCCATGGCGTAGCAATAATTAGAAGTACTGTACAGAAATGTAAGTGTGCGGTTAATGAGATAGGACGGTTTCATTAACATTCTCCTCAGTGTAAATAAACGCACCGCACCTTTCTCTTGCCCAGTTCATATCCTGGCCCATCGGAGGCGTCGACTCAGCGCGGAAGTTAGTGAAGGGATGACCGTTAGGGAGATGGGGACTGATCAGGGAGGAGGAAGGGTGCTGTGGAGGGCGGGCGGTTGAATGCCCGCAGGGAACGGGGAACAAGGAAGGGAGGCGGGGTGGGGCTGTTCTCTGGCCAGGGGCTTTTGTCCCTTGCCGTCGGGGGGGCCCCTTTCAGCCAGCCAGTCCTGTGATGTCAGCCTCGCCAGCGCAGCCGGCCCGCGGGCCCCGGTGGGTCCTGCACTGAGTCCCCCTCCGGGGCCCCCCATCTAGGAGATGGAACAAGAGGCTTGGCAGTGCATCAGAGGAGGTACAGGAGCCCCCCACCCCCCGCCCAGTTGAAGGAAGGGGCCGTTTCTTCTCGTGGTGTTAGCTATTCCGCCAAGCACAGTGGGGTACTTTTTCCCTGGCATATATGAAACTGCATTTTTTAGTGTTTTTTTTTTAATCCATGTAGTCCCTTAAAATTCTAAAAGAATAAAAGCACTTAAATGTATTTCCAGGACGACATTTCTTTTTGGAGGTAAAACTCGGCTACTCTGCATTGACCTTCAGAATTTATTTGACGCTGCTTCTCCACTTCCGAGCAGCCATTATAAAGAGACGGTTCCACCAGGGACGTCTGGTGCGTGCCTTTGGGCGCTCCTGCCCTCTCCGCGTGACCCACGGTGTGCGAGGGGCCACGGTGTCCCGTGGGAACGTGTGCGCACCAACTCCCAGAGCGCCAGGAGCGCCTTTGAAGAAGACACCCTTAGGACAGAGAGTACGCTTGTGGGACTTGCCACGGGCGTTTATGAGGCAGGATCAGGGACACGTCGGGGCGGGCAGAGGCGCTGCGGCCCGCGCCCTCTTTAAGTGGCTAAGGGAGCGCTCGTTTCGCTGGGAGTTCGTCTCTCCGGTTTCTCAGGGCTCCGGGATGCCAGCGCCGGGGCGGCCCCCGCGCCCTCCCTCGCGTCCCCCGGCACGCACTGGAAACAGGAGGGAAGCTCCTCTCCTCGTCCTCTTGCCCGCCTGTGTGTGATTTGCACGTTCACGTGGGAGTGTTCACATTTGCACACATGTGTTCTGACAGGTGACCTTGGGGAAGGTGCTGAAAGTGATCGTCGTCATGCGGAGCCTGTTCATCGACCGGACGATCGTGAAGGGGTTCAGTGAGAACGTCTACACGGAGGACGGCAAGGTGAGCGCCCCGCGTGCTGTGCCGTGTCGGTGCCGTGTCATGTCAGCCGTGTTGTCGCTGCCGTGCCATGCCGTGTCATGCTGTGTCATGTCATGTCATATCAGCTGTGCCGTGTCAGCCATGTTGTGTCAGTGCCATGCCGTGTCGGCTGTGCTGTGCCGGTGTGAAGGGGGACACTCTACAGAGGCGTCTCTCTCCCTGCGCATTTTGCATCAGGCTTCTGCTTTTCGCTGTAAACCCGCCGCCCGCAGTTGGGATTTCTGATTTATCGCCTCAGACCCCAGTCGCCTCATTAGACGTGTGTTCTGGGGAAATGGGCTCTTTCCTGCCTCGCAGTCGCGCAGCACGTCGGTGCCCCAGGGCTCCCGTGTCGCTTTCCCGGAGCCGCGAGGGAGAGCCGAGCTCGCGGCTCGTGCGGCGCACAAGCTGCCGCAGGCAGGCGCTCTCCGGGAAGCCGGCCGGCCGCCCTAGGCAAGCTGCTGGTGCACGGCGGCCCGTGCGGAGCTCTGCCGGCGGGGACCATAGGCTGCCTCCACGGCGGCGTGTTTCACGGGGAGTTCCCCCGGGCAAGCCCCTCACTGCTCGTGATGGCACACTGTCCAGACGGCTCTGTCCAGAGCGTCGGAGGACGCTGCCGGGGGCTGGCGGCCCTCCCTCGTGTCTGCTTCCCGCGTGGGAGGAACACTCTGCCCGAGGTGGCCCCCGCGGCGCACCCTGGTCCCGTCCGGCATCTGGGCGCCGTCTCCCTCTCTCTCCGGAGCTTTCCTGCTCTCCTGCACCCCGCTTCAGTTTAAAAGCGTGTCAGTCCTAGCACTCTCCACCCACAGCCACATGACAGCGAGGACAGAATGTTCTTGGCTTGGCACGTAGCCGTAGATCCGTGGGCCTGACCCATGGAGCCCGAACTCCGCTCTCCGGACAAGCAAGCCAGCGTTTCCACCTCTCGTGCCCCGTCATCTTGGCGCAGGTCTCCTGGCAAGTCTCATGAGCCTCGCCGTGGCTGGCGCAGCTCTCCTGACGGGGAGCTTTCCTCTTCCTCTTCGGAAAAACCAGACTACCTTTGCAGCGACTGCGGAGGAGGAGGTCGGTAATCGGCGGCAGGACCTGCGTGTGCGTGATTCAGAAACCCTGGTGGGGATTCTGACCGAGACCTTCGCGACCGCTCAGCAGCAGCGGGAGCCGCGCCTGGGTAGTGGGTCCCTGGCCGCGCGCCCCCTGCCCCGTCCTCCGCTGGTGGTGGTTTAGCGATGTGGTTCTTGTTGCCTTTGTTCAAGGTTGGCAGCTTGGTAGTCTCACCCGGTGCCCAACAGCCCTTGTCCCCCAGGAACTTAAAAGTGGAGAGAGAAAGAATACATGCATCAAACGTTAGGTCCCAGTAACGACGGTGCTGTGAGATGAGGCACCAAATTCAGCACTGAATCGGGATTGCAAGGAGCGAGACCTTTGATGTCGCAGTTACTTACCCGCCCACACTGCGAGGGGCCGAAACAGTACTGATAAAGCGCTTAGCGCTCCTGCCACGCAGTAAACGCCCAGTGAAGGCTGCTAGTGTTTTGTTATTATCATTCTGCACTTAAAACCAGGGCGCTAGGAAGCAGTCCCAGACGTACCCTGGCATTCTCACCACCCTCTCGGCTGCTTTAGGTGGTTCCTTCCCTCCCACCTGCCCCGGGCTCCCAGATTCCCGGTCAGGTCTCCTCACTCATGCCCCTTGGCTACTCCTCCACCCCTCTGGTGTCACATGTCACCCACGCCGGGATGCTCCTGACCTGCCTTTGTGTCCCACCTCTCCTCCCCAGGAGCACTCAAATTTAGCCTATCCCAGACGAAGCTCGTCGTCTCCCTCCCTAACCAGCTCCGTCCGGGGTTCCTTTCTCGGTGAATGGTACCGCCGTGCAGCGGCCCACACCGTCCTCCCCTCTCTCCCACACCTAGCCTGCCAGCGGGTTCTGGCAACTCCCCCTCTCACACGCACCCCCCGGGGGGCCCCTCGTGTCCTGCCCCACCCCTCGGAGGCTCGTCATCTCTCAGCTGGGTCACCGCACTGGCCTCCTCGCGGCCAGTCCCCAGTCTTACTGCCCCTGCAGTCCTTCACCTGGCTTCCAGAGCTGTCTTCCCAAAGTGTGACTTCCTGCTTTTCGCCACCTTCCCATGGCCCAAAGCAGCACCCCCACAGCAGGAAGGGGGGTGTTAATAGACAATAGGCCCAGAGCAGGCCGTGGTCAAAACTTGAAGCCGTGCACTGTTGGAGACTTCGGTGTGCCGTGGGCCTCCTGCGCCCCCCGAGAGGGGTGCGCAGTGTGCGGTGTTTTCCTGGCTCGTTGCCCACCCAACCTTCTCTCCTCCCTTCGCTCTGAGAGCACGCCGTGCCACTGGCGTTGAGCGGAGCACACTTCTGAAAGCGCTGGCGTGCAGGACACGACCCAGACCCCTCGGCCAGGCGCCCGGCGGTGCGGCCGACCCGCCTCCCTCCCCGCCCTCCGTGCTGCCGCGGCTCCCGGGACGCGCCGGGCTGCCACCCGCACCGGCGCCCTCCGTGCCCTTCACCGGGGCGGCCCTCGCCTTCTCGCCCACCTGAAAAACGTTTCCTCCCCCCGCCCCGCCACACAGGCTGAGAGCCACCCGCCTCTCGCTCGGTCCCCGTTTCCCCAGGGGCCTCTCACTGGGGCACAGGCCCCGGAGACGGCAGGCCTGGGGCTGCCTCCGCTCGCGGTGCAAATTGTTGTTAATGTACCCAGAGCATCCGCAGCCCTCTTTTCCCTAACCAGAATTAGCACGTCGTGCTTATTTCCTTACATATCCACGTTGCAGTTAATGGAAATACTAGCTTCTGAGGTGCAGAAGATATCCAGCCATGGAATATGAAAAACGGAGACATTTATTGAAGAGGCTACAAGAAACACTGCACACAGGACAGTGACACCTAGGTCCCCTTCAAAGGAGGCACCTCGGGACCTCACACAGTCCCCCCAGTCACCATCAGCTGCCTCGTCCTATTTTCCTGAATCTCATTGACAGTCTAAAATCTCTTCCCTTTCAAAGGTGGTTTTAGTTTGGGGAAAAAACAGAAGTCTCAGGGCACCAAATCTGGGCTGTAGTGGGGCTGAGTCACTAGGGTGATTTGAGGTTTTGCCAAAAATCTCTGCATGAGATGTGATACGTGAGCAGGCATGTTGTGATGAAGCCGCCAGTCACCAGTTGTCCATACCTATGGCCTTCTGAATCATCCGGACAGTTTCTGTAGAGGAATGTTCAAGGTTACTTAACACAAAACTTGATGAAGATTCGTTGCTCTACTCACTCAGTCATTTTGAATGCAACAGCCACACAGTACACACACAGGCTCACTCAATGGCATCTACCACCCCCACTGACTAGTACAGTGAAGTCATTGTTCACGCGTGTGCATTCCAGTCCACTGTCCTTGGCTGCCAGGTCACATCGATGTCGCACAAACCGCTCTCGTTACGTTAGCAATGGCTGGGCAGACCTCCAGTGTTAGCCCGGTAGGCGCTGTGCCACAGCAGACCCGGCCTGCGGGGGTTATGGAGTCCTGGACTCGTTTTCCAGGGAAGGAGGCCGAGACCCAGAGCCGTGAAGTGCTGGCCCTCGGTCGCCCGGAGCAGGTCGCAGACCTCCCTCTTCCGGGGGCTCCCGAGGGCCCTGGCTCTGCCCTGTGGCTGTCTCCTGAGGGGAGAACTCAGTGCCGGGGTCACGAGGGAGCCCGCCTGGGCTGCGAAGACGCCTTCTCTGGGATAGCGGGGCGGAGAGTGGGAAATCACAGATGCTCCCTAAAGGGAGCGGCGAGAGGGAAGTCGTGAATGGGTCGGAGCGTGAAGGACACACACGCATGTGCACAGGCACGTGTCGGCCCAGGGCGCAGTCAGCAGGGCCTCCGCTCGTCGGGCGGGGCACGCAGGTGTCCAGGAGCCTGCACCTGCTGCAGCTCGTGCCTCCGGGGCGGTGAAGGGCCCCTTGCCCCCTTTACCGCTGCGGGCACCGGGCCAGGCGCTGCAAGGGGCCCTCAGGCCGGGCTGGCCGGGCTGAAGGACCGAGTCCGCTGTGGTTTTGAAGGTGCATTCACCGCGTTTGGCAGAGCGGCTCTCAAATGACTGCGGTGCCCAGAATCGAATCCTAGCCGATTGGATTAGCCCCTTTGTTCACAGCACTTTACAAACAATAAAAATAAAGCCATGCAGCCATTATTAGTCTTCTGCTTTGAGCACTGATGCCGGTGTGTGGGAACTTAAATGTATTGATGTGCAGATAAGCATTAGTGCAATCCGTGTGGGGAGGTGTCTGGCTCGTCCCAACTGGAATGTGACAGTGGGAAGGAGCCCTTAGCACTCAAGGTGCGGTCCAGGAGAACCCACCTTTGCTTGCAGAGCCCCTGGTCCCAGCACACCCCTGCACCTGCCGAGCCGCTGGCGGTGCCCGGGCCCTGGGCTGGGCCCGTTTGCTGCAGTTTCTGAGCCCAGCAGCAGACACAGTGGGCGTGCGCAGGAAGGCCTCTGGGGCTTACAGGCTCCTGACTCCTGTGCATGCAGTCGGCTGTCCTCCAAACCCAGGGCCTCCAGCACGTTCTAAAAGGTGCCGAGACTCCTGTGGCTGCCGGCCGCACCCCACTTCCCAGGCCCGGCAGGCTCCCCCTCAGAGCTGCGGCAGGGCTGGCACTGCAGCCTCGGCGGCTCCCTGCCCCGTCGCCCTGCCCCTGACCCGCGGTGCGGGATTCTGACGCCCAGCAGCGCAGACCGCTTCCTCTGATGATAACACACAGAAATGCGCTGAGCACTCACCGCCCGTGTTCACTGCAGCCAGACAGGCACGAGGAGCCGTGACTCAGCACGTTAAAGAGCAGTTCTGAGTTGAATACCTGGCCCTTGTCCGGATTTTACTACCAATCGGACTTAACTGGAAAAGTACAAGGGTCTCGGTTGAGTTTATCTTATTAGGGGATTTAGGTTATGTTAACGCTGGAGCTTCGTTAAGTATCCCCTATCAATTAAAAAAGGAAAGAAAGAAAGGCTGCTTTTAGCCTCCTCGCCTACCAGAGGAAGAGGAACGGAGGTATCAAAGGGAAGCTTCAAAGACAGCCAGCGCTGTCTCCAGGGTAATTTCTGATCCCCGAGTTCTTCCCACTTCAAAGTTGGGTGGGGGCGGGTTTGGGTCGGGAAGCTCGGATCTGATTTCTCTAATAAGTGTTGGCATCAGCCCTGTTTGATATTGGATGCAGGGAACATTTTGATTTGGTATAGCCTTTGAAATTGTTCAGACGACCTTCAGAAAAATGGCCTCTCGTTACGAATGGGGGAAGGGCGCAGCCGGGGAAGGGGCCGAGCAACTGGCAGGCAGAGGGTGCTGAGAGTGTGCCCTCGGCAGTTCTTCAGTAACAAGTGCGTCCTGGCTGAACGGGAAAGTTCGAGGCGGCAGGCCTGTGGCACTGCGTGCTTCGGTGAGACTCTCTCTTTCGTCCTCCAGGGGCGGGGGGTGCCTAAGACGGCCATGCAGAAGTTTACAGCTGGAACGCCCGGCCAGCCATGGGGAACCTAGCACTGTCGCCGGTCGGTGGTGCTCTCCCTACAGACCTGTCATCTCTGGACCCTGCGAGATGACGCCGCTGATAAACTAACGCGTTGAAAGCTGACGTCCCTGTGAGGCTGATGAGTTTTATTTAGAAGCGTTGTACTATTTTCTGAAATGAAGAATTGATCACTTTCTGATAAGCTGCCCGAGTTTCCACTTGCTGCTAATGCATCTTAGCGTGACGCTTGTCACCCTGCAGGCCTTGGAGCCGACGCGTCGTGCTGAACTTGGCGAGAGCGCCGCCTGCAGGTCGGCGGCGGCCCAGGGCTGGGGCTCCGGCCGCCGTCCATCGGAGTCCAGCCGGAAGGCCGTCTTCCTGCAGTTAGGAGCTGCGCCTCTGGGGGCGGCCCTGGCTCCGGCTCTCCACCACAGCTGAACCCTGTGGCGCTGGGCGAGCGGCGTAACCCCCTGAGCCTCCGCGTCTCCATCGGGGATCGGAAATCATCGTGCCACCCCCCCGTGGTGGCAGGGGCACTTAAGGAGAGAACGCAGGGGCAGCACAGGCTGCCTGTGTCGCCGTGGGGGGAGGCGCGGCCTCGCCGGTGGTGGCGGAGGCCGCGGGGCTGGTCATCACGGCAGTTAGGGACCCCTGGCCCACGGGTGGGGTCGTTCTGATTTTTCTTTTCGGTGAGTATCTCTGTCACCGTTTTCAGTAGCTCCCCCCGTAGCTCGACAGGGCCTGCGCTTCTCCACGGCTGACCGGAAGACGGCCGTGTCTCTGCCAGAGCACTGGGTCACCCGCGGCGTCCCTGTAGTCCAACTGAGGACAGCCCCTGCTCCCAGCCCTGCAGTGCCCGCCCAGCCCCCAGAGCCCGGGGGCTGCTCCCAGGGCTCCCAGCCACCAGCTCCCACGCAGCGGGGCTGGTTTCGAGTCTTTCCTGGCGTTTGCCCTTCTTCTTCCTGTCACTCCGGTGCAGAACAGTTTTCCATTCCTCGGGCCGGAAGCACGCAGCTTGCAGAATGCTGTTCGAGTGCCGCACCAGCCGTGATGGGTGGCCCTGCGCCTGGGCCGCGGGTCGGCTGAAGCTCATGAATATTCGCTCGGGTCAGCCCCCGCTCCCTGAAATGCGTCTCCAAAATCTTCCCGGCCCCCAGGAGAGGCAGGCCGTCCACCCCAGAATGCCGGCTTCAGTGTCTTTCTTTGGCGTAAATCTAGCAGAAAATCAAGTGCGAGCCACCTGCTGTGCCTTCCCAGCAAAATCAGAACCCATTGTCATCGGGTCCCTTTCTTACCTGAGTGCACTTGGTAAATGCGGCATATCGTCCGGCGTCCTTCTGCCCCAGATGGTCCGAGCTGTCCCCGGGGTCCCAGATAATGCAGTTCCGCTGCTTTTCGAGCAGAGCAGCTCGCCCACGCTGGACGGGCAGGGCGTGTTTCGAGAACCCATGGCCGGCCGGGAGTCTGCCTCCAGTTAAACCGACGCGAACCTCTCTCCAGGTGATTTTTCTGTCAGAACCTTCGCAGTACTGAAAGGTCTTTTTCAAAAAAAAAGAAATAATAATAATGACAGTAACTCCACCTTTGAAACAGAGACTGGAACTTTCGCACCCCTCTGCAGCCCCTTCCCTTTCTCTCCGTCCCTGGCCCCGTGTTTGCGTCTCGGTGTGCCTTGTGCAGTGGGCACAGGCGGGAGGGCTCAGCGGTGGGGAGGACTTCAGAGACACAGCTGTGGGCGCGAAAGCGGCAGGAGAATGTGGCAGTTCCAGGTTCAGACACGGGTGTTGCTCTTCTAAAATTTGGACTTAGAGTCTTTGTCATCCTGGCAGTGATTCGGCAGAACTGAAAGGCACAGAATCTCATCTGTCCTGCAGCCCCTGGACAGCCTCTGAAGCTGCGTTTTCTAAGCCCCGGGCCACACGGAGAACGGGTCCGAGCCGCGCTGCCCGCAGGGCGACCGGCCGCCCAGAGGGGCGCTCCGCGCCAGCTTCCACCGCGCAGGGAGCTCACTCCCGTGTTCCCTCCGAGCTCTCCTTCAGACTTACCTGGAAGAACACATCACTTGTCCCCTAGAAATTACCAACCTGTCAAGTTAAATGCCTGACGGTTTTTAAAAATTCTTAACCCTGTCATTTGGTTTCTATAGGGGGCGGCAGGGAGGAGCAGTGCCTGAAAATTGACACCACCTTCCTGGAGAGCAGTTTAACCAGGATGGAAGGGGGGGGTGCTGAGGGGGCCTTTGTGGAAATGCAGGAAGGGGAGGGGACCCGCAGTGGGGGTGGGGAGAGCTGGGTTTGAATGCCCGTCAGTGGATCAGAGCTCTTCGGTGATGAGCCCGGGCCTTGGACCGGGGGTACCTCGCCGGTCCCGCAGGAGCCCCGCAGTGGTCCTCGGAGTCGTGGGAACCCTCTGCCTGCCGCCCTGAAAGTTCTCAGACGGAGCGCAGTCTCCGTAACACCAGTCGTGGAGAGGAAGACACCGGGAGGACTGGGTATATCCTACGTCTGTTCGCCACCCAATTTTTAATTTCCAAGGGCTGTTTCAGAAAGCCGAGTTGTGGTGTGTTCCTCTGAACAGAACTGTCTCCTGCCAAATGCCACACTTCGCTTCCTGTCTGAGAGAAATCTTCCCATCCGATGGCGTCTCCTGCTCCCAGGAGTTTCAGAATCAATGACACAACACGCGGGCGTAAAGAGCCGCGTCTCGGCTTTCCGCCTTGACCACTGGCCGACCCCATGGCAGGGTCCAAGAGGCCCATTGACCGGGTGCTTCAATCTGCTCAGCTCGAGAACCCGCACATTAACGTGACTGTTTAGCGCCCGGGGACCTGCCGGCGCCCCCGTTTAATCTGCACTGTCCTCCAGCGCTCTCCCAGCACTGCCTGGGGGCGATTCTGGCCGGCCACACGCATCTGTTCTCGAAAGCAGCAGGAGGGCATTGATCCGACCCTCCTGCAAACCAGTGACTCCAGAGTGGTTCTGGGGAGGCACCGCCGACGGATTAACAGGGCGGTACCCTGTGTGGCCCAAGGAGGGCTGGCCCCAGTGTACGTGGCCAGACCTCTGCTCTCCCCGTGATGTGGGGGAGCCCCGGGTCTCAGTGACCCAGGGAGCACCACTGGAACAAGCGGGCGAGCGGACCCTGCGGCCCACTCTGCACCGCCCCCGCAGATGCACCGGGGCAGGGCCCGGGGCCTGTGTAGGGGAACAGACAGGTGCCGCCAGGGCCCCTGCGGCCAGCCCCCCGGGTGCGGGCACCGCCAGGCAAGACCCTCCGGAGAGGCCTCCCAGATTCCCTGGGCGGTTGAGTGGCTCTGAGCCGTGTCGGTCGTGTGGAGAGGAAGGTGGCTAACGGGACCCTCCGTACGGGCTGTTCTGGGGAGCTGGTGGGCGTGCGTGTGGAGGCGCCGCGCAGTGCTCATCGGCCGCGAGATCTTCTCCACTCGCAAAGGCCGGCTGCCGCCTGTGACGTGCTGGGGTCTGGACGGGGCAACGTAGACACAGGAGGTTTCAGGCAGTTTTAAATGCTGTGGAAATTTAAATTTTTGAAAGGATAAAGAGAACCCAGATAACAGGCATGGGAATAACATTTCAGAGTCCCTGGGAAGTGCCTGTCTGAGCCTGTCTAAGGTGGCTTCTGAGCGCATGGAGCTGTGGGAGGGGCTGTGGGGGGTTCGTGGGGAAAGCAGTCCAGGCAGCGGGCACAGCGGGTGCAAAGGCCCTGAGGCAGGACTGACGTGGGGGGCGGGGAATGCCCTGAGTGCTGTGAGAGGACCGGGGGAGGAGTCCAGGTCAGGAGAGTGGGTGGTGGGTGGTGGCTCCTGGGGCCTCGGACGCACCGGTGCCTCCAGGTGACTTCTGTGTGTCCCTTCATTAGTCTCCTGAAGTCACCAGTCACCAGCACTTGAGCAGGATGTTTAGGTCCTTCCAGCCCCGGGTTGTTACTCGGCAATCGTGGGGTTTTTTTCCAAGCGTAGTGACAGTAGTTAAGATACCGTTTTTTGAAGTCCAGAGTCTGAGATGAATGCTGACGGTGCCTTTTCTCTTTCCCCAGCTGGATATATGGTCCAAGTCTAACTACCAAGTGTTCCAGAAGGTAAGCCGTACTCTCTGCTTCTTACTCAGGAGGCAGTAAGGGAAGTGGGAGTGCTTTGAGGGACAAACGGTGGCCTTTAATGCCAGCCTTTTTCAAAAGTGAAAAAAGCTAGACACAAAGGCCGCTCCCTGCGTGATTCCATTTATAGGAAAGTCTGGGAAAGACCAGACCTTCGGGAGGGGAGTCAGACCGGCGGTTGCCAGGGGGTGGGGCAGGGGCCGAGCATCCTGAAAAGGACGCGGGGGGCGTGGCTGGGTGGCGGGAATGTTCTGTGTCTTCACCGTGGTGGCGACTGCACCGCTGCGTGTGTTTCAGAGCCAGTGGAGCTGCGTCCCGCAGAGGGCGGGTGTCGTACCTGTCAATTACGCCTTTAAAAAAGTCGGAGGCTTGCCGTGGGGACTGCGGTGGAGGGAGGCGGGCCCCGCCTCACCTGCCCCATCCCCACTTCACGCACTGGTGATGTCTGTTTCAGATATCGGGCTTCCCTGTGAAATACGCTCTGGGATGCGTTGGGGGGAAATGAAGTGTGACCAGAGAAACGCACGTCCTGCTCCTGGGGGGAGGGGGCCGTCCTCAAACCCGCTCCACCCCTAGGGCTTGCGAGGGTCCCCCCGCCTGCCCGGCACAAGGCGAGGTCCTTCTGCCCTCTGCCCCTGCGCCCACCCAGCCGTGCGAACGTGGAGCTGGTTGCAGTTCCATTCACTGCCTCACTGAGTTCAACAGCCACTACGCACTGGGCCCCTGTGCCGTGTGCCCGGCGTTAGGCCGGCTGCTGGGAACACGGGAAGCAGACCAGGAAGTGCAGCGAGTGGGGGACTGACTGCAGTGTCACCGGGGGCTGCAGCGGGCACAGCAGGAAGGGCGCCTTCACGGGGCGCTCCCAGGAGGGAGGCCTTTCAGGGCAAAATGTAAGCTGAGGCAGGAAGCGCGAGGAGGAGCCAGCCATTTGAAAAGCTGGGGAAGAGGTTCCCAGGCGATGGACCCTGACCCTGGGGCAGCGGGCCGGGAGGGGACGCAGGGGACGGGGGGGGCAGGGCCTGGACAGGCAGGGCTCTGCGCGTGGGGACGGAACTTGGAGCTCATGCTCAACGCGGCGAGAAGCCATCGAAGGGATGGGTGCAGGGCAGGGACGTGACCTTGAACGCTGGGCCCACGTTACTCCCACTGAAGCAATGGCTGTGTCCGAGGCGCCCCAGGTAGCTCAGAGAGCACGGGGCCCTTCTTTTCATCCGGGGGAGATCGCCTGATATTAACCATTTTAGAGTAAACCGCCCTCGGCTTTTCATGCTGGCTCAGAGTTGCGGAACCACCACCCCTGTCTGCTTCTGAGACACATTCATCCCCCCGCCCCCGAAGGACACCCGGTGCCCGTGGACAGCGAGCACGCGGCTCTTTGGATCAGCGGGGCTTAGGGGACGGCCCTGTCAGCGTGCAACGTACCTCAGAGTCACGTGGTTCCTGGACCCTCGCACGGGGGAGGGTGAGCCCAGGGCAGACCCCCGTGGCCGGGGCGGAGTCCCAGGCTCAGCGCCACACGGGTGGGGCCTGCGCACACGTCAGACGTCAGACGTCAGGATGGCGTCGCGGCTGAGCGCAGTGTGCTGCCCTGGGTGGGGCCTGAAACAGAAGACGCTGGTGCAGAACTGGCGAGATGCAGACCAAGTCCGGGGTTCAGTTCACAGTAAGTGACCGATACCGGTTTTTCAGGTGTGACGAACGTACCAGGTGTGAAAGGTGTTACGAGTGGCCGAGCTGGGGGAGGGGTGTGCAGATGGAAAATGCCCGTCGTCTTTGCACCTTGCCTGTAAATCTAAAGCTGATCCATAGTTACAGTTTATTCCACAAAGAAAATCACAGCCTGGGCTCTGGCAACACCGCTTCGCCCAGCTGAGGCCCCCACAGCCCACCGGAGGAAACAGCCTCCCTCCGCCCTGGCCCGGAGCCTGGGGCGGGGAGTGGCGGCCAGGGCGGCCGCAGTGCCGCGGCCACGGCTCAGCCTCAGCACCGGTCTAGGCGGCCGGGCCCGAGGCCAGGACGTGCAAAGGTCTCGGCCTGCACTGCTAACTGCCCGCGCTGACCGCTTCTGCCGGCGTCCCCTGCAGCTGGCTGGGAGCTCCCCGAGCAGGGAGGACGCTGGCCCTTACCTGCGTCTTGGCTCCCTCTCGCAGGGAGGAGCATTGGAGCGGCTCTGTGGCTCCTCTTTAACCTGGTCTGCCTCGGTGTCCTCCGCGGTGTCGCAGCGGGGAGGGCACACCAGGTGGGTGGTGGCTTAGGGACCACAAGCGTCGCGGCCCCGTGACCTGGAGAGTTAGCAACGGGCAGTTCCCACACACACGCCCTCTGGGAGGGAGGGCCTCGCCCACCCTGCCTTTGCACGCGGGGTTGTCCGTTTTCCGAGTCGGGGAGTGGATTAGGAGGTTGTGAAACACGTGAAGCGTACATTTGGAGACCGGAGCTGCATTTTCATCCCACCTCCCCTAAAAATGGCACTTTTTGCATTTGTCCGAAACCGCGCGCGCGCGCGCGCACACACACACACACACACACACTGGAGCAGCGTTCAGAACCTGATACCAGTCCGGTTGGAGAGATTCAGGAGCACCTGCCGGTTCCTTCCTTGCGGTTTGCGTACCTGTCGCCTGAGCAGCAGCAGCAGATGGATCTGTAGGGCTTCTGCCTCACCTGGCGAAGGCGTGTTGTCTGCGTGTGCGCGGAGCCCTTTCTGGCATTCTTCCATCACCTGTCCCTTCCCCTTCCCCTGTTTGTGACCGGATGGACTTGACCCAGCTCTGACAGTGACCTGTGCCGGGTTGGAGAGCCGGAATGTGGGGACCGGTGGCAGTGCTTTGTGAGGAGCACTGACGGCGGACAGCGTCGAAGTCCTCTCCTCTCACAGAGGAGCCAGGGCAGCGGGCCACGGAGCCCTCTCTCCTCCCGCTGCGACGCCGCCTGTGTGCGTGTGTGCCCACAGACTCGTGAGCGTCCTGGAGAGTACCGCGGGAAGGGTTGGGCCTCGCCCTTTGTCAGGAAGGCTTCGCCTCGTCATCGTCACAGGGAAGTGGTGTGGGATTCTGGTTATAAAAGTCTGTTCTGTATGGCTGTGCTTGCGGAGCTACCGGCGGAGAAGGTGAACGCTGTGGAGCGGGGTCCTGGCTGCTGGCTGCGCTGGGCTCCAGTCGCTGTGTTTGCCGCGGGCCGGGCGGGGGAAGGGCAGAGGGCGGCAGCCCCTGTTCCACAGCCCCCTGTTAAAAGCAAAGCAGGGAGCACATGGGCACTGCAGGTTCCGAAGGCCTGGGGTGAAGCTGAGCATGTCCAACTCAAAGTGCCACCCTGGCCGGTGTGGCTCAGTGGATGGAGCACGGGCTGCGCACCAAAGGGTCACGGGTTTGATTCCCAGTCAGGGCACATTGCCCGGGTTGAGGGCTGGGTCCCCAGCAGGGGTCATGCAAAAGGCAACCACACAGTGATGTTTCTATCTCTTTCCCCTTCCCTTCCCTTCCCTTCTCTCCAAAAAGAAATAAAATCTTTTTAAAAAGCATCTTTAAAACAAAAACCTCAAAATGCCAATAGAGAAGGATTAGGTGGCAACACCCCAAAACTCCACTTTTTACTAGTATCACCTTTTTCTCAGAATTCTACTTTCCTCTTGTGCACCCACATAAGTTTCAGGTGTCCTGACTAGTGTTGCCTGTAGCATTTCCAGAATACCTCCGAGAGCCCAGTGGGGACCTTGGCTGCTGGCCCTCCGGGCAGCCGCCAGCAGGAAAGCTCAGCCTGAAGCAGGAGGGAGTCGCCCTGGGAGAGCACACTGACTGGCGGCCCAGGTGGCTCCCTGGTCGTTAACAGAGGGGTGTCCTGGCCGTGGTGGTGGGTGCTGTGCCCAGCCACCCCCACGAGGTGGCTGGGCCACTGCCTCCGCTCCTAGGATGCTTGGGGGGTGTCTCGCTCCCTGCCTCGCCCCAGGGCCGAAGCCCAGGACTTCCTTCCCTTCGGCGGTCACTGTGTGTTTCCCTGCCCACAGGCAGCAGCGGTGGCCGCCGCAGAGAGAGACCTGCTGGGAAGGAGGGAAGCCTCCCAGGGCCTCCCCATCCTGGACAAACCTGGGGTGGGGGTGAGGGATGGGGGTGAGGGATGGGGGTGGGGGCACCGGCCGCAGAGCCAAGCCCCACTGCGTAGCCAAGCCTGTTCACTCTGGAGAACCGTGTCAGGAGCTCAGCAGCCCGCACCTGCCCAGCTCTCCTCCGGCTGCGCCGCTGCCTGGGTTAGAGACCGCACACGAGGCCCTGCCGCCCGTCCAGCCACAGGAGGCTGCACGCGGCCTGCCCTTTGTCTGCTCCTGGGGCTCAGCCGCAAGCCCTTCCTCTCCTCCTCCTCAGACCCCTTCCGAGGGGGCGGGGAGGGCGAGGGCTGGGCACAGCGCACTGCGGTCCCTGGCCCCTGGCTGCCGACAGGCTGCCGTGGTTCACCGCGGTGTCCCGGAGGCTCTGTGCGCTCCGTCCTGGGGCGAAGGAGCTTTTTATAGCCAGTGAGGCTCCAGCAGAGCCGATTCAGAGAATGGAGCTTGGGAAGAGGGGGGACGTCTGAAAGGGCAGACTGACAAAGAGCCAGGAAAGGTTTCAAGTGTGTTCTTGTTTCCCTGACATTTAAACTCTGCAGGGCAGTCACTGTTTTGATCTTTAACCTCCTCGTTTCAAAACTGTGCGTTTCCCTCCAGCAACTTAGGAAGCTGAGAGGTGATGTGCAGCTGCACCCTACGTTAAATCTCGGCGGCCTGCGTGCCGCCCAGGGACAGGTGGGGACGGTGGAGACAGGGCAGGGACCGGCACATGCTCACAGCCTTGTCCCTTGGGGGCAAAGCACAAAGTCGTAGCCCAGGGTGCCCCACTCAGTCCACAGTCATTGTTCTGGAGGCAGCGGGGACAGCATAGCCTCCCTGCACTCCAGCGCCCCTGAAACCCACTGAGGGGGGAAGAGGCTTCCAGGGCGGGGGGCAGTGCTGTCCTGGCCGTCTCCCCGGCTCAGCCGATGTCTCCGAGCTCGTCGTCGTCAGCCCGCAGGCCAGGGACTGCGCGAGGGGGGCGTCGCGTAGGGCAGCGGCTGGGGTCAGCGTGTCCCTTTCACAGGAAAGGAGGACTTCGGTGTCGCGGCTGGCTGGGCTGAGGGTGGCGCTCACCGGGCACAGGGGCACCCTCGGCGTGTGCCGACGGGCCCCGCAGCCAGCCCACCGATCCGGCCTCGCCCTGCTGCCTCGTCCTCTGGGGGCCCCCGGCACGTGGTGACGAACTCAGGGCTGAGACCCTGTCTCCTGACAGCTCTGGGTCCCCTCCTCCCCACCCACTGCCTTCTGTGCTTGTCGACACAGGCCAGAGAGCCTCCTCTTCACGGCATTAGAAGCAGGTGTGGGCGGGAGGGAAGCCAGAATCCGGGTCTTCTAAACACGCGGGTACTTAACTTTGCCTCCTTCTATGTCTTGCGGGACATACTTTTAACAGTAAGAGGCCCCAGCCCCCCTAGCCTAGTGGGGGAGGCCTTGGGCTGCGTGGGCCGCGTGCTGACAGACAACGTAGCTCGGGCCATCAGGGCATTCATCGCATTAGGGAGAGCCTGGCGTTCCTGCAGGACCGGTGTCAGGCTCAGATCCCACCTGGCACTGCGTGGTCACAGTCCTGCCCCCTGGTGGTGGGAAGCGGGCGGTGACCGCGGTGGCTTGTTCACCTTCGGTTCCTCGTGCTCCTGACATCAGAATCACACTGGGGGCTTCTTCACAGCACAGGCCCTGGCCCCCAGCCTAGACTGCCTTCTAGAGGCTGCGGGCCGGCGCCCCAGCCCATCGCTCTGCACTGCAGGCTCCCCACTCTGGCCCAGAGTCTGTACTCAGCTGGACGGTGCCTGCCATCCTAGCGGACGCAGGAATCCGAGGACAGTCCCTGGGCCACCAGAAAAGACAACAGTCTTGCTTTTCAGAAGAGACCACTGCCAGGGAGTGAGAGCTCAGTCAGAGAGCCTTTGTGCCCACGCCCACCCCCACCCCCACGTCTCACCGAGCCCGCCGGTCACTGCTCCGCCCTTGGTCTCCCTCAGGATAAAGAACACTGTTTGTCCGGGCGCGGTGACGCCTGGGCTCTGGGGGGCTGATCTTGGTCGGACCAGACCCCGTTCTCCTTGTCCCTGAGCTGGATGGAGGGCACACGTGGGCAGGGTGTGAGCTCCACGTGTCCGCGTCACCGCGGCAACAGCTGGGCTCCTGACCCCTCGGTCAGTACGCACACACCCGACCAGACGCTGCTGGCTCCCGTCAGCCCCGGCTCCGTGTCAGCACCTTTCGGACAGCTGCCCGGGGTGCGGTGATGAGAAGATGGGCAGAAGCTTCCGGCAGGGGGCAGAGGGACAGCAGTGTAAGCGACAGGACGTTGGACCGAGTCCTGTCTCCACCCACCCGAGGACTCCTGGGTCCACTCTGTCCTGGGGGGAGATGGCCCGGTGTGCTGCCTTTCCCACCCCTATAGCCTCTGTCCACCCAGGGCCTGGCGTGGGGTGCCCACCAGCCTCGGGCCTGCTCGGCTGCCCGGGGGCCACTTGCTGGACCGGTCCCTCAGCCTCCCTGTGACTTGGGGATGGGAACTCGAGTCCTCGCCACCACAGGGTGGGTGTGGGGACTGAGCGAGAGGCAGGACCACTCCCGCCGACAGTGCTCACGCTCATCCCACGCTGGTGAGGTGTGCCCTTCACTGCGTTCCTTCCCTGTCCAGGGTCTCCGGCGCCTCGGGGGCGGACTGGATCCAAGCCTGTGCGGCCTGGCCCCGGAGCTGGGCCCTGACCAGGCCTTCCCCGGGGCAGGCTCCGCAGCCGTGGACTTGGGCCACTGCTGTTGCTGCAGGCAGTTCTTGGGGACCACTGAAGTGGCTCGTCCTCGCCCAGGGCCCTTGGCTCAGACTCTGGGAGGGCAGGTGCCCGCAGCCCCCCTCAGGCGGTGCGGTGCAGCCGAGGAGCTGTGGGGCGCTGGAGCCCAGGTCTCCTGGAAGATTCCTGTCTCCCTCTCTGAGCTTAGTTCCGTCCATTTGGGCTGGGCAGGGGAGTTTCCATAAGCCTGGGAGGGGGGAGAAACCTGGACTTGAGGTTAATAGGACAAGGTGGGTCTGCTGTTGACAATGGAGATGTCACCCTACTCAAAGCGCCCGCAGCCCAGCCTGAGACCGGGGAGGAGGTGCCCCCACATAAGCTGGGGCCCCTCCTGTCCTCCAGCCCAGAGACCCGGGGCCCTCTCCGCCTCTCCTCTTTCTGAGTCCTTTTCTTTCCTTCCTCATGCCCCCCACCCCCCTGTGTGGGTCCCTGTCTCCTCCCTCCAGCCCTTGGGTTCTCTTCTGCTTTGATCTCCCCACACTCCTCTTTCAAACTGGCGCTCTGGTGGGGTGAGCGCTTCTGGAAGCATTAGTGCCCTCCCCGGTCTCAGCCCCGCAGCCAGGCAGCGCGGCTTTTATCTCCCAGCGGGACCTCGTTAGCTTCACAATACGCGGGGTGAACCCCGCCTGCCTGGCAGAGTCCGTTTAAATTAGTTAATAGCAATTTTCTATTGTTGCCCCAGGCCTGTTTTTTTCCATGTTTTAGATGCTGAGCAAAAAAACAACTTTGTTGTTGAAAAGTGTAAAACAAAAATACATTGAAGGTGGGATGCTTTGACAAAAAGCAAGATCATCGTAGGTGAATTTCTCCGCCGTTCGGCATCCCTGTCTTGCCTGGTGCTTTGGAGCTTCGTGCAGGGAGCCCGAAAACCAGCAGGGGAGGAATTTGGAAGGCAGGGAGAGAGAACATGGCAAATGAGTCAGCTTTGTTTCCTTCTGTTACAACGTTGCTGTAATTGGTGGTGGGGAAATTCAGGAAATCTCGACCGCTACCACTTGGCAATGGAGGAGCGCTTTGCACCAGACCATTTGAAAAGAGCCCGCCGCTGGCCGGTGACAGAAAGACCGGTCAGGTGCTGTGCCTGGGGGGCCACTCGCCAGACAGCATGGGTGTGACTCCTGCCGGGTCTGGAGGGGACACTGTGCGGTCGGTGCTCTCAGCTCCTTCTGCTCTGGAGCAGCAGCCACAGCGACAGCTCTCCGGACCTGCGCCTCGAATGGGGACTGTGGCGTTCCGAAGACGGGGTGGACAGGCGACTTCCGGGCACCTGGGCATCTGGGGCACGTGCTGTTATCCGCCAACTGGGAGAGCTGGCCGTAGGCTCGGTGCAGACGCCGTGGTCCTCGCCCGCCGTGGGTCTGCTCTTCCCCTCGGGTGCGATGGGAATAAGGGGTGCCCCTCGTCACTGTGGGGGCTCGTGCGAGGGGCCCCTGCAGCAGCAGCCCGTGTTAGACCGGGACTGTGAGTCAGCAAACACTCCGGGGGTCCTGGACAGCGCCTTTCAGAAACAGGAAAACCCCAGCACCTTACCGGCACCCCCACTCCACGGCACTGTGGTGAGATTGGAGTAGCACCACTGACTCCTGACTCTCTCTCAAAGAGAGGTACGCTCCCCCTCAGGTGTGTGCTCCTTGGTTTTGTGCCACACGGTCAGATGCCTGCCCCTTTGGGGCCTTCCGCCCCAACGTGCCTGGACGGCTCCCCACCCCACCCCCACTGCTCTCGCACCAGCAGCCTGGGAACCCCCCAGGCGTCCCTTGGAAATGTCCGGTCCGGAAGAAGCCCCACCCCAGACCTACTTGGTCAGCGTCTGCCTGGTAGCGGCCTGGGGACTCGCGCGTCCTCCTGCCTTTCTGCGTCCCCGAGAACAGCTGCAGAGGCTGCTTGCCTTCTGGGCCCAGCCCAGAGATGCCCATCCCAGGTCTGCAGTGGGGCCCCCGAACCCAGCGATGCCAGCGCTGCTGGTCCTCGAACCGCATGCCCGGCAACGCCGTTCCTAGGCCACAGCTTGAACTCCCAGTCCTGGCCACTGTCGTGGCTCATCTTACGGAAGGGAAGGAAGGGGACAGATTGGTGTGCAGAGAGGAGTGCGGCGGTGACAGATGCGCTGCTCAGCCCGAGTCTTCCAGACTGCCAGCTTCCTTCCTGCTCACGCTGCGCGCCACCCCGAGCTGTCCGAGGGCTGGGCTCCTGTCCGTCACTCAGGGACCAGGCCTAGCAGAGGCTCCACCCTGTGAGCCCACCCTGACCTGGTGGGGAGCGAGGACGTGGGGACCCCACGGTCGCCCTGCTCTGCTCCAGATGAGGCGACACCTGCCCTTCCCTTCCTGATGTGTCGGCCGGAGCCAGTGCGTGGAAGCGTAACTGGGGAGCCGAGGCGTGCCAGAGGGCAGGAGAGCCTGGCGGTGAGCCCTGGGAACCCCGAGCACAGACCGCAAGTCTGGAGTCCTCGGCTCCTGTCTCCCGTCCCCACGCGGGGGGGCCTCGTTCTCTGCCCCACACCCCGCCCGGGCGTCTCGGGGACAGAACGAGCACCCCCCCCCCCGTCAGAGAGCTCACGGGCGGCTCAGGGGAACTGGCTGCAAACAATCGCAGCGAGTGACACACAAATGCAGCCACGAGGAGCGCCGGCACAGGAGAGGCCTGAGCGCAGAGACGCGGCCTTCCGGGGCCCGTCGGCTTCCCGGAGCACGTGGATCTGACCGGCCCCAAAGGGGGTGGGAGCGGGGAGGCAGGCCATGGAGCACTCGGGGCCGGCAACATCTTGAGCAGAGGGGGTGAGAGCAGAAGAGGGGGGCCCGGCCCTGCACGGTCCCCAGTGCAGGTCACACGTCACGCTCCGGGAGGGTCTTCAGCTGCGGAGCGACGGACTCACAGCTGGATGGTCACCGGTGTTCACTGAGGCGCCGGCACGGGCTGCTCGTTTAACCCTCACAGTCACCCCACGTGACAGCTGCCATGGGTCGCTGCCCCGTTTCCCGGACAGGGAGGCTGTGGCTAAGACAGATAAGCCGCCCACTGCGGCACTTCACGGGAAGCTGGGACAGAGCTGGACAAAGTTTCCTGAACTGCAGTGCTGGTCATTTGTGTTAGAAACTGTCAGAAGCAAAGCAGAGACGGTGCGGCCAGACAGCGTCCCGGCCTTGGAGGAGGCCTCTGGGCGGCCCGTCGGGTTGGGGCGATAGGCCCCGGGCCAGCAGCTCAAGCGGCTGAAGTGGACGGGTCTGGGCTCATCCCGGGGGGTCCTGGGGCTGGAGGTGGGCGCCCACAGCTGGGAGCGGAGTGTGCCCGGGGGCGGGGCTCTCTGAGGGGCTCTGTAAAGCAGAGGCGTAGCTTCTCCCGTGACGGCCAGTGCGGCTGTAAGGAGCGCCTCGCCAGCTTACGGAGGGCCCTTTGCCGGGGTCTGCAGCCGGCGCCGGGCGGGCGCCCCTGGGCCGCGGCCGCTTTGCTGTGTCGGAGCAGTCAGTCCCACCCACCACCTGTCGTGTCGCCAAGTTATCGCTGCTGCTGTTCTAAAAAAAGCACTGCTCGTTTTAGAAAGCTGTCTGTCAGAAATGCTTACAGTGAAAAGAGCCTCTGCCCTTGAAGGAGTGAGGACGTTTATCCCGAAGGTCACTTGGGTGAGGGAGGATTTCTCAGCAGGGTCGGAGACACAGCCTGTTCGCTGCATTTTCGGGGAAGCCGGTGCAGGTCCTCCTGGGGTGTGGCCGCTGGTGAGCGGGCATGCTCAGGCTTACCTCTGTACTCAACGAATACGCACTGAGCACCTGCCCCTGCGTACCAGGCGTTGCTCTAGGCCTCAGAGACAGCATGAACCAGATGGGCATGACCCCTGCCCCCATGTGGGGTTCTCCGGCCCCCACGCAGGCCACGCGAGTCCTGTGGGGGCAGAGGGCAAGGTCAAAATCCAGGGAGAGTGGAAGAGATGGGGAGGCAGGCTGGAGGGTGAGGTTTCACGAGCATGACCATTGTATCTGGGGGCACCGAGGGTCGGTGAGAGCTTGTGCACCCCCTAAGCTGCGGAGCCTGCGTCCTCCCCCTTCGGGGGGTGGGGCGGGGCCTCTCTGGCTTTGCATGTGGACCCGCAGCTGGGCTCATTTCTGGATGCGAGTGGGGCCTGGACCAGCCCTCCTGGCTCCTCCCCGCCTGGCCTGCGCCCTGCTCTGAGACCCTGAGCTCGGCGTGCGGTGCTCGGTGGGGCCAGGCTGACCGTAGACACGGGGCGTGCCATCGTTTGTGCTCGTGCAGAGTCTCGTCTCGTCGCAGCCACTGCGTTGGTGACGATGAGAACCCCTGGCGAGGACAGCCAAAGTCGCCGTGTGTCTGAACACAGCCATCAGATAGACGCTGCCTATGAATTTGCTGACGGGTGGCAGGCAGTGGCAGTCCCTGGGGTCGTCCGGTTTCAGAGCCCCAGGGGCCGCAGACAGCCCTTTGTTTTCCAGAGCACCCCAAGAGCTGAGAGGGAGGCTACATGTTTGGTCAGGGTCCGAGGACAGGGCCAGGGCTGAGGCCCAGTGGGCTCCCTCGGGCCACGGGGTGCCTCGGTGGACTTCAGGCCGCTGGGCCCTGGGCCCGGCTGGTGGAGCCTCGGCCTGGACTTGTGGGACGTGCGTGGCCCTCTGGGGGTGCTGGAAACAGACCCCACCTGCCGAGGGCTGGTTAGAGGCAAGTGCCTCAGAAAGGCAGCAATGGGGAGGCCCAGGGGAGAGCTCGTGAGAAAGCACCGTATTCCTGACCGTAAAGCCGATGTGGCTGCAGAGGATGGGACAGAGGGAGGGTGGAAGGAAGTGGGGAGACCAGCTCCGCTGCCGGGAGACGGGTCTGTGTGCCAGCGTGCAGAAGCCACTGCTTCCCGCGGTGACTGCTCGTAACCCCCCTCCCGGCGCCCCCCACCGCTCCGACGCCCCTGGCCGTGCCCCCCCTCTGCCGGGTTGCCGGGCCGTTCCACACTCCGCCTCCCTTCGAGCCTTCAATCCCTTCTTCCTTTCTGCGGGCTGCGCCGAGTCCGCAAACTGATGTTTGTACTCCAGATCTTATTTTAGATGTCCTCTTCTCAGGGGACATCAGAAGCAGGTTTGTTTGTCATCCGAAAGGGCTGCATTTGCCCCGTTTTCTCGGTGCTGACGGGAGGGGCCTCTGACTCCCGTCCTTGTCCTTGGCCCCCAGGTGACAGACCACGCCACCACTGCCCTGCTGCACTACCAGCTGCCCCAGATGCCGGACGTCGTGGTCAGGTCCTTCATGGTAAGTGGCCGTGCGAGCGCAGGCTCCGTCTGCCCGTGACTCCCCCGAGTGAGGCTCGCAGGTGGGTGTCCCCTTCACGCTGCAGGGGCCGCCCAGCGCGCAGCAGGCCAGTGTCGAAATGCTGGGGCGGGGTCTGGGAGGAGCCGTTGCTGCTGAACGAAGGCGTGCTTCTATCCCTGCCGAACAGTCGGCGGTTTCAGAAGTGATCTCCCAACACAGGTTCCAGCATGGGCGAGGTCGGGAGACGAGTCCCCGGCTCGTGGTCGGTGCCAGGCCCTGTACTGTCGCCGAGCGGATGGCAGCCACGGAGACAAATCTGGCACTTCCCCCAGACGTGTCACCCTTGGGTGAAAAGGGCGGGGGCTCAGGGTAGGGACGACCCCGGACAGCCTCCCACGGTGTGCTGGAGTCCGCTCCTGCGGCTCTTGCTAACCGTGCAGCGTGTTGTGGGCCGGTCGTTCAGCCACTGGGAGCCGGGGGTCGAACCGGGAGGTTTGCACCGCGGCAATGAGCCAACGCCTCAAGTCCGGGCTGCTCCCCCACCGCCCCAAGGCCCGCCCATCAGCACGCCGCTGCCCAGATCAACCACACGCCCGCCAGCTGGCCTCAGCAGGGCCAGCAGCTGGCGCCGCACACGCACCAGCCCCGCCAGCTGTGTGCGCACCACGCCGGCAGAGCGCCGCGCTCTCCCGCCGGCAGGCCCGTCCTTCACCGCGGCTGGAGCTGCCTTCCAACGCCTGCCGGGCAGGCTGACTGCAGTGGGCGCCCCTCGTGCCCGTCATCCGGCGCACTCGCCTCGACAGCCGAGCCTCTCAGCTGCGGTTCGCTTCCTGGGGGGCACAGGCCTGGCTTCCCAGGCCCGGGGAGCTCCAACGAGCAAACCCAGCTGCTCGGCACAGCCGCGCACGTGGCGGTGCGCTCACGCGCCTAGAGGTCCCTCCCGCCGACCGTCTGACTCCGCGGGCCCCTCGCTGCCGGGGAGACGCAGTGCGTCCTGGGGCCCACTTCCCCTCCGGTGACTGACTTGGGGATGCAGGGAGCACTCGAATTCGACCAGCACCGAAGAATAACAGCTCAGCTGAGCGATCCGTTGACCTCCCCGTGTTCACTGCCGACCCCCCGACACCGCGCCTTCGCAGGGGTCAGTGTTGACGGGGGTGGGCCACCCCTCGGGGGCGGCGGCGATGAGGAGAGAGGATTTGTATCCAGCACCTCGGCCGACCTCTTCAAAGAGCAATTTTCTCTTACCGACGTAATTCAGGAGGACATCGAATGACGAGATTCTGAGCCCCTGTCACCTGAGACTTGCTTACCTGCTGTGCGGGGTTTGGGTAACGGGGCTTTGTTTTTGGCAGCGAGTCTCCTTGAGTTTGAGAATCGGGTTATGTGAGTCTCATCCCTATGTATGATGCCCGAGGGGACCCTGCACTCTGAACCGCCCGAGCGTGTCTTTGCCGTTTATTATGTTATTTGGTGGCACCAGGTTGTCCCTGCCCCCCCGCAGGTGTGTCGGGCCGCACGGTGACAGTGAGTGATGACCTCTGAAATCCAATTAGAAGCCGTGCCGACCTCGGGAGAATTCAGACAGCGACATCGCCGCGCAGTCTTCCAGCGCGCGTGACCGCGGCCACTCTGGGTGGGGAGCAGGACAGGGTCGGTGCTCACGTGCTCGTGCTCACGTGCGGCCCAAGCCACGCGCCGTGGGCTGCTTCGTGGCCACAGCTCAGGAGCGCTTCCTGCCTCTGGGGGCAGGGGTGTCGGTTTTCCAAACCCCCCAGAACAGACAGCCAGCGGCGTCCTGGCTGCGTGGACTCCGCGTGCCGCTTCCTCCGCAGTCACAGGGTGTCTTTTGGAGTCACGGCACCTTAGGGTCTCTGTCCTCTAGACTGGGGGGCTTGACAGGCAGGGTGACGCCCGAAGCTCCCAGACCCCACTCCTCCCTGTCTCTCCTCGCTCTCTTTTCAGACCTGGCTGCGCAGTTACATAAAGCTGTTCCAGGCCCCCTGCCAGCGCTGCGGGAAGTTTCTGCAGGACGGCCTCCCGCCCACCTGGAGGGACTTCCGGACCCTCGAGGCCTTCCACGACACCTGCCGGCAGTGACCCGGCCCGCCCCGCCCCGCCCTGAGCCTCGGGGGAAGCAGACACACCATTCGCTGCCCAGCGTCAGTGCAGGGGCCCCCCGACCCCCAGCTCCCCGGTTGTAAAACAGCGTGTCCCTCGTGGGGCCGAGCCTCTGTGCTGATTAGACGCCTTCTCAGGCATGTGGAAGGCAAAGAAGACCGCGTTAGAACGCAGCATGGGGCCCGGCCGGGGGCTCCGCTTGTCGGAGCGTCATCGCAATGTGCCAAGGTTGTGGGTTCGAGCCCCAGTCAGGGCACACACTGGAATCAGCCAGTCGGGCATCGATACGTGAACAACAGATCGGAGTTTCTCTCTCTCCCCGCCCTCCTTCCCCCCTCTGTAAAATAAGTCACACAGCGTGTCCTACTGCATACGTGAGCGATGCCGGTGACCTGCCCCCCGGATCTGGGCTCCGAGTCATCCCCACGAGCCCGGAGGCCCACACGAGCCCTCGTGTGCATGCGTGCTGTTGGGCTGGCTGTTCGGGTCTGCTCTGTAACTTATTTTTGTAAGCAATAAACCTTCTCGCCCACAACAAGGCCCTGTTTCCTGGTTCCCGAAGCACCTGTACGGTCCGACAGAGGGCACACGAGCAGGCCAGGCCTTCGGGAGGTGAGACGCAGGGACGCCGCGTCCAGAACGGTTCTCTCTGAGGACAGCTTTCCTGTGCTTCGCTCTCAGAGGAGAGGCCGGTACGGGCCAGTATTCCCTTTCAAAGGCGCTTGGCAACTTGAGGAACTTTCTGAGGAAAAGGTACACAGCTATTCTTTGTACTAAACTAGTAACACACACACACCCGAAGGGAAGGGGACCTTCCTGTGTCACCACCAGCTAGGACACATGTGAGCGGCATGACAGGTGTGCCTGGTGTGTTCGTGCTGAGCTTTGACCTAAGCGTTACCGTGACCAGGTCTGCCGAGCTCATGCGGGGCCTTGGCCCCCAGCATTTAAAGCCGTGGAAGTTCTGGAGAAGGACGAGCACGTCTCCCCGAGCTTTCCCGGCCCCGCCCACGCTCAGGTTCTGTCCTCTCTGAGTGGACGTGCCAGGAGGACGCTGCCCTCGGGGTGTCTAGCAGGAGGGTGGTTCCCAGCTGGGTCTGGCGCACCCGACACTCCCTGCCCACCGCCACCAGGCGGAAAGGACCGGAGGGGGACAGGGATGGAAGGGTGCGGGCAACGGCACAGTGCTCGGCATGGCCCGGCAGTGCCGGCTTCATGGGGGCTCACGAGAAACACCAACTCTCGGGCCCCCCAAACCAGCGGAGCCCGATGCCCGGGTGGGGCCCCAGGAGTGAGCGTGGGCTCTCTGGGGCAGAAGGCGGAGCCCCCGGGGCCTGGCGCGCCGGGAGTGCAGTGACAGGCAGCGCGCCCCGTGCGGGCGTGCTCCCAGGCAGCGGGGCTTTAGGTGAGAGGCCGCAGTGCGTCGCATGTAAGGCACCGTCATGTGTAAGGTGAGAGGCACCGTTACCTCACGGACCACTGAGGACGGAAAGCACGCCGGACTGGGGCGCCAGGTGGGGAAGACCAGCCCTCGGTGCCTGGGAGGTTGTGGGGAGGAACCGCCGTCACCCGCGGGATGCTTGACGGCTGAGTCTCCCGATCGCCCCGCCCTGAGCGCGTCCCCGTCGGTGCCTCCCGCCCGGCGCCGTTTTCCCCAGCGTTCGGGGGCACCCGGGCAGCCAACAGTGAGGACGTGGGGTGCAGCGGCTGCGCTTCCCTGTCATCCTCAGTGACGCCTTCTGTCTGTGGCAGGCGGTGCCTGTTTCTTGTTTATGGGAGCGATACCGAGTTTCCGCTTCAGACAGAGGTACTCAGACCAGAAGGTGACCATCGAAGAATGATCTTAAGTAAATGACAGCACAGAGAGAGCGTGGCTCTAGCAGAAAGTGTGAAGGCGGCAGGCCCGTGACTGGGAGCCATCGGGACGCGCGGCCAGGGCCTGCACCCACAGCCCAGGTCCAGCGAGCCCCACCCCCGCTTTGTAACCCTCCCCTCTCTGGAAGATGGGGGGCGGGTAGTCCCTGACAGTGGTGAGGGGGAGCTGGGGTGGGGGTGAGGCTTGTAGATGAACAAGATGGGCTGAGAGTTGGTCGTTGCTGAGGCTGGGCACTGGACTACGGGGGAGGGGTGCGGGGTGGGGGGGTGCTATTCTGTTTTTCTGACTGCTTTAACTTTCCCGAATCAGAAGACCAGGAAAGGTGCAAGGCCTGGGCCAGACGGCTCAGGCCTTCCCGTCTCTGACCATCTCGTTCTCTGGCCGGGGAGGGGAGCGCTGAGAGGTGGCACACCAGGTCGGCAAAGGGAGAGAGGCTGGGAGGTGACGGGCTCATCGCCAAGCCTCCGAATGCTGTGCCGAAAGAGGCGCTCCGGAGAGAGCCTGGCGTTGTGTTCAGCACCGAAACGGCGTCGGCCACAGCAGAGACTGCTGGCAGGCTGGAGCAGCTCCAAGGCAGGGGTGACAAGGACAGGGGAGGCCTGCCGAGGGTCCTGAGACCGTCCTTTGGTGCCTCACGGAAGGAGCGTGGCCGTCAGCGCCTGCGCCTCCACCCAAACGTTACTCAAACTGTCCCAGGGTGATATCTAGGACTGCGGGGTGTCCTGAGCGACCTGATGATCGCCCTGCAGCTCGGCTTCGACTCCGTCCCAGGCGTGTCCCGTGTGTCCGTCCAGGTGGGTGCGGAGTCCCCCCGCTGTGGGTGTGAGGGCCCAGCGCACAGGGGCGCTGCGTCTGGGGCGCTGCGTCCGGGCGCTCTCGGCCCGAGCCGGGAAGCCTCTGCCCCGTGCTCCGTGCGGGCCGGTGACTGCTGGTCGTCAGGGCCGTGGGAGGAGTGGACAAATGGAGTGAGGCGGACTCCGAAAGGTGGTCCGGGCTTTTTCTGAACTAAATCGGGAACTAGCCTTGTGCTGTCGGGTGACGTTTTCACACTTCCCGACGCTGACGGGAAGCTCAGGCATGAGATGGCCTTTCGGTGAGAATGTGCAAAGTCTCACTCGGAGTGTCGGTGTGGGCCTGGTGCTAAATCGAGAGCCTCTGAAGGTCACCCTTGAAGGGACGCCAGCTCCAGCCACCGGGGTTCTCACCAGATCTGGAGCCTCCGGTAGCTTGAAGGGAAGGGGGCATCTCCAGGCCACGCACGGGTCCAGAGGAGAGAGGGGAGGGGAGGGTGACACCCCGCCTGCTCGTCTGCGCCCCCAGCTTCTGCATCCCCGCCAGCGGAGACCACCCGGCGAGCCTCCGGCCCACGTTGGCAGGAGAGGCTGGGCCAGCGCCACCCCACCTGCTCCCTCACGCGTGCCGCCACTCATCCCAGGCAGCACCGGGAGGGGTGCCGGGCAGGTTCCTGCACGCGCCGGCTGCCGCCTGCCGCCAGCCCTCCGGTCCGTCTGCGCCGAGCATAATTAGGCTTCACTTTCTAGGACAGACAGGTTTCCTTCCCCAGCCTCTGCCGTCTCTCCCCCCTCGCTCCCACCACAGCTCCTTAAATTAGTGGAAAGGAACCTCGGAAAATCACTTTCAAGTTGGAGTTTAAATTGCATCCTGGCTGCTCCCTATTATGAGCGCTTGAAGAGATACACCCTGAAGTTCACGGGCGCATCCCAGGTAAAGCACCGTCTTGGCAGCTGTACGATGATTAGTTGCTCAAGAACAGCTCCGGCCTGTCTCTGTGCTAATTGAGTCTGAAACTCCAGCCGGAGAGCGGCTGTCCTCGGGGACGGTGTGCGCCACGGTTCGGTGCTAACCGAACAGGCAGGTCCTGCCGGCCGCAGGCTTGTCTGCACCGTGCTTCCCCACGTGCACAGAGACCGGACGCTGGCGTTCCCCTCGGGCCAGGAAGGCGTGGGGCGGGAGGATGGCGAGAGGCCAGGGGACCAGCCCGGGACCCTGCAGGCGTTGTGCGGATTCTCAGCGAATGCATCCATCACTCATTGTCAGCGCAGTCCTGGCTCGAGTCTCAATCACGAGCCTGCTCCTGCAATTACAGAAGGAATGCCTACGTCCTTCTAGAAGATTAGGTAGTGTGGGTAAGCGAAGGCGAGAAAGTAATATCCACAACCCCCCACTAGCAAGGGACAGCCACCAGAGCGCTTGGCTGTCTGTCTGTCCAGACCTCCATACGGACCCGTCTGTGGGTGTCCGTTTCCTGTGAAAAATAATGTCCTCCTGGATTCTGTTTTGAAACCTGCTTCTCTGCACTCAGCAGACTTACCTCAAACACAGAAGCCCCCCAGGTATGGAGCTTATATAGACACTTCCCTGCAAAGGCCCGGAGGGCACGGTTCTGGGGGGGGGAAGGCTCTGCACCCCCCCACCCAATGGCCTGGGCGGGGCCTGCGTGGTGGAACCGAGTCTCAGCCCCGCCCCCCAGTGGTGGGAAGGGGAGCAGCCAGGCCGTCAGGAGCACGCGCATGCAGGCTGCGGGAAGGGGGGTGTTTGTTTCTGCGTCAGTAAAGGCCCGGGGGAGCAGTGGCAGGGTCACAGAGTGAGCCCATTTCTGGTGTGGAAAGGAGAGGCCGGACTCGGCCGGGCCGCACCCGCGCCAGCGGTGTCCCACGTCTCCACCGGCGGCTGGCGGTGCCGCTCTTTCTCGTTTCGGCCGTTCTGACGGGCGCGGCGTGAGGCCTTGTTTTGGCTTGCACTTCGGTTTCTCAGGTGGCTGCCGACGCGGACCGAGTTTCTCGTGCTTCCTTGCCGTCCGTGTGTGTGTGCACGTGTGTGTGTGCACGCGTGTGTGCTGTCTTGGGTGAGGCGTCTGTGCGTGGCTGTCGCCCGTTTCCTAACCGGGCTGTTTCTTTGTGCCGTGTTTTGAGAGCTCCCGGTACATTCTGCACACGAGTCCCGTGCCGGGCGTGTGGCGTGCTCACGTCTTCTCCCGACCGCAGCTCGTCCTTTCCTCTCTCTGCGGGGTCTTTCTCACAGCACGCGTGCTCTGTTCCGGTGAGGTCCAGTTCGTCACTGCTCTCGTCCACGGACCGTGCTCCGGGGCTGAGTCTGACTGCTGGGTGTTTGGGCCCCCAGCCCGTCACCAAGCCTGTGCAGGGTCCCTCGAGGGGCCGCAGGAGAGCCTCCCGTGGGCGACAACCCCTCCCCGCCCCCACGGCCCCCAGCCTCATGGACTGACCGCCGGGCCACCCGATCCCCCACGCCCACGGCTCTGCCTGGGAAGGAGGAGGACGGGCACACGCGTGTGTTGGATGCCCGAGCCATTCGCCTCTGATCGCCTCACCCCCTTCCCACCTGGCACTCAGCACCGGTCCTTCCCACGCAGGCCCCCGCACGCCCAAGGACTCCAGGGCGGAGCCGAGGCCCGTCCCACGGGCTGCCGGGAGCCCCCACTCAGGGCAGGGGCTGTCCCCGTGCTCACTGAGAGGACCTTCCTCTGTGGGGACATCATCCCAAACATTGGCGGGGGGGTTGGCATCGGGCAGGGAGTGGAAAGAACTCCTTCCTTCCAGAAAGCACCAACGTGTCCCCGTTCCTGGCCCCTGGGCTGCAGCTCTCTGCCCAGACGCCCTCCTCGGGAAGCCAGGTGGCCCGCTCCTCGTCCACCGTGCGCTGACCCTGCCTGCTCCCGGGCCCCTTGCATATACACAGGGCCACGCAGTGCAAGCACAAGGCGGCTGAGAGAAGGCCTGCGTGTCCTGTGCGCGCCCCCCTGGACGAGGCCCCGCCGGAAGGCGCACGCCCAGGGGGCCTCACGCGGCGCCGCAGCCTGGAGCCCCCGGCCCGGAGCTCCTGCGAGGACCTCGTGCGAGAGAAGGAGACACACGCCTTTCCCTGGGAGGCGTCACTGAGGCGTGCGGGCGGTTTGAAATCGCTGCCAGCGTCCTTCGCCCCAAACCCCCTGGAAGTGCCTCAGAGTGAACGGGAAGTCCTTGGTGAGGGGAGCAGGGCACTCACTCCTCTGCTCCCGTCTTCGCTTGAGGCCAGGTCACCTCGCACCTCGATTCTGGGAGGACGGCAGGACGTCGCCAAGGGAAGCGTGGCCTGATGGGGCAGGCCTCCCGGACCACTGGCCGTGGGAGAGGGCACGTCCCCAGGCCTGCCTGCCCCGGCTCAGTTCTCCCGTCCAGTACCCAGTGTGCCCTGGGCCTCAATCATTTGTTTATCTGGTCATCGCCCACCTCACCCGCCACCCGCCAACAAGAGATCATCAGCTCCACGAGGACAGCAACTGTGTCTGCCTCGGGTGCTGTGTCTGCCTCGGGCGCTGCTCTGCCCCTTGCACACAGTAGGTGCTCAGTAAACATCTGCCGAGTGCTGAAGGCAGTAAGAAAGCCAGGCTCAGGTTTCTGCTCTGCTCCTAAAGAGGCGACTGGCCAGTCACTTGGTCGTGCGCTCTCCATCCGTGACCTGGGCCGGCGACCCCGGCCACCCATGCGGGGGCCCTAGGAGAGACCACACCAGATGTTCACACAGCAAATGTTTAATGTGCACCTACTATGTGCAGGGGCCAGGGGCCAGGCATAGAGTCCACATATCGAGGGAGAGAGGGCCAGACCATGCAGGTGAACTCGCCTCTGGCGTGTCCTGCGGTCACATACACACGGTGGTCACAGCATGGACCGGTCCCTCCTCACTGTGGTCTTTGGGACGCCCACCCGTCTCTCCTCAGAGGAAGAGAGTCAGAGAACTGCAGGGGGGATTTGTGGCAGCCCCACCGGGGGGCTGCCCCTCTACTGAGGTGGCGGAGCAGCCTCAGCTGTGCATGGAGACTCACTCTTTTTTTTTCCCAATATTTTATTTATTTATTTATTTATTTTTAGAGAGGAGGAGGGAGGGAGAAAGAGAGGGAGAGGAACACCCATTGTTTGTCTCTCACACGCCCCCCACTGGGGACCTGGCCTGCCACCCAGGCATGTGCCCTGACCTGGGAATCGAACCAGCGACGTTTCGGTGGTTCGAAGGCTGGCGCTCAGTCCACTGAGCCACACCAGCCAGGACTGGAGACCGACTCTTAAGCACAAGAGACTTAAAACGCCATCTCTGGCACGGAGGTGCCCAGAAGGACGCTGCCCCATTTCCGGGTCCGATCTGCATCTCTGTGGACGCGACGTGTCTCTCTGCGGAGCTCAGACCGCGGTCCCTCTTCATCGTGGCCTTTTGATATTTGGCTTTGCGCTCGATGCCCCTAAAGCGAATAGGCGCTGGCCTTTCATTTCCAAAGGGTAGTGGGTCAGATTAATGATTGCCAAAAGGCCAGAATTCATTTGCTCTCCTTCCTCTTTCTTGCCATTAGTTTGCAAACCAGCAAAGTGTAAGAAAACTTCCGAGCGTAAAAGGGTAGGGATCTCATTAGGAAGCAGGCAGGTAGTTCTGAAGCCTTTTCAGCCACTTGGAGTTCCGAGCCGTGGGAGAAGCCAGTTCACTGCGGGCGCAGCCCTGGCTGCAGGCCTGACACCCAGAGGCCTGGACAGCCGCTGCTTGCTACGTGGGTGAACGTGTGGCCTGTTTCACTTGCCTGCAGCTCCGAGCGAGGGACCACAGGCCAGGCCAGCTGCCCAGGCAGGGGTGCCCGCTCGTTCTGAAAGGGCTGCGGGCAGTGAGGGCGGGTCCAGAGCGGCCTGCCCGCTGCGTCCTCCCTCTCTCAGAAGGTCAGCACCAGGGACTGGAGCACCTGGGGACGCCTGTCCGGTGCGCGGTCGCCCTGCTGAAGCTCGTCCTTGGGCCCGAGCACTTCAGCTGAGCCGCAGAGCATGTGCACAGCCCACAAAGGCTGTGGGTCCTCGGAGTCCCCGGCTGCCCCTCCACCCCACTGCGAGCTGTGCGTGTGTGCGCTGCCCACCCACGGGCACACCTGCCCGCAAGGACCCAGGCGCCACAGCGGCGCCACCCTCCTTGGGATGAAACAGGACCTTGCCTTGCCTTTGGGGAGACCCCCGCCACACCCCCTCATCCATCCCCGTGCTCCGATGAGCTGGCTAGTCCTCCCCCTCCTCACCTCACTGCAGACAAAGGAAGTCCTGGCCAATCTTAGTATCGGACCCCCCTTCACACGCACTCATGAACATGCACACGTGTGGTTGGTTCCGGGCTGGGCGTGCGGTCTCACCCAGCCCTGGACACACAGCCTTACCCTGCTGGGGCGCTGAGAGAACAGGGGCCACTCGTCTCCGCTGAGCCCGAGCAGAGGGGTCGAGAGGCTGCTGGACACGACTCTGGGGGCGGGGAGCTCACCTCCGAAGGCTCGGGCCAGGGTGGCAGGGGGAGGCCCTTCTGCTGTGCTGTCTGTGCCCGTGCGTCCCATGCACCGTGCCAGCAGGCACAGAGGGGAGCTGACGGGCGGGCTCCGCAGATCAGGCACCGGAGGTGAACTTGGGGGGCGGGGAGCTGGGTGACCGGCACAGCCGGGGGACGTGCAGGTGTTTCTGTGTGGCCTTCCGTCCCCGTCCCGTGTGAAATCCTTGCCCAGGGGCCATTTTTAATTTGAGGGTTTGTTTGTTGTTTTTTTCCCATCTGGAGAAGCCAGAATGAGAAATGGTTTTTTATTTTTTAGAGAGACGGGAATTGAACCAGCGACCTCTCAGTATGTGGGCCCACACCCAACCCACTGAGCCACAGCAATCAGGGCAGAGAAATGGTTTTATTTTCAAACCCAAAGAAACTCTATAGTTTCTTTGAATTTCCTTTCAAAACTGAAAAGTTTTCTCTTTAGGCAGTGAGAAACAAGGCAGCTTCCTCAGCACCGAGCCTGGGGTCTCCTTGAGCATCGCTGTCCATCGGGCGGATTTCCGGGCTCCACTTCATCCAGGGCTCCACTTCATCCTTCCATGTACTCTGACGCTCTGGCATGCTCCCTCGTCGCCCGCCTCCCCCGCCTCCGTGCTGCACTCAAGGCCAACGTCTTGTTTCCACCCGAGCTCTCGTTTGGGGTGTGTTTTGACATCAGGATGTGGCAGCGTCTCCTGTTTGCCTTTCCGGCGGCCACAGCGCCATTCTTCCTAAGAGAGGTCCCAGTGTGAGCTGGGACAAAGACTCCATGTCCCAGCTCCTTCACAGTGAGGGGTGGCCGTTCGGATGTGGCTCGGGTATGTATAACTGCTAGGAGGTATTCTTAAGGGGGTGCTGAGAGAAGGGAGGTCTTTTCTGCCCTTCCTCCTTCCTGCTGGCTGAAGAGTAACCGTGATGGCTGGCCTCAAGCAGCCATGTTGGGCCATGAGGCAGAAGCCACATGCTGAGTGTGACAGAGCAGCAAGAAAGAGCCTGCCTCCCTGGCAACTTTGACATCCATCCATGGTCTTCTTTCATTTGGGAGAGAACCAGGCTATCTTGGCTAAGCCACCACTCTTCTGAATTTTCTGTGCGTTTGCTGCACGTGATCCTAATAGACACACGGATATCTGGTGGAAGGTGGGCCATTGAAACAGTCCTCAGAATGAGCCTGTTCTCCTGTTTCGCTCGCCCACCTTCGGAGGAGCTGATGGAGAGTTCCAGTCAGTCGCCCCTTTTTGTTCTCTCACGAATGTGGTGTTTGTCACAGCGACACCGGGCCCAGGCAGGGCTGAGCACTCTCTTCCTCCTTGTCGTGTTGGCTGCCTTTGCCAAGGCCACGAACACCCCATTCCACTGGGCCCCTTGGAGACCCACGCGATTTCGGTGTCTGTGGCGTTTAACACCGCCAAAGGTCACTGAGTCCGTCTTTAGCCAAGAAAAGCCATGTCGTCGGCGTGCGTCTGCCTCGTGGGGAGAAAGAGGCCGCACACTGCTCTGAGCTGCGGCCAGCCCCGGCCTCCCCCGCCCGCCCCCGTCACCGGCCACGTTTCCTGGCCGGGTCAGACGGACGGAGCAGGCTGGCTTTTCATTTTCTCCTCCCAGGCCGCCCGTCCCCTCATGCATTTTTCATCTCGACGCACCGCTCCCGAAACTCCTTCTGCCCTGTGAGCGCGATCGATCGGCTGATTAAGCTGTCAGGTCACAGCAAACAACTTGAATTTTCTAGCCCCAG
Organism: Trachops cirrhosus; assembly: GCA_028533065.1. Taxonomy (NCBI): domain Eukaryota; kingdom Metazoa; phylum Chordata; class Mammalia; order Chiroptera; family Phyllostomidae; genus Trachops; species Trachops cirrhosus. The sequence continues at coordinate 3,074,002 of CM052540.1, forward strand.
GCCCTCGCTTCCCTGCCTTCCCGGCTGCCACGTCTGGGTCTCCCGCACCACAGGCGGCAGGGGCTCCGCACAGCTCACCGCCGCTGACCTCCACGTCCCGCCCTCGTTTTTCGGGTGCCGGATGATCGGGGTGAACTTACAGGACACCAGGTCCTCGGTCTCGAGCCCCTTCTGCTGTCCTCTAAACAATAACTGGAGGTGCTTTTTCATCAAGTCCCTAAGGAGCCCCTCTTTCAAGGGCCTGTTTGGAACCGCACTCTGTACTGGTCACCTGTCACTGCGTGACAGAGCGCCCCGACACTTAGTGACTCAGGGCACAGACGTAGTCACTGCCCCCCAGCTTCTGTGGGTCAGAGGTTCAGGGGCGCCCGCCTTCCTTTGCTAAGCGACCTTGCCTCAGAGTCTCCTCAGAAGTCGCAGTCGAGTGGCAGATGCTGCCATCGGAAGGGGACAGGGCCGGGGACACGCGCTCACACCCATGTGGCCGTAAGCAGGCGACCCCAGTTCCTCGCCAAGTGGGCACCCCCACGGGGCTCCTTGGGCGCCCAGCGGCGCGGCCGTGTGCCTGCTCCGGGGCGAGGGGTCGGAGAGGCCGGCGGGCGCCTTTGGCGACCCAGCCTCCTGCCCCGTCTCCTCGCTCCTTTCCTCTTCGCCAGAAGTGAGCCACTGAGTCAAGGGGCGGGGGGCCAGGCCCCCCCGTGGGAAGGGCCCCCGAAGAGTTCGGAGACGTATTCGCATCATCACAGTGGACACGCTCACATTGTCACACACTGCCCTCTGGTCACACGTGGACACGCACAATATTCTCTCCCCTCCCAGAGCCCCGAAGGGCTCAGCCCATCGCAGGTCAGCTCGAAGTCCTCACGCCGTCCAGTGCGGGTGAGGCTCCCGGCGATCGCTCACCCGTGAGCTCAGCGCCTGTGTGTGGTTCCTTCCCTCCGAGGACCTGCCGACCAGAGCCAGGCGGCCTGCCCCTCAGACCCAGGCAGGAGCGGAGAGCGGCCCTCAACACCCGCCTCGTCCCTGGCCCCGGCGCAGCCCTGGGGCCTGGCGGCCTCTCCACCATGACAGTGACTCTGTGAACGGACCAGTGAGTGAGCGAGTGAGTGAGTGAGTGAGCGAGTGAGTAATGAACAAGCAAACGGCCTGGGACTCGACACAGAGAAGCATGACCCGTTCCCACTTGTCATCCGGTCCAGCTCAGATGTCACCTCCAGACCTGTCCCTCGGTGTATGCTCTTCACCGCCGTGTCATCTCCACAGTCGCTGGGCTTGTTTCCTGCTGACTCCCTCTCCCCGCCAGCAGGGGAGCCCCCGGGGTCAGGGACCCGGTCGCCTGGCCCGCTCTGCGTCCCCACCCCTAGCACAGGGCGTGGCGGATGGTGAGGTCCCAGTGAGTGGGGAGTGAGGGGACGGGATCGGCAACCCTCGGCAACCCTCGGCAACCCACAGCGTTGCGGGAGGGCGGCCTGCGGTGCAGCCCCGGGCGCTGCAGCAGTTGAAGGAGGACTGTAGTCTAGACCGCGTGCGCCGCGCCCGTGGCCTTGGAGTCCCCGGTTCTCAGGAGTCACAGGCTGAACGAAGCCCCGAGGGGAAAGCATGAGTGTCTCCGGTCGCCTTCGAGGGGCTCCTGACCGTGCGCACACAGCGGCAGGGCCTGGGACAGCAGGGTCCCGTTCAGCGTCGCTTCCTTGTGAGCTTGCAGAGGTGCTGTCGTGTGCGTGTGTGTGTGTGAAGAGAAGCCGGCCACGACAAGGAGAGCCTCTCCCGCGGCCCGTCAGAGGAGCATTTCAGCAGACCCTCGGCGGTGGCCCAGGGGACAGAGGTGGCCTGTGACTCCCTGAGCCCCACTCGGTGTGCCAGCCCGTGTCTCCCTGCACCATCTCCGGTCACCCCAGGCTCCCTTCCGTGACCCGCACTCAGCCCTGTCCTCTCCCTCAGTGGCTCCCGTGGCCTCTGGTCATCCAGTGTCCTCGTGGACATGCGGCCTGGCCTCCTCAGTCACCCTGACCTTCACTGGTCCTGCTCCAAGTGTCTGTCCAGCTCTTGCCCTCCTGCCTCTGGGCTGTCGCACGAGCTTGCTCCCCCCCTGGCCACCCCCCCGGCCAGGCCAGCTTTCCTTCCCGGCCTGGGGCCCTGGGGGACACCTCCCCTTCTCTCCCCTCCCCAGCCTGTGGGGCAGGCCACCCCAGAACACCCCACCCACCCACAGGCAGGGCTGTCCTGCATTCTCCATAGAGAGAGGCAGGGACCGGCACTGTCCCCACATCTCGGGTCTGGCCTGTGATGGGGACACAGGGACTGAACGAGGGAGCCAGGCCCGCTCACGCTCTGGCCACCCTACAGAATCCGCCCGTCTGTTCCTTTGCCCCTCCGGCGCTCTGGAAGCTGGAAGAGAGATGGGTGCTGGGTGTGCGGGGCATGGACACCAGGATGAGGGGCTTCGCCCGGGTGACGTGGTCCGTGTGGAAGGGTCACGCGCAGTTTCCCCAGCTCCCTTGAGGAGCCCAAAGCGGGGCCGACATCCCGGCCTGGACTCAGATTCTGGACGGAACCGGGAGGCACCTGCTGCGGAGGGGAAAGTCCAGGCAGAGAGAGGGCGGGAAGGGCTCTCGGGCGGGCACGCTCAGGGCGGCCTTCTGTCCTGAAAGAAGACGGACGCAGAGAGGCCTTGCCATCGGCCCGCCCGGGATCAGCGGCTGTTTCCGGGTTCTCACTGGAACCATCCCCCCACCCCCAGGCCGTTCCCCCCAAACGCACATGGGTGCACCCGTGACCACACCTCTGTCTGGAGCCCCTTCTCCACCAGGGGCAGCCCAGGACCGTCCCTGTTGTCCACTCCTGAGGAACCACAGATGTATCTCCGACCATCACCCAGCTCGATATTTCACAGCCAAGTTCAAGGGGTTAATGGGAGGGCTGAGTGGAATTTACTTAAAACACGAGCTGCACCTAAAATAGCTTCCACCAGGCAGTCAGCGGCGAAGCTCTCCCATTTCCCATCCTGGTCCTTTCTCACCATCACTAAATACCAAGATATTCTGGTCCCAGCTCCAACTCCCCCAAGCCCTGATTCATGCAGCTGTACGTGCTGGGGGTGTTAGACGTCGTCACCCTGCCACCCGTGGACTTGGATGGGCGGTGACATTGACGAGAACACCAGGCAAGAAGCTGGCATTTGAGCTCGGGAACAGCTTGGCTCACAGACGTCGCTCAAGCTAAACCATCGGAAGCCACACGTGTGACCAATGACATCACCTCCCATTTAAGACACTGACAAAATTTGTTCTTGCCTCAGTTTATGTGCATGTCGAACTGCCCGTTCCGGCTCCTGGGCTGTGAGAGTGCCCCCGGGCCCTGGGCTCCCAGGCTTTGTACCTGGGCCTGGGACATCTCACCTTGGTTTGGCCTCTGGTTTTTTCATTTACACCCAGTTTTGAATTCACCTGCTTGCCTTCTAGCCTGATATTTGAGTTGAGATAGGTTTGATGATAATGGCGGTGGTGTTGGTGATAATGATGATGGTGGTGATGGTGGTGGTGGTGATGGTGGTGATGGTGACGATGGTAGTGACAATGATGATGGTGATGGGTGATGGTATGGTGGTGGTGGTGGTGGTGATGGTGGTAGTGATGATGGTAGTGACAGTGGTGATGGTGGTGGTGGTGGTGACAGTGACATGATGGTGATGGTGGTGGTGGTAGTGACGGTGGTGGTGATGGTAGTGATGGTGGTAGTGACAGTGGTGATGGTGGTGGTGGTGACAGTGACAGTGGTGGTGATGACAGTGTGATGATAGTGACAGTGATGGTGGTGATGAGTGATGATGGTAATGACAGTGGTGATTGTGGTAGTAGTGGTTGTGGTGGTGGTGGTGGTGATGGTAGTGACGGTGGTCACTAGGTGATGGTGGTGTTAGTGACAGTGGCATGATGGTGATGGTGGTGGTGACAGTGATGGTGGTGGTGGTGGTGGTGACAGTGATGATGGTGGTGATAGTGACAGTGGTGACAATGGTGATGGCGATGGCGACAGTGGTATAAGAGGACACCCATGGAGGGCTTGCTGCGTGCCCAGCACGTGCACTCCCGTGTTGCAGACTGGCTTCTCCGGAGGCAGATGCCGAGACAGGTGGTGAGATACTTACTGTCGGTCAGTAACTGTGAAGACGGAGCAGGAGTGAGCAGCGCTGGGCAGTGGGGGCGGCTGAGCCACGACACCTTTGAGGCCTCGGCCAGCGCAGCGGAGAGCTCGGGACGAGCACTGTCTGGATGTCCCGCCTCAGTTCGCAGCAGCTGGACCGTCACGCCCCTGCCTGTCTCAGTCACTGGATGCCGGCCGTCCCTGATGGTCACGGTGTCCGAGAGGCAGGTCTCTGCCGCCCAGGCCCGGGCTCAAGCAGCTGGGAGCCGGGCTGACCCGTGGTCCTTCCTCCAGTGACCTGGCCAGCGCCTCCATGGCCACTCCAGGACACTCCTCTCCAGACCCCACTGTGCCAACCCAGCAGGGCCCGGAGGTGCTTTTGCAGAGGACACAGCAGGCTCGGAGAGCTTCAGTCACTCGCCATGGTCACCTGGCTCAGGTGCTGCCGCGAGCCCAAGTTCATAACCACAACGGCGCCACCTCTCAGGTCCAGTAGTGGGATTTTGAAGATTAAAGTGAGGTGCCTGGCTCTCCGCCAGCCTAAGGAGCAGACGCAGGGCTTGTCTGAGCTCCACCCTGCTCAGGGATCCCAACCCTGGCCCCTTCTCTCCCCTCCTCCTCCTCTTCTGCTCCCTAACAGCCAGGGCGGGGCATGTGCCAGACTCAGCCAATGGGAGGCTTCCACCTGGCTTTGGCTTGCGGGGAAATGGAGGGAAGATTCTAGGAGAGTTGAGCATGGGTGGGCATGTGCCAGCCTACGTCAGCCCCTATGCCAGCCTAGCTGTCCCTGGGGGTGAGACGGTGGCAGGGGGAAGGTTCTGCTAGAGAGGGAAGGGGGAAGAACCTGGCCACCCACGCTGGGCTCCCGGCGGCAAGGCCCTGAACTCGGGTAGGGCTGTGGACGGGTGGGGGACTGGACGGGAGTGTGGGAAGGGTTCAGGTTCTGGCCTGTTCAATACCTTGTGGCCCCCACTGTCCCGCCACCACGCTCGTCGTCCTGCCCTGACCCAGGCCGGAGCCAAGCCTGGGGAGGGAGGCCGGGCACACAGCTCTGGGCGCTCCCGCTCCCAGTTCCCAGCGGAGACCCCTGCCGGAAGGTGTCAGGGCCGTGTCTCTCCTCCTTTGCACCCCTCGAACCTCGACCTCGCAGACACAAGCCCCCACACCCCGCTCCACCGCGTGGAAGGGAAACACTCCCAGTCGCCTCATGAAAAAGGCCCGCTTCTGTGACAGCTGGTGACCGGCGGCCAAACTGAGCTGCAGTTCACTGCCTTCTCCCCCACTCTGTCTTCTCCAAAAGGCAAAACATTCACACGTTTCTAAACCCAGCTCTTCTGGAGGTGGCTTGGGATAGAGCCAGCCCTGACCTCGCCGGGACCCTCGTCCCACAGAAAATCATGCTGATTTTACGAAGCACAAACACACCCCAGTGCACTCCACCAGCCCCCGCTTTGGGGACACGTAAGCCGTTTCAGTTCTTCGTCACTAGAGGCAATCTTGGATAAGAGAATGTTATGGACTGAGTTGCCCCCACTCCCAGAATTCATACGTTGAGATCTTAACCTCCAGTACCTCGAATGTGACTCTTGGGAGAACAGGGCCCTTTACATGTAAGTTAAAATGAGGTCATACGGGTGGCCCTGATCCAGTGTGACTGGTGTCCGTAAGGACATGAACAATGTGGACTGAAGAAGGACCGTGTGAGGACACAGCAGATAACGAGCCTGCTGACACCTTGATCTTGGACTTCTGGCCTCCAGAACTACTTAGTCAATTTCTGTGGTTCAAGCTCCTGACTATGGCACTTCGTTATGGCCACCCTGGCCAACCCTTTTGAGTGTTTTCCTCAGGCTAGAATCATAAAAAGGGGCTTAGCTCATCCAAGGGCATGCACGTTTTAAAAACTTCCACTTAGAAAGAATGATAGACTCCCGGGAAGTGGCACAACAGTGCCGAGTCCTGCGCAGCCTTCTGCGGGCCCTCCCAGAGGTGGCATCTCACACGACTGTAGTGCCACATTGAAACCAGGAGATCGGCGTCGGTACAGCGACGTAAAACCAACTACAGGCTTCATTCGGTGTGGTGGTGGGTTTTGTATCTCTTTCCACAGATGAATCCTTCGTATTTTTTATGCTGTTACAAATGTTATTTTCTATTTTGTTTCCTTTTTGTCTGTTTATGAAATAAGGAAGCTAAGTATCCCAACCTTGTTTGCAGAAATCTTGCTAAATTCACTTATTCTGGTAGTTTGTTGTAGATTCTGTTGGGATTTCAGTGTATGTGATAGTGTCATCTAAAACTACAGAGGCTTTTTTTTTCCTTCAAGCCTTGCACCTTTGTTTTCTTGCTTTATTGCATTGGTTAAAAGTGCTAGTACAATGTAGAATAAAAGTGACGATGGTGTGAAACTTCGCTTCACTTCCAGTCTCGTTGGGGGCAGGGGAGGTTTTTGTAATCTATCACTGTGCGCAATTTCACCATAGACTTTTCGGTTCAAATTAAGTATATTCACTTCTAGTTCTAGTCTTCTACTAAGAGCTTTGTCTTTTCACGGATGATATTGAATTCCATCAGATAATTTTTCTGCATCCATAGAGTTGATCGGATTATTTTTCCTTTGTTATGTTATGCTTTCTTTTGAGGGTTAAGCCAACCTTGCATTCCTGAAATAAACCCCACTTGGCTGTGATGTGGTTTTACTTAAGCGACTTTTAACTGGTGCACCACGAGAATTTTTAAAACATGCAACACCTGACTATTTAGTGAGGGGCACTGACCTCTTCTTCCCTTAGATTGTCAATTTTTAAAATGACGACAGCCAACAGCAATACCTGTCTGGTGTGAATGAATCAAAATCATACCTATGTTTTTTGTCAGATTGGCAAAAAATATAATGCATTTTTTTTTGGTGTGCCACAAAATTTTAGTAATTAGTTTGCGTGTGCCGTGAGATGAAAAAGATAGAAAATCACTGTTTTGTTTGATTCGCTAATATTTTGTTAAGTACTTTGGCATCTGTTTTCACGAGAACAGCCGACTGTGACGTTCCTCCACTGTCCTGCCCTCGTCAGGATCTGGTGGTGGGGTGGTGCTCGCCTCATGAAATGACTGGGGAAGGGCCCGTTCTTCTGTATTCTCCTGGAGATTTTGTGTACATTCGGGGATTTTCTTCCTTAAATGTAGAACCAGTGAAGTCATCAGAAAATTTTTTCTCAGATAGTTTTAACTTTGGGTTCAGTTTCTTTAATAGAGAGAAGTATTTTTTCTTATGATAGTTTTGATAAGTTGCGTTTTTAAGATCATGTATTTCATTTGATTTTCAAATTTACCGGCATGAAGTTCTTCCTGATGTCTTCTCCAGTTCAGTTACAACATCGGACCCCCGTCTGACGACGCGGGTTTCTGTAGGATTGTCAGTGTTCCTTCCTGATGCCTGCGTCACAGCGCTGGACGAATTACGTCTGCACGTCCTGTGCCCGAGTCTGTCTTTGTCCCCCCCCCCTCCCTGAGCTCTGGCCCACACCCAGAGCAGAGGCCGATGGAACACACTGACTCGACAGGACGCCTCATGGGGCTGCGGGCCTGGGGCTGCACACAGTGTGGCCGCACCTCCGGGTTTCGGGGCCGCCCTGCTGGCCGCCGAAGCGACTGATGCTGAGGAACGGACCTCGGATCTCTCTGAAACGAAGCTTTCAAGTGCTCTTTGCGTTGAAGTATCTAAGGGTTCCCCTGGCCTACGCAGCCAGAGACAGTCATGGATAGATTAGTTTGAATGAAGATTAATCAATAATTTATGCTGATGTTTTTCCTCATGCAGCAGGGAGGCCTGTTTGGATATCATCTGACAAGCTGAGGCGCACCTTGGTTCAATTAAACCCGGTGCAGAAAATTAAAAGGGGAGAAAATGCCCACCGCCTCGTCGGCGATCGGTCGCCCGGGATGGACGCGCCTGCGGTCCATGGGGAGGGGCCGAGGGGCGGGCGCGGGTGTGGAGGGAAAGTCCGGATTCAGCAGACGCCTCTGCCCGGCAGCGCTGACGGGGCAGGGAAACGTGAATACGCTTATTATTGGCATCTTCTCATAACTGGCCTTTCGGAGGCCGGCCGCCTGCGCGCCGTGATGGATGTTTTTGCTGACAGGAGCGAGCGCCGTGTCTGGGAGCCGGCGCCGCTCGGGCCTCCCTCGGAGGAGCCGGGACGGCGGGGCCGGGAGCGCGGCCATCCAGAGAGGCAGGTGGAAATTAACGGCCACTGTGTCACCGACGGAATGCGAGTCGCGGGGCCTGGGGGAGAAGTGTCGTCAGGGAGACCGCCTTTCCAAGGGGCCAGCCCCCCACCCTGAGCTCTCAGCAGGATCTCTCCGTCTGTTCCACCTGTCGGGGACCCCAGCAGCATCTTCCCCACACCCTGGGGGTCTTTCAGAGCTTCCACCGAAAGTGCCCTTTCAGCGCCACCTCCGTCCTCTCAGCTCTGCACGGGGTTAGGCCTGGGGTGAAGGTTAGGCCTGGGGTGAGCTCCAGCAGCCGCTCAGCTCTGCGTGGTCTCTGCCCGGGGTCACTGAGGTTTGTGGCTGAGTCTGGCCAGGCCCCTGACGTCCTCTTCCCAGAGGACAACTTCTCGTTTGTGAGGAGGGGGTCCTCAGTCCCACCCAACAAGTGTTCTAGACACGACCAGATGTGTCTCAGAGCCAGACATGCATCTGCCTCAGGGAGCAAACGAGTAGCATGCAGACCTCCGTCCTCACTGCCGTGGCCATGGCAGACATGGCTAATCCATCCCCGCACTTTCTCCTGGTCATGGAGAGGGAGTGGAAAGCCCGAAGCTCGAGGCCCTGCTTTCTGCTGTTTGGGGTCTGTGCCCAGAGCGGAACTGCTGAACTCAATAGCAGTTCTGTACTTAATTTTTTGAGGAACCCCAGACTGTTTTCCACCACAGCTGCACCATGCTCCATCCCCACCAGCCCTGCACAAGGCTTCCAGTTTGCCCACATCCTCACCAACACTTGTTAGCGGTGTTTCAAATAAGCCGCTCCAGTGCGGGCGAGGCGTCCACCACCGCCTCGGACTCCCTGAGCCCCAGCTGAGCCCTCCAGCCGCAGCCTGGGTTGCGCCCTGTTGCTCAGACCAGGAGTCCCAGCTGATCCAGGAGGGGAAACTGTCTCTCGTGTCAGAATTCTGGGGCCCTACGGAGTTCGTGGGAGCTGGTGGCACGCTCTTAGCAGCGGTAGCCCCTCCTGAACGGGGCACACAGGGGCCATGCGAGTGCTCAGGGGCTCCCCGCACTCAAAGAGCACAGGCTATTTGGAGAGCCAGCTGTGCGTCGGAAAATTATTCGTCCGTGTTTGGTGAGCACCTGTCCTTGCCATTCGCTGGGCGGCGTGGGTCCCCGGGAAAGGCACTGCCCCGAGTTTGTCTCTCCTCATCTGCCAAATGGGGACCGCAGCCCCCATCCGAGCCAGGGCAGCGGAACGTGGGACAGGAGCTGCCTGCCACTGTGAGCCGGGCAGGCGGCAGTTCCAGAGGCGCCCTTTCAGGGCCCCGGGTCCTGTCTCAGGAGGGGCTTTGGGCTCCGCCGTGTCCTGGGCAAGGGGGTCACAGCCTTGGGTCGGGGCTGCCGGGGGTCTCCCACTGAAGTGGGTCGAAAGGAGGCCCCGAAAGATGCGTCCACCCAGCACCTCAGAATCAACCTCATCTGGAGTGCGCGTCTTTGCAGATGTGGCTGAGGGTGGGACCTCGAGGTCACCTTGAATTAGCATGGGCCCTAAACCCGGGACCTTAGAGACAGGAAGTTGGTGATGTCGTGGCTGACAGGGTCGCCACCCAAGGTGACCTTCTCGGGACAAACCCTGCACTGGGGTCAGTTGTTCACACAGAGCAGCTTGAACTGTGCTCATAACGCCCGCCCTGCCCTCAAAGACACCCGTCGAATCCACGCCTGGCCGAGAAGCCGATGAGGCCCGGGGAGGTGTGGGGAGCAGGGCACCCATGGGGCTGCCCAGCGCGGGCCGAGGGCTCTCGGCAGGGGCTGGGGCGACACTTGTCCACACTCTGCCACCCAGAGATGAGGGCTGCAGGGCACGTGTCCCCTCCTATCAGCCTGAGCACACCCTTCCTGGTGGCCTGCTTAGAAGGGCTGGATCCTGGAGGGGCCCCTCAGTCACAGTCCCACACGCAGGACCAGCCTGCCCGGGCCACGCCCCGTCCCCACAGAAGCACAGGGTGATAAGTAGGGTAAAGTCTGCGGGAGGTGGTTCTTCTAGAGATTCACCTCGTCTTTTCTTTTTAACTCGGCCCTGGGGGTGCCACTCACTTCCTATGGTGGCCTCGGACTGGGTCTCAGAACCCGTCCCCTGCTCAGACAGGAAGCTTGGAGCAGGATCCAAACAACAGGAAACTGAGCCACCAGCAGGTGGAGAAAGCCTTTCAGACACAGTTTCCCGGAACCTGGGAGACGGGTGCCCAAGCCTGGTACATACCAGAACCACCCAGGACTTCGCCAGCACAGCCCCCAGCCTCCCAGGGTCTCTGCCTCGGCATCTGGGTGGCCGGGCACCCACTGCTGCTCGGACGGTGGCCCAGGTGGTCGCTGCCCGGCAGAGACAGTCCCTGGGAGGAGGCCCGTGCTGCTCGGCCCACAGAGGACGCGCCAGCTGGAGTCCGGCTCCAGCCGCGTCTGCAAAGCGGTCAGGTGGTCCTTGTTTTCTCGATATTTCTCTTTGAGGATATTGATTTTTTTCCCCTCATAGTATTTATTACTGATCGGTTTTTTTTCCAAATTGCAAAAGTGGCACATACCTGCCTACAGGGTGGGGCAAAAGTAGGTTTACAGTTGTTCGTATGGCAAACAACACGAACGTTGATGTGCAACAACACAGGAGTCAGCTCCGCGCCGTCACCGCTTGCCGCGCCGGAAAAGTCTGGCAGTTCTGGAAGGCTGGCACCTCCTGGGTGAGACTCAGCTCTGGCTCAAGGTCCAGTTCCGAGGCCAGGAGTCCCAGAGCGGCCAAGCGCAGGACCTGGGAAGCCCCCGCCCCTGCCCACAGGTCCCCTCCTGCCCCAGCGCCGGCACCGCAGCCTCCGAGCACCAAAGCCAGGTCAGCCCCACCCCTCCGAGGAAGGGTCAGGAGCAGAGGCTCTAGAGGCCTGAGGCGGCCATCCTGGCCCCGCCTCTTCCTGGCCGTGTCAGCTCTGGTGAGTCACAGGCCCTGTCCTCTGCACGGGGCGCAGACACGGTTGCCGGGCTGGCGTGGAGAGGAACCGGCTTGAGGTAAGCCTGGCCCGTGGTGCCGGGTGGCGCTCCTGTCATTAACCAAACACCTTGTCTTTCTCGCTCCTGTTCATTTCCACGCGTGGATTTCACTGCTCTGGAGGAGGCCCACGAGCCCCACTTTCCGCCGACCGTGCGGGAGCCCCCGCAGAGGGAGAAAACAGATTTCCGAGGTGCACTTGATTTTGACCAGCCTGGTCGGCACGGCTCACCAGGTGCGGCACTGTGCCTGCCCACTGGTCCCGTCCTCCCTGCCACGACGGAGCATGCCCGCCGGCAGGGACGGGCTGCCGCCCAGCCTCCACAGCTGCCCGGTAGCCGGTCTGCAGGCCTCGCAGCGGGAAATTGATTACTGCAGCTCTGAGACACAGCACAGCCCCGGGCGAGGTGTGGGAGCAGAGGCAGCTGGAGCTTGCGGCTCAGTCGGCTCCTGTGCAAACGGTGCAGCAGATTCCGAATGGCCCCCTCGGGTCCAGAGCCCGGGGCACACAGATGGGCGCCAGGGCACGCACCCTGGGCAGGGCCTGGGAGAGACCCCGGCACCCGCCCTGCTGCGGCCCAGGCAGAAACCTGAAGTGCGGAAAGCCCTGCACCCTGGGGCGTCACCGCTCGTGCCTGGAGGACACTCCCGCTTGGATTCTCAGGACTGTCATCCTCCCCTCAGTCCCTCGTGGAGCCCCCAGGCTGCAGCCCTAGGACCAGTGGGCCTGCAAGACCCCCGGGAAATTAAATCGACTTCTCGGCTGCGAGGGCAGGATGCCTCCGTCAGCCCAGGGCCGTGGGGTGTCACTGAGCCAGCTAGCATGGCAGCAGGTGGCAGGCAGGCTGCCACTCCCTCGCCCATACCCTTGGCAGGCATTGCTAATCGATCCCGGTGCCCTTTCCCACTGAGCCCAAGTGTGGCTTCTTAATCCTGAGCCCAGGGCTCCAGGAAGCCAGACCAACTGTCGGTAGCCAGCCCGTGAGATGCCTGCTGCCCCCTGTCAGGGGGAGGGAGCTGGGCTCTGGCCCCAGATCTGCCTGCTTCCCCATGATCCCTTGAGGTAGTTGTTGAATCCACTGGCCTTCATTTGCTAGTCTGCAAAGTAGGGGTGTGTGCCGGACAGGGACCGGTCATCCACCTGGCTTCAAACACTGCCCCTCCCGTAGCAGGCAAGTAGTGGCTGACAAGGGCCAGCTCCCGCCACTGATGTGAGACCCGGGGCCATTTCCAGGCCTCCGAACCTCCCGACTGTGACCAGAAAGTGGGGGTAATGCCAGGCCACCTCCCTCCCTCAGGGTCCGCCAAGGTGGGGTCTCTCTGGGCCTGTCTGTGTCTTTCCTTCTTCTCCCCTCCCACCCCTGCTGCCTTCCCTCCTCATCTTGCTGCCCTGTGGGCACGAGAGACGGGGACAGAGATGCTTTCTCAGCCAGCTCTGCCCTCACAGTCCACCGTCCGAGCTGGGCCCTGCTCAGCCCTCCCCTCCCCCTTGTAAGTGGTGGCCGGCTCCCTTCCGACGGCCATGGGCCCGTGCCCCCCACTGCCTGCAGACCGGGAACCGGGGAGCCTGGGTGGCTTCCCGGAGCCTCTGCCTAAGAATGTTTGGAAACTGCCTCTGGCTCGGTGCCAGGAGCTCCTGCACGGACCAGCAGGTCGGCCGGGGTCAGTGCCGCCGCAGTGAGCTCCTGGAAAATTCCAGCCCTCCCGCAGGCTCCAGATGCCGGCTACCCGGAGGCCCCCCCCCCTGCCCCGCCCTCCACCGGTCTGGCCTGTTCCCTGATGCCATTCATCGGTCGCTGGGCTCACACCGTCCTCGCTGGCCGGGCCCTCGGGTACCGGAGCTCAGGGCAGCCCTGGGAGGAGGCAGCCCGGCTCGTGGGGTCACGGAGGTGGTTCTGGGACATGATGTAGCCAGGCCTCCACTCCCGCTGGGAGCCAGTCCAAGGGCAAAAACCGAGTGCGTCCTCAAAGAAATCAGGGGCTGGGGTCCGGGAATGGCAGCCCCTCCCCAGGCCTTGAGCTGTGTTCCCCCAGCCGAGCTGCTGGGGGGCCGAGGGTTTGGGGCCGATGAATTTGTCCAGCACACCACCAGCTCCTGGTAATGAAGTAAAAACAGCAGCAGTGGTGACTAAGAAGGGGGCCCTTGTCGCATGCCAGACACGGTGCCGAAGGCTGCCGGGCACAGCCCTGGGGGCGGGCTCTGGCTCCGGTCCTGTGACACCTCAGAGAGGTCGAGAGGCTAGTCCAGGGCCCTGCAGCCAGAGAGTGGAGAGGCCAGGACTTAGCGCCCACCTTCGGGGGACACCGGCGCCCCCTCACTGTCCCCCCTTCCACGATCTCACTCGTCTCTGGAAGCCACTTACTCACGGGCAGAGCAGCCTCAGCCTGAAAATCTCTTGCCACAAATGCCAGTCTGAAATGTCACCATCACTGCCCATGTCTTTGGCGGCTGGCCTCTGTCAAGTCAATCCTGCCTCCTGCTGGGGAGACACTTTCTGCACCTTAACTCTGCAGCCGGAAGGGGCTGGGATCCTCGCCTAAGACCAGAGAGCAGGCTTCTGCTTCTAGAAGGGGGGGCGATGGGGACGGGAAACCCTGAGAAGCTGCGCAGGGTGGGGGGGGAAAGCTGCGGCCAGAGGGGAGGGCACGCAGGCGGTCAAGGACCTAATCTGCGCTGGCAGATTAGGGGCATCTCCCTACATAGGGGGCGCTGTTGTTCCTCCCATTTACGGATGGGGAAACTGAGTCTGTGCTGGTCAGGTGTGCTGGGGGCAGCCGTCCCCGTGGGCGTCTCCTGGGGTCTGGCTGGGGGAGGAGCAGCTCCGGGAGCATGGGGGGCTTGCAGTCACGAGGAGCCCTGACCCCTTGCTCTTCCTGGAGCTCGGCTGGCCTGCTGGCCCTGGACGAGCACTGGCCAGTGAGAGTGATGCGGCTCCTCCCAGAGCCTCTGGGCTGGAGTGGAGCCACTGCCACCAACCGTGCCCGTGGCCAACGACGTCCAGGTCTCTGCAGGGCCCGCCCGCCCTGCCAGCTCGGGACAGCTGCTGCTTCGGGCGGCTCTAGGGCAGCCAGAGGCCCCTGCCCAGGGCCCGTAGAGCAGGCTGGCAGGCTCTGGGCCCCGCCCCCTCCGAGCCCGCCGGCCCGTGCAGGCTCCTCGTCCTGGGTCCTCACTTTGACCCCTCCCCCTGTCCCATGCAAGGCCCAGGTGCAAGTCCCCCGCTCCGAGAGCTGTGTGACCAACCAAAGTAACCGTCAGAACAGACGCGGGGACCTGGAGCTGGGCTTCGGCCGAGTGCTCCCTCATCAGGGACTCAGGCCCCTCCCCGCCGCCCAGCCCTCGCCCCCCTGAGCGTCCCAAATACTTGGAGTCACTCTCTGTTGAGAAAGGCTTCATTGAGAAAGGCTTCGTGCGAGCCTCTACGAACCAAGCCTGTGCTGTCCTCTGGGGACAAGCCCATGACCAAGCAAGATGACGCCCCGGAGCCGGGGCTTGGGTTCACATCTGATCCTTTGGGTGTCAAAAGACAGAGGTGGGGGGGGTGTGGAGAGAGCCTTGGGGCAGGAGGCCCTGGTCATGGAGGCTTTGGGGACCACAGGCTAGAGTGGCCAGAGGCAGAGGGAGATGGGGGCCCAGGGAGACGGGGGCCCAGGACCTGATAGCAGATGGTGAGGACCTGGATGCAGGGCTGGTCCTCCGCAATGTGGCGTGGGAGAGGGGTGACACGGTGCACACATTAATAAACAAGGGAATGTTCAGCTAGGGGCCCCCCCACAGGTAAATGGTCCCCAAATGCCATGGTCCTCTGCCCACTCCCTCCGTTGACAGCTGTTGTCTCTCTGCTGCCAGGGGCCACCTCTTTGTCTTCTCGTGGTTCCTCTGCGCAGCTGTGGGCTGGGCCAGACCCTTCCGGTCTCCTTATTGCTGTGAAGCTGTCTGAGCGATGCTGCTTGGCTTTGCGACGCCCCTTCCAGCCCTGCAGGGCCGTGGGGACTCCTGGCGTCTCTGGGCCGCACAGTAAATACGTTGCCACACGTCATCACAACCATATCTCACGATGTTGTCAGTGAACTGACGATTTTGTGTTGGGTCGCATTCCCAGCCGTCCTGCACTGCATGCGGGCTGCGGGCCGAGGGTTGGACACCCCTGCGTCTAGGGGGATCTGCCTTCCAGGGCCCCGCCCCACCCCCAAGCCGCTGAAAACCCATAGGCGACCAGTTCTGGTGATGCCCTGGCTCTCTCCCTGGCACTCGATCATCACCCACAATTATTAACGACACGTGTTGGGCACTGTCCTCAAGGGGCCTGGAGTCCCACGGGGAGCCACTGCGGGGAGAAACGCTTACGTCACGATGGGCCCCTGGCTAACCCGGAGACAGGCCCGAAGCGCTGGGGGACCCTCCGTTCCAGCTTTGAGCAGCCGGGGAAGTCGCCTTTCTTCCGCCCAGCTCACATTCGTCTCCTTGTCGCGCTCCGCCTCCGGATGCCGATTCCTGCAGGCTCTGGGGCTGCAGGGTTCCAGATCCACGCCGGAGGCAGGACCAGAAGGGAGGGCAGGAGGCCTCTCTTCCATGGGGGGGAAGCAACACTCCCCAGAACCTGCCGCGAAGCAGATTCACGCTGAGCGCGCTGGGGTTTTTCCATTGGCCGAGGGCCTGGAACCCGCTGGCAGGGATGGAGCAGACAGACGGCACCCTATGTGAAGCTACTGGCTCGTTCGACTTAGGAGAAGGAAACCTTATTAGTCAGTTTCAAGGGGCCAGGACTCCACAGGAGCCTTCTGTGGCCCGGCCCGGGGGTGGGGGCCACCGCCTGGCTTTGCAGGGTCCCGCTGCAGGCTCCTGTCTCCCAGCACCCTAGAGTCTCATCCAGGTGCCCGCCGGCCCCGCCCTCCTCCCCAGGAGCGGCTGCGTCCCCCACCCCAGAGGGTGCTCTCTGCCCACCAGTGGGCAGGACGAGGCTGGAGGCTCCCCCGGCCGTCCTCGCTGTCCCGTCCTGGTTCTAAGCCCCAAGTGACCTGTTCTAGGTTGACATGAGGCCCTCAAACCCACTTTGGAGTCCTCATCCCAAGAGCGTCAGGTGACCTCATGGGGAGACAGGGTCATCAGAGAAGTCATGGAGTTCCAGCGAGGCCCCCATGATGCAAAGCGATGCCCGCACAAAACAGGGACACTCAGACCCAGAGACCCACACGGGAAAGGCCACACAGGGAGGTGGTGGCTGTCTGCAGGCCCCGGAGAGGTGCCCAGAGCAGACCCCTTCCTTGTGGTCCTCGGGAGGGACCAGCCCCGCCCACAGAACTGAGACACGATAGGCCTGCTGTTTAAGCCCCCCGCCCAGACACGGCGCTTCATGACAGCATCCCTAGAAAACTAACACGTGGCCTTACCCACCAGGCGGCTATATCCCGGGTGTCACTTCCCGAGTGTCCAGCCTGTGGCCCTCTGCCCAGCCCCGTGGTGGGCACCAGGCCTGCCCTCTTCTCAGGTCCCCTCCCAACGGTAGAGCTGTGGCCAGGGAGGAGTCTCCGTTCAAGGAGCGGCAAGGGCGGGCTAGGCTTACTTCATCCATCATCATCCTCTTCTGTGAGCCCCAGCCGGGGAGGGGTCCCCATTCAAGGGGCTGAGCCAGGCACCCTGGACAGAGCCCGGGAGCACCCAGGGTCCGGAACGCCTCAGCTTGGTCGACACCTGCGCACCTGCCGTGTCCCAGGTGCAGTGTGGCACCATGGGTGACGCCAGCCTGAGGGAGAGGTGTCCCCCGTGGTCACAGACCGCCCGATAATCTCGGTGCTTGTTTGCGAAGCGGGAGCTCTCGGAGGTCCGCAGGCAGACCGCTCTGGAAGGCGGGGACGGTGGCGCGCCGGAGCAGAACCCGGACGTCAGGCCTCCTCCTGCCTGGCGTTATTTGGCGAGTGCCTACTGCGTGCCGCCCGCGTCCGTCATCTCACTTAAGCCCTTCGGGGCCCTTCTAGGGCAGTTAATGTCCACGTCAGGGGAGGCAGCTCCGAGAGGCCGTGAGCTCGCAGAGGGTGGTGGCAAAGCTGCCGGGTGACTGAGTGGGATTCACACCGGGCCGGAAGCCGTGCCCAGGCCTGCGGGGCTCGCTCCCTCTCCAGGCCCCACCCACCCACCCGCCCTGGCCTCTCCTGGAGCGCCCGATGTTTCTTCTGGTTTCTGTTTTATGAAAAAGTTGCGATTTTTACAGCCACTGAGCCAATAGAACTGTAACTTCATTTTACAGTATATGGAGGCTGTTTTATGTATTCTTGACAGTTTCCAAATCCTTTTCCCCTGGGGGCTGGGAGGGGATGCGTGGATAAACCGAGGACCCCGCCCTCCTGGCTCCGCCATCAGACAAAATGTCCTATGTCCTCTGGGGAGTGTGAGATCAAAGTTGGTGGGCACCCCACTGACCCTCGGTCCACTCCTGCTTCCCCCCTCTGGCTGCTTCTCTCCACAGGACAACGTAAGTAAGTGCAAGAGTCTCCCCGAAGGGGTGCTCAGCCTAGGGGGGCTTCGGTCCCATCCATCAAGCAGAGGGGCCGGGAGAGTGGGGAGATGGTGAAGGGTTTGGGGAGTCCAGAGCACCCCCTTCTCTGACTCATGTGAAATCCTTTTAGGGAGCATCACATTCCATCCCTCCCCCCACTTAGAACAGAGGAAAACTGAGGCCCAAGGGGCCCATGGAGGGTCCTGGGCCAAGTCAGGGAGGGGGCCTCCTGCCCGCCCACCTGGGCAGCCTCAGCTCCCCGCTGAGCCCCTCCTCTGACTGCACCATTTCCCAGCGTGCCTGCTGATCCATTCAGGTCAGAGTGGCAGCCGGAGGCCAAGCAGAGGGGTCACTGCTAACTCTATGCTAATGACAGCAGGGACCGATCTATCTCCCGGTAATCAGGCAATCAATGCGCACTGCAGGTGTGTCCAACCCTGGCCTGCGACTGGTGGGGGGAGGGGAAGGGGCAAAGACTGGGAGGGAGGGGGCAAGGAGGAAGGGAGGGGCCCAGCTCCCGGCCTGCCTGGCTCTCCACCCAAGAGAGAGCCAGCTGCAAATTGAAATCCGGCTCGGGAAAGAGAAAGGGATAAAAGTCGGCATCTTTTTAATCAACGCTCAGAGCTGCAGCTGCTAATGAATTCAAGGTTCTCAGGAACCCCAGGGCAAGTCCGGGTGGAGGGAAGCCAAGAGACTCCCGTCCTCCCCTCTCGCTGCCTGCAGCTCCCCCTCTGCAGTGGGGAGGGTGAGCGGGCTCAAACCTTCAGACTTGGGGGTGCTCAAGGTCTGCTAGTCCCACCCCGCCTTTTAGAGAGGGAAGAGTTGCCCAAGGTCACGGCCAGGGTGAGGCGTTTTTATGGCAGGGTGGGGGATGCAGGTGCATGGGGGGTGCCTCCTGTGTCAGGCTCTCTCTCAGCCCGGCTGTGGGAGGATGTGGTACGAGGAGCAGGCGGCGCCGTTTCCCGGTCCTTCCTCTGACCGCCCCTCTCTCACACCCACCGGACTGCACACCCACTGCGTGCAGCAACGGGCACAGTGGCACGCTGACTTCTCACCGCCCGCTGGTGGGGCCCCATGGCTGTGAGTAGCCGCATTTTACAGGGGAGAAAGCCAAGGCTCGGTCAGGGTTGTGCAATCTGCCGAGACCTCGGGATGGGGGCGTGGGACCCCCAGATCCAAGGTCCCATTAACCCCTGGCCCCCGGCCCCCACCCCTGTTCCGAGGGGCCCCAGGCTCCCATCACCTCCTGCAGTTCTCCCCATCCTACAGATCAGCTCTGGATTCAGACCCTAAGTGGCTGTGGAATTCCTTTATTTCCAAAGTGTGAAAGCACTGGGTTCATGGCAGCTGGGACTTAGTCTGTGTTTGCTCCTTACCGGCTGTGTGACTGTAAGTAAGTGGCTGGCTGTCTCTGGGCTCAGCAGGCGATGTGTGGCACAGACCCAGACCCTGGCCCCTTGGCCCCTGTGAGGCCTCCCCTCACCCCGCCCAACAGATGCGTCCACTGAGACCCAGAGAGGTCAACCGGCCTGCCCAGGCCGCCCAGCAAGCACAGGCACTCGAACCCGTGTCTGCACCAACATGTCACCACGCAAAACCGGGGAACCCTCCACCACCTGTTCCCTTTGCCACCTCCGGAGCCGCCAGATCAGGAGGCAAAACGAAAAGCTGGTCTGAGAAGGAGCGGGGGAAGTGATGCTGGGTCAGGAATCCGGGCCTGGGAAGCGTATTCCCAGAGCAGCCCGTTTCTGAAGCTTTGCTGTTTGGAGCCCTGTGTGGTGTGAACTCGGGAGAAGACGGGGCAGGGGTGGGGGGGCCAAGGCCACGCCCATGGAGAGGGAAACAGGCCTCCTTTGCTTCTCCATCGCACCTGCCCGGCTCCATCTGTCAGGATCTGCCGTCCTGCGAGGCGCTCCACGCACGTGGGCTTGCACACACGCTCACACACACAACTGTAGCCTGGCAGCCCCTGGCACCCGGCCGGCTGCCCTCAGCCCCAAGCTCCGGGGTGCAGGAGAAGCCCCTCTCGGGACAGTGGCCATCGGAGGGGTGGGCGTGTGGAGACAGCCCCCTGCACCCAAGGCCAGAGAAGGCCCGGAGGGATGGCAGCAAAGCCCGGAATGGCACTGTGCAAGATGACAGCCACCAGCCCCATCTGAACTGAAATTAATGTAATTACATAAATTGAGTCAAATTTAAATTTACTTCAATTAAGTGCAGTTTAATATCCGGCTTCTCAGCTGCACCAGCTGCATTTCAGGGCCCAGTAGCCACGTGGCAGAAGCGGACGCTGAGCCCCGCCCCAGCCAGCCCGTGCGACCCAGAACATCGGAGCCTCCGGGGCACAGCTGGTCTCACAGGGACACGGGCTCTCCTCTCCAGGCCGGGTCCTTCTGCTTGCTGCTCTGGGACGTGGCCCGGACTGGGGCCCTCTCAGCCTATCTCCTCCCAGTCCCTCTTCGGTCAGCGTGCCCAGCGAGACCCCAGGGCTGCCCGGCCCAGGCTGCAGGTGAGCACTGGGCCCCAGGGGGTCGGGCTGCGGCCGGCAAGCCAGGGCTGAGGGCAGGTGTTTCTCAGAAGGGACGTGGTTCCAGGGGCCGGAGCGCGGAGGGTGAGAGGGAGTGAGAAGTGGCAGGTGTCAGGGCGGGCGCGCCCCTCTGCTGCAGACCTGTCTACCAGCAGGTCCAGGACACGGGGACTCGGGGTCAGACTGCAGATAAGAAAACCCGGGCTCGGGGAGGGAGAGTCCAGCACCTTATCCAGGATCGCACTGCCAGTGATTAACAAACCCTCAAGGTCAAATTCCCCCAGACGGTTGTCCGGAGAGCAAGGTTGCCTCCCCAAGACCGGCAGGCTGGCCAGGGTGGGCTTCCCTCCCCCCCGCCCCCCCACTCTCCTGTCTCATCACTCTGAGCTCCCGGGCAGAGAGGAGGACCCCACCATGCTATAAAAGGAAGCCCACCCCAACCACCGTTGAAGGGGCCATGCAGTGGCAACTACTCAATTCTGCCACTGTGCTGGGAAAGCAGCCACAGACAACACAGCAAGGAATGGGCATGACAGCGTTCCAATAAAACTTTATTTACAAAAACTCATGTAGAGATAGATTTGTCCTGCAGGCGGTAGCTTTCTGAGCCTGCCCTAGAGCCGTAGAGTCTCTCACTGGTGCCTCTGCCTCTGATGACCTGGGCAGAAGCAGCCTGGATCACTCCCACCCAGGTCCCATTGGCCAGAACTCAGTGGCACCGCCCCATCTCGCTGCAAGGGGTGCTGGGAAATGTAGTTCTCAGTGCCCGGAGCAACACCGGGAGAAGAGGCTTTCTTTCAGGGGTCACCTGTTACCTCCTGCCCTGGTGCATACTACAGTCACCCCCGACAGGAGGCCGCCCTCATCGGCCTTTGGGAGCTCTGCAGTGAGTACGCGTTTCCAGCGCCGTCCTGGAGCGGTTCCTCTGGTTTGAACTTGGAGCCCTGGGAGGCCCCAGAGCGGACAGAGCGGTTCCACCTGAGCTCCTCCAGGGGCGGCCGTCAGCCCGTTAGCCTGCAGCAGGTGGGGTCAAACCGTCGCCGAAATCCGCTGCCTTGGTCTCTGGAAGAACAGCGCATTCATTCGACAGTCATTATGGGGCTTCGGGGATAGCCACAGGCCAGAGCTGCCCTGACTCCCCCTCACCCCAAACCCCTGCTCCGCTTTTATCTGAGCTCTTTCACTGCTGTGAGCTGGGCTCAGGGCTTCTCCTCGCTCCGTCTCCGCACAGGCCTGGAGGACGCTCGCCGCGGCGGGCTGTCAGACTGGGCCCGAGGCTCCGCCTCCTCCCTCCGCGCAATGTTGCACGCTTCGCTGCTCTCACTCCAGGTCCTCGGAGGGAATTCCTTCCGCCAGAGGGATGTGCCCGCTGACGCAAGCACAGCGCCGGAGTCACTCGCGTGATGAGGTAGGTGCTCACGCTGGCCCTCTGTTGTTGCGGTGAGAACATGCGTGGGCTGGCCTGATGGCCAGGGCTCCTGAGGCCCCGGGGCCAACAGCAAGCTGACCCCAGACCCTGGAGTGAGCTCACCAGCGCCTGGGCTTGTCGCTCGCCCCCGAGATCCGCGGGGCTGTTTGTTAGGCGGCATTAGGGTAGCGATGTATAATCGGTGCACTCTTGTTGCATCCGTTTTGAAGACGGAAAAGCTGAGTCTGGGAGGCGTTGGGTGCTCTGCTCAGTCTTGCTGCTGGTAAATGGCAGGGCCTGGGTTGGCCCTACATCTCTGCTCGCCACACGGGCACAGGCCCCATGAAAGCGAAAGCTTTCGTCTGGAGACTCAGCCGCTCCGTCCCCCCAACTGCAACGGTGTTGAGCGGGTGTTGAGCGCAGGTAGCAGGTGCCAGTGATTGTGGACTGAGTGAAAGAGTCCTGCCTTTGAGTGACAGCAGCTGGGGGGCCCTCTTGCTCTCAGGAAGCACACGGGCATTGCCTCTCCCACAGGAGGGTGAGGGGTTGCCACTGAACCTGCAACCAGAAACCCCATCAGCAGGAGCGGACGTCAAGGCCCGCGGGAGCGAGGTGGGGGGGACGCGTGGCCACTCAGTCATGCACTTTGTTCTGTGGCAGGCCCAGGGGAGCCGGGGCGGAATCAAAGCAGGAGGAGAGAAAGCTTCTCCAAAAAGCCCTGGGCTTTTGACGTGAAGACAGCCCCTTTGGGAAAGATGTAGGGAAGGAGGGGCCAGGGGCAGTGCAGGGGACAGGGCAGGCTCAGAGCGGGGCTGCTGCTGTGTGGCTCAGGCCCAGGCGAGAGCAGCTGAGGGCCTGGAACTGCCTGGAGGGACGCCTGGGCCAGCACCCTGCTCACCCCGCTCACCCGGCCTTGCGACCCGGGAGCTCCCCAGAGAGCCCCTGCTCTGCTCAGCGTCGTCACCGGGTGCAGAGGAAGCAACGTGTTCTCATTGGTTGTAGTTTTACCCACGTGCACACGCACACACACAGGACTACTGATCGTCACTTACTGTAGTTACCTCATCGTCATGCACCCAGTGACCTCATGGTTTCATCACACCCCTGCGCTGTCCCCTGTCTCTAACTGAGCGGACGGGGAGAAGCGTGCGCCCCTCACCAAACACACACATGCACACGCAGAGACCTGCCCGAAGGGCTGGCTCGGCTCCCTGGGCGGCCTGATGCCATCCGGCGGCCTGACAAAGCAAAGCGCCCTCCAGGTGAGCGGTGTCTGTGGTTCACCAGCTGCCGCAGCCCCAGAGCCCCAGCCCCAGCGGCCGTCTTGTCCCTCCCAGAGTTCATGCAATTTTCAGAACACTCCAGGGTCTCTCCGAAAGCAGAGGAGCTGGCGCCACCTATCGGCTGGTTCCCAGGGGAGAGTCGGGGCTAGACCACAAGGTCCTTCTCTAACTGTCTCTGTGTAAACACTCCGGGTGCAGGAGGCTGAGGTGTCGCGTTCGTCTGTGGCCGTCTAACCCCGTGCTCGTCGTGGCGCACGATGCGTGGGTGCCGGGGATGCCCAGCCAGTGTCTGCAGAAGCGCCCGAGGTTCCTGGGTGATGGGATGTTCCCAGAGGCGGGGAAGGATGGCAGCGGCCCCCTCTCTCGTTCTGCTAGCATTGGTTCTTCGGGGATCTGTTTTCGCCGTAAGCGAACCGCGGAGCCAGGCTGGTTTCAGCCTGTGTTTCCGTTGTGGGCCATCCCTGTGAATCGGGTGGACTGGCGGTCAGGAGCTGGACACTCAAGTCGGACAGACCTTTGTGTGAACCCTGGCTCCGGCGTTTGTACGGCTCTGGGCGAGTTACTCGGCTGCTCTGCGCCTCCCATTATAATGGTGATGATAAGGGGCCCGCTTCAGAGAGTTAGCATGTGTTCAGTGAAGTAGAGCAGGAGAGGGGCCAGCCCAGCCCGGGCATTGGTGCTCACTCACGGTGCAGCTGACCTCCACGCGGGTCCAGGCTCCGTGCTCCTGGACAGAGCAGAGAGGAAGCAAGGGTCCGGTCCTCTGAGCCCCCACGGCTGGTGGGGAGAAAGAGAAAGCTTGCTAAACATGGTTCTAAGTTCGGTAGGATGTCAGAGGAATGAGAGGGCAGGGTGGGAGGAAGTGGTCAAGGCGGGCTTCCTGGAAGAGGAGGCACTGAGGATGGGCCTTGAAGGATGTGAGGAGTGGGGAGATGATGAGATGATGAGGAGGGCAGAAGCCCTGGGCTGAAAGGAACAGAGTGTGCAAAGAGCTGCCAGACGAGTGTGAACACAGATCTCAGGTCTGGAGACATGGGATGGGCTTGGCTCTCTCCGTAAAGGCGGTGTCACAAGCACTGTGGGTGGGGGGGTGTGCCCCAGCTTCCCACGTGGTGGGGGGTGGTTGTTGCTTGGCAGTGATGTAATAACGTGGAAACAAAAGCCCCCTCCAGGAGTCTGGCAGTGGCTGAGTCTGACCAGCAGCCTCTGTCTGGTGTCACCTCTCATTCACTGTCCCTCCCACTCCACCCGCCACTTCCTTCGTCCCTCGAGCCAGAATTCCCGAAAGGTGGGCAGCCTTCGGCTGAGCCCAGACATGGGTGAGACGGCTGCCCTCCTGCCTGACACTGGTTCAGCGCCATGGTGAGCCCCCCGCAAACTCTGGGCTCAAAATGGCAGTGCTTTATAAAAGCCCCCTCTGGAAGCTGGCCACGGCTGTCCTGCTGTGCCCATCTCAGACCCCCACTCTGGGGGGTTTTGTGTCTCATACTCTCAAAGCCCGGCTCTCAGTCTCCCAGGAGGTCACTGTTACGTCTCCCTCGTGCGTTCCACGCAGGTTTTCCCAGCGCCCTGTGTGTGGGCCTGGCTCTGGGGTGCCTCCTCCCTCCCCTGTACCCCCCCTTCATAGGGTCACTGTCCGGGGCTCCTAGTTGGTTGAATTGCCATTTTTGCACATCCACAAATGGCTGAATATCAAAAACATCAAGTGGCTCATCTTAACATTTTCTCCTTTGAGAGCATCGCCTCCCCTGCCAGGTGGCTGCCGTCCCCCCAGATCCGAGGCCACTGGGTCTGACTGTGGGCAGGCTGCGAGAAGGGTCCCCTCTGCGGGAGTGTCCTCTCAGAGGTGGCCCCCTGGACCAGCCGGACTGTGTGACCCTGGGGCAGCTAATGACAGGTCGCAGAGGGAAAGGCAGCTCTGTGACAGGGTCCAGACCTGGAGGCCGCTGGGCATGCAGCCGGCTTCATTGGGACGTTGGGGGGGGGGGGTATTTAATCTTGAAGCTGGCCGGGACCGCCAGTGGCAGGAGGGGCAAGCACGGTGGCGGGGTTTTGAGGGGCCCATCTCAGCAATCAACGCAGGAAAGGATTCTGTGAGGGTCCGTGGGCCACAGTCACCGGGGGGCCTGGGTGAGAAAGGCACGTTCCCACAGCCCCTCGGGCCCCGAAGCTGGAGAAGAGAAGGCTGCTGACGCCCATTCATCCCTTCCTTCCACATTCATTCACCCTTCCGTTCAGCCGGTCACTATTCCTTCAGGCCCTTGCACGCGGGGCCCCGGGCCGGGGCCTGGGGCTGGCACAGCAGGGACCAGACGGGCATGGCCCCGCCCCCAAAGACTCAGCTCAAGCGCAGGGGGTTTGGACCTGTTGGCGGCTTCCTGGGGCCCCCTGTCTCCCCTGCCCTCCGTCATGGGTGACCCTTGTTGTGCGCTGTGCTCCCCGCAAACCCTGACCACACAGGATCTGACGTCACAGATGGGGAATGAGGCTCGGAGAGGACAAGGCACTCGCGTTAGCCTGCGGCTCTCTGGCCTCCACCCCGGCCAGCCTGCGTCCGGAGCCCACTCTGTCAGCCGTGCCGACCTGCTGCGTCTCTACAGGAGCAAACCCTTCTAGGCTGTGACGAGACTCATCTCCGCGCCCTCGGCCTCCCAGCACGCGGCCCCCGGCCCTCCTCAGTCCTTCAAGTCCTCTCCCTGTGTGAGGCTGGAGGACGAGCGACAAAACGGAAACATTGAAAGGGAAACTGAAGTTCTTTGAAGACAGTGAGAGCAAGCCCCGGGTGGCTAAGCATGCGGCAGTGACTCCGGCCGGTGCTGCCCTGTCCGTGGCGCCCCCACACTGGTGAGCACCTCAGGCCCCCCACCTGCCCTGAGGACCTGGCCTCAGCCAGCCCATCTGGAGGGCCCTTCCAGCTCTGGGTGTCGGGGGACCCTCGGACACTCCCCTTCCTGGGACCGAAAGATGCAGCAGCAGACAGAGATGCCCGGGCCCTTTTTCACTGCCTTGCCGAGAGCCTGCCGGCCCTGTCGTGCTTCTGCCAACAGTTGCCACGTGCCCAGCCTGGCTGGACCCTGCCCGGGCCGCAGAATTAGCCCCATCCAGTCCTTGCTCTCGTAGACCTGGACGGCTAACCAGAAAGACAGGCATCAGATAGTTCCACGAGTGACTGATTATTTCCAACTGCGATGCATTCTGCGTAGACAGGCTGGGGGTTGAAGCGGGTCCCTCACATTCACGTCTACCTGGAGCCTCAGAAATGTGGTTCCCTGTGACCTTGTTTGGAATCAGGGTCTTTTCAGATGTGAGTAGGGTAAGGCTATTGAGATGAGACCATCCTGGATTGGGGGGTCCCCAGTCCAATCACGGGGTCCTTGTAAGAGACTGAGAAGAAGACGGACACACAGAATGATGAGGCAGAGACTGGAATTCTCCCGCCAAAAGCCAAGGGAGGCCAAGGGTTGCCAGAACCCACCAGGAACTGGGAGGGGGCATGGGGCAATTTATCTGAGTTTCTGGAGGGAACTGACCCCTCTGATACCTCAATTTCGGGCTTCTAGCCTCCGGAGCTGGGAGAGACTCAGTTTCTGTGGTTTTAAGCCACCAGGTCGTGGCAGGTTGTTACGGCAGCCCTAGGAAACCACGGCGTTCTCCAAGGCCCCGTCCTGGACTGGAAAGTCGGGGACAGCCCTAGAGGAGATGACATTTGATCAGAGGCCTGAAGTTTGCACAGGAGTTAGCAGCCGAGAGCAACCCGAGCAGATGGAGCAGCAGGTGCAAAGGCCCTGAGCCAGGAAGGGGGCGCCCGAGCGCTGGCGTGCTGGGGGCGGGGGCGGAGGCGATGCCAGAGGTGTTGGGACAGGTGGGCAGAGGAGGCCCAGCGGAGCCCGGACTTCCTGCTGCGAGACACAGCGCGTGCTTCACGCGGGAGCCAGACAGATCTGAGCCCCATGGGGCCGCGGCCTTGCCGGCCCCTGCTCCCCGGATAATTGGGTGAGGGGCTTCGTTGTGCGCATGTCTCTGGGGGCTGCAGCTGCCGTGGCTGTGCCTGCAGCGTGCACGCCGCCTCCCAGCACAGCGTCGCTCCTGCCCCCAAACCCTCGTTGGACCCTGTGGCTGCAGCCTGGCTCACCCTTTCAAACACATAGCCTGGAAGCCCTTCCCCATCCCTGCGTCCATCTTGGGCCCTTTGTCCACGTTAGACGCCCCCCACCCCACGAGTTCCTACCACCTCCCTCCAAATCCCTGTGCCCCGAGCTCCTCATGGTACCGGGGACTTTCTCCCCTTTGATCATCCTCGGACTGAATTAGAATAGCGTTGTCAGATGCGCCCAAGGAATTCCGAGTCTCCGGTGACTTCATTAGCTCCAGCGCCTTGAGTCATTCGAGCCACAGCGCTTTCTTGTCCCAACCCCTCCCTCCCGAGGAGGAGGCCTCATTAGTTGGGAAATACGAACCACTTAGTAGTTCCATTAACTCGGCGCTTCCAACCCGTTTCATCTCTGCCTTTCTTCCGGCTCTGCCCTCCCCCCCAGGAGTCTCACCTCTCCCTCGTCAGCCCGAGGTGCCTCCCGCCCGCCTCCCCTCTCCCCCTCCCGTCTCTGCACCGCCGTCACCCCCCTCCAGTTTAGGACCCGAGGACGAGGACTGAACGGCTGAACCAGGACCTTCTCTGTGGGGATGCAGGTGCACGCTGGCTCCAGAGCCTCCCCGGCTGTGCCCACCCCGACTCTGCCCACCCCCGCGCCGCCCACCCCGGCGCCCAGCTCCCTCTGCGGATTTCAGACTGGGTGTTGTCACCTGCACCCTGTACCCGCCTATCAGCCGTCACCACCGGGCACCTCGCCCTGCTCCCCCCTGCTGTCCGGGCTCCTGCTCATCTACTTGCCCCGCCCACGGACCTGCCTGGGCTCCTGCCACAGGTGCCACTAGCCTTCCAGACCCCCAGTCTCCAGGGATCCAGGACACTGCCACGGGCCCCTGACCCCACAGCAGCATGGGGGAGGGCAGCCTGCACCAAAGGGCCCCCGCAGCTCTGCCTGCCACAGCCCCCAGCCCCGGGCTGGACACCCCTCCACTCCCACGTCAAGGCTTCAGTGCACACGGGGCATGGGTGGGGAGGAGGTGAGGCCATCGTTAGGCGGCCAGAGCCCCTGGACGGACAGCCGGCGTGTGCTGAGCAGAGCGATGGGAAAGAGACCCAGACGGGCCAGGGGCTGGGAGGGACGAAGGGGGATTCTGCTGCCCCTGCCCTCCAGGGGTCTTCACTGTAGCCCCCACTCCTGAGCTTGTGCCTCGGACTGGTTTGAACTCAACCAACATTTATTGGCCCTCCCGGTGCCAGGCCCTGTGCTGGGGGAAGACAGGGGCCCTAAGCAAGCAGGCCAGGAGGGTAGGGGACGTGGGATTTGAGTTCAGCCCCCAAAGCACTGGGTGAGCAGCTCTGTGCTCAGAGTTTGGGGAGAGCCTCCTGGCTCCTTCCCCTCCCTCGGGGAGCTCAAGGCAGATGCACGTCGTCACCACACACCTGCCACGCCCCCCAGCACGTGACCTCACCGTGGGGCTCAGCGTGAGGAGTGGCGGCTCTGGGGCAGCGTCTTGCCTCTGCTGCTGGCAGGCTGCGCGACCTTGGGCAAGCTGCTGCAGCTCTCGGGACCTGGGACCTCAGTTTTGTTGTCTGTAAAGTGGGGGGAAGTTTCCGTCAGGTAAGAAGCATTTATGTCGCAGCCTCGCAACCAGCTGGGGAGGGATGGCAAGTGTGGGCAAGGCAGCCTGAGCGGCCCACCTCCGGGCGTGGTCCCTGAGCCCCGGTACGTCCGGGACCAGGGCTGTCAAAGTGTGAAATTCCAGGGGTACCGTTCACAAGCAGTGTGAGGGGACAGGCACCGCCGGGCTTGTGCGCTACAGCACCATGCCTGAGCTGCGCTGGCTGGGCTCTGGGGACACGGCGGTGGGCGGGCCAGCCTGGCATGGGTGGAGAGAGCCGAGGCTGTGAGTGGGGAGAAGACAGAGATCTGAGGCGGGGCCCACAGCCCGTCCCCCAGGGGCCGGCGCAGCCTCCCTGCAGGGTGGCCGGTCTCCGCGCCCTTGCTGGAATGTCCCAGTGCATCAGGGCTGTAACAAACAAGCTCGCCCGCCCCTCGCTCAGCCCACGGCTCAGCAAGGCCAGTTAAACCACGTGCTAGTCACTTACACAGGGGAGAGCGGCACCGGGATCGATTGAAGCAAAAATATCTCTGTGATGCACTGGAGAGAGGGAACTGTCACCCCAAATCTACCTCACACACCCGGGCCTTCGGGGCAGGTGTGCGTGGCAGGAGCTCGCACAGCTGAGCCTCTCGAGGGTCCCTAAGCTGCTACAGACACGAGCACTTACCCACCCATCCATCCATCCCTCCAGCAGACACCGACGGGGTGCCTCTGTGCCAGGCGCTGGGACCGGCCTGCCGCAGGGGCTCGGTTCTGGGGCGCGGCAGGCAGGCACCAGGGAGGCCGTTAGAGGGAACGTTAGAAGGTGATTGGCCGCAGGGAGAGAACACAGCAGGGTGGGTGGGCCAGGAGTGCGGGGCGTGGCAGTGTGGCAGCGGTGACTAGGGAAGGTCTTTGAGAACTGAGGTTCTTGCAAAATCTTGAAGGAGGTACGGGAGGGGGATCGGGGTGGAGCATCAGGCAGAGGGGGCGGAGCCCTTCTGGCCTCGAAGGTTAGTGCGCTGAGGCCCCGTAACCAGCACCACACACTGGGTGGCTGCACAGGGCAGACACTTCCTCTCAGCCCAGGAGGCCAGAGGTCTAAGCCCCAGGGATGGCAGGGCCGGTCCCCCCTCAGGCTCTGGAGACACTTGTCCCTGCCTCGCTGCTGGCTTCTGGTGGCTCTGGACATACCGTGGCTTGTAGACACATCACTCCAGCCTCTGCCTCCGTCTGCACGTGGCCTTTGGTCCTGGGTCTCTGTCTCTTCTCTCCGTAAGGACACCTGTCACTGGATTCAGGGCCCGCCCCCATCCAGCACCACGTCTTCTAAACTAGTTACGTCTGCGACACTGATTTCCAGATAAAGTCGCATCCACAGGCTCCACGGGTTAGGGCCTGAACCTTCATTTTGGGGAGGAGGGGGCCTCAGTTCAACTCACCGCTTTTCTGTTTCCGAGTGTGGCTTCCACTCAAGACGGGCCTCAGGTGAGCTGAGCCTCCTGAACCTCGGGCCACCCTGTGGTCACGAGGAAATGGCGAGGAAGAGGGTGCTAGCAAAACCCCCATCACGGGGCCCACACAGACCCAGAGCTCACACCAGCCTGCACGGCCCAGTCCCGTCCCTGCGCCCACGAAGCTCAGAGGCCCTGCCTTCCCTTCTCCTGGGCTCCGACCCAGCTGCCGACAGCCCCGCCCCCTTCCTCCCCCTGCGTCCCCAATGGCTTGTTGCAGACTCCACGCCCACCCTGGTGTCCCACCTCCGTGCTGCAATGCCCCATCTCCCAGCTAATGCCACACCAGGCTTTACACCCCCATTCAGTACCCGCCGCTGGAGTGGCTGAATGCCAGGAGGCTGACAACACCAAACGTGGGCAAGGCTGTGGGGCAACCGGAACTTCTGTACGTCCCCGCGGAGTGTAGGGCGGCTCGCCGCTTGGAGGACCGACTGGCCATTTCCCCTGCGGCTCAGTGCTCACCTGCCCGGTGGCCCCACCATCCCGCTCCAGGCGTTTACCCAGGAAAAGTGACAACGCTCGGGAATGTCCCTGGCAGCTTTGTTTGTAACGACCAGGAATGGGAAACAGTCCCAAATGCCCACCAACAGGTGGTGGTTCAGCAAAGCACGGTCCCTCCTTCACAGGGGCTACCACTGGTGGGTGAATGAGCGCCATGCTCACTGGGCATGGAGGGCTGGGGACAGGCTCGGTGAGGACGCGTGGGTCGTGTGCACGGGGTCCGGGAACAACAGGGGTTGTCTAGGTGTGAAAAGTCAGCCAGCAGAGGAGGGGGGCTGAAAAGGTGCTGGAAAACGGGGTCTGTCTTGTCGGGGGTGGCAGGTGTTGAAATGCACGTGTAAGTTCTGCACACTTACCGTTCCTTAATCATACAATAAATTGCATACGTGTATGTACGCATCTACGCATGTGTGTGCACATGGAAAGACCCCTCCCTGCTGGGACCCCTCCCCGTGTCCAGCCCTCTCTCCCCCTGAGCCAGGAGCACTTTCTGCTGCTTCCTCCGTCAGCACCTCTGCCTGCCTTTGCTGCCTGGGAACCTCTGGTCCTGCCGCTCCCGCCCTCGGGCGCCCCTTGTGGACACAGGCGGTGCTGCGCCCTTCTCACGCGTGTGTCCCCAGGGCCCAGCCACACTCTCTCCTGATGCCTCTGGGGCTGAGCAGACACAGGAGGAAAAGATCACCGTGTCCTTACACTTATAGCTGTAGATACAGTGTAGATACGTGTTTATCTCCGTAACCTCCATGTCCGCCTGCTATTTATATCGATCTCTATTAAATCCATGCAGATCCCTAAGCTCGGTTTCTAGTGCATCTGTCTCACTCACTCTCTGTGATCACCCTGAGCTCGGGAAGGTGTCGGCACCGGTCCCCGGGACCTCAGGGCCTCCGAGGGCTCACAAGTCGGCAGCCTCTACCAGCCCCCCTCCAGGCCTGCCCATGCCCAGAGACCCCCGCCACCTGCTGCTTCCCCTCCCAGTGTGACTGCGCCCTGCTCTGCGGTCATGAGTGGGGTCAGGCTCTGACCTGGACAGAGCTGGGCTTGATTTCTGGCTCCGCCTTGTGACCTTGAGGCAGTCACCATTCCCTCCAGGCCTCGGGGTGCTCCCCTGCGAAATGGGGCAGTATTCGCACCTGCCTCGTCAGGATGGCAGGGCAGCCGGGTAATGCTTTGCTTCAGCACGCTGAGCTGGGGGCTGGAGGGGGCACCGAGCGGCCAGGCGGCCTCCCGCCCACCCCCAGGGCTGCCTGGGGTGAGTGGGTCTCCCAGCCCCCAAGGGAGCCATTCCGGCCCACCCACCCCGGCCCCCGGGCAGCCCGCAGCGGCTGTCTCAGCAGAGAGAGCACTTTCGGCTCAGACCACAGCCCTTGGCAAGTTTGAAAAGGAGGCTCCCAGTGGGATCCCAAATAGCAGGAGGAGCTTGGAGGCAGGGAAAAGGGGAGACGTCGGTCAAGGGCACAGACCCTCGGTTACAAGATGAATCCACTCTGAGGACCGAAGGTACAGCATGGTGACGACAGTTCATAATCCCGTGACATGCACTTAAATGTTGCCAAGGGAGTAGGTCTGAACTGTCCTCGCCACAGAAAAACAAGCGTGAGTATGAGGAGGGGTGGAGAGTCACTGGACGGTTCGTAAGTCTGCCGGGCCAACATTCATACACCTTGAATTTACACAGTCTGTACATGCCAATTATATCTCAATAAGCTGAAAAAATAGTTCAGTACAAAAATGTTTAGTATGGTAATTCCTTCATAAAAGGTAGTTATTTAAACTTCTAAAAAGATTTGCCTTTCAGGGGGCAAAAAGGAAAGAAAGCAGAGGAGAGATCACAGGAACCCCCGCACCCCGTCCCCCGCTGCCTGCGGGGGCAAAGGCAGAGACGGGAACTGGGGAAAGTAAATGGCCAAATGCAGAGTGAGGGGCGGCTCAGGGAGGAAGGGGAGAGCCCGCCCTGGACTCGGCCGGCTCGGCTCTCTCTCTCCCAGCAGGGACCCTCCCCCAGAGCCCTCAGCCCTCGTTCCGGCCTCAGGCGCGCCTGGCTCTGAGGAGGGACAGAGAGGCAGGTCGGTGTCATCGGCCGCAGAGCCGGGAGCTGGTTGTTGGCCAGGCTCCACCCTCGCTCAGAGCTGTGTGACCCCGACTGAGTCACTAAACGTCTCTGAAGCATCCATCTGCTTTGATCCCCGGGCCCGGGCGGGATGCTTGATACAGACGTGCTGCAGGATGCAGGGCAGTCCCAGCAGGACTGCGCTCTGTGCTGAGGGGCGAGTGGGGAAACGGAGGCACAGGGAGCTGCTTAGGGTGAATGGGCCATAAGAGGAGCACGGACATGCAGACTTCAGCCCAGACACCGTGGCACAGACCCTGGGGGCACGCGTCCCCCTCTCCCGGGTCTGCATCGGGTCTGCATCAGGCCCGCGTGCCTGGCTAACCCCCTCACAAGACACGCGTGTTCAGAAGGCACGAGGAACCACAGGACAGCACACAGAAGAGAGACACAGTGCCCCAAACCCCACCCCTGAAGCGGCCGTGGGGGCAGCCCGCACCTGCCCGGCGTCCTTCCTGGCACAGCTGGTGCGCGCCCCTGTGGACACGGTCTGACACAAGTGACGCGAGTGCCACCCTCGCCTCGGGCCCAGTGTCGCTCACGAGGTGAAGGCAGGTGTGCACAGCCTTTTATGTCCATCAGCTGCAGCTCCAGCGTCCCTTTTACCGGCTGCGTAATACTCCCGTGTGTGTGCAGATCTCACGTGACTCAACCGGTGACTCTCCATGCGGGGGAGAGATTGTCTGATCGTGTCTTTTCCAGATATAAACGCTGGAAGCAGCCCTGGCTGGGTCGCTCGGTTGGCTGGAGCATCGTGCCTGAGGTCGCAAGTTCGATCTCCGCTCAGGGCACACACAAAAATCGACCAGCGAACGCATAGATAAGTGGAACAGCAAATCGATGTTTCTGTCTCTGTCTCTCTCTCTCACACACCCTCCCCTAAAAAAATCAATAAGTAAAACATTTTAGAAACACTGGAATCTGGTGTCTCTGGCAGGCAGGCGTTTTTCTCTGAAACACCTCCGGTGAGAGGTGCTTGCTACACACGAGGCAGCCTCATCCCTTGTCCGGTGGCTCCAGGGTCCGGGAACCCTTCCTGAGGTAGGACCCAAACCTGTCTCCCAGAATGTGCCCACGGTGGTGTCACCTCTGCACTCAGGAGGACCCAGATTGTCCACCCCTTAGCTTTGGCCTTCTCATCCCCACCCCAAAGCCGACCGGCATTTCCCCAGCCCCCCACACCCCTGCCTGCCTCACTCAGTCCGAGAGAGGGGCACCTTCCCCACCTGTCTTAGGGCTCCCGGGTGTGTGTGAGGTTTGCAAGTTCCAGGGTCAAGAGCCCTGGCTTCGCAGTCAGACAGACCTGGGTTCAAACCCCAGGTCTCCCACTTCCTGGCACATGGCCTGGGGAAGGTATTCGACGTGCCTGAGCCTCACTTTCCGCGTCTGTAAAATGGGCTGAGGAACAGTGCCGGCCTCACGGAGCTCTCGGGAGGGTTCCACTGCGCTGTCCTTGAAAACCATTCAGCTGGGGACCAGCTTCCGGCCAGGACCGAATACTGTACTGCAGTGCTAGGCAGCGACCCTCCCCCGACAGAGGGGTCCTTGTCCGTGAGGCTCTGGGGACAGGCTCAGGGGGCCTCGCCCAGACAGCGCCCAGCCCCGTCCCCGCCCCTGGCTGTCCAGGCCTGGGACAAGCTCATCGCTCACAGAGGGGAGGACCCCCGGCAGCTCGGGGAGGGGGAGGGCGACAGACACGGAGAGCGATTGATACATTATTTAACAGCCAGCATGCAAATGAGGAAAAATTAACGAAGGCGCTCCCTCCACACCCCGCCCCCACTTTTCCTTGACTGCACACGATTGCTGACAAATTCTCTCGAAAATATCAAAACAGCCTCCAGCTGGAACCTGCCACGGCGACGCACCATTATTTATTATTGATGTGAACCTTGACAAGCTCTCTTCTGAGGAAGGCGAGTGCGGGGAGCTGCCAATCCAGGCTTAAAGGGACAGACTCCCGTCTCCCCTCCCCCGGCGGCGGCCGCAGGCGCACCTGCGCCCCGCAGTCCCTCCGCCGTCCTGCGTCCTGATCCTGCTGCCAGCGGCGAGGAGAAAAGGGATGGGGACCTGGAGAGAGCAACAGGCGGGGAGGGGCTTGTGCCTCGGTTTCCCTTTGTGCAGATTTTCCACAGCCAGCGATTAATGGCAGGGCCTGGGGACAGAGGGGCGGGGCGTCGCGCCGTGAGGCGGGAGATCTCGGACTGCTGCCTGCGGCAGAGGGCGGGCGGCAGTGACCCGGCGCCTCACCACAGCAGGACCCCGAGATCCGTCCTGCAGAACGGAGTGGGTTCAGAGGCGGTGATTTAAGAATCCCCAGTGTTAGAAACGCCTCACTCACCCAGGAGGACTCGGTGACCAACCTGAGTGTCTGGACTGTTGCAGGGAACCCAACAAGGAGGCCAGACACCCTCTGACGGAGCCAACTCAAGGCCCCAAACCCAAGCATTCGAGTCCGTGCCTGTGATCCTCAGGAGCCGTCCGCAGGCCCCCTTCCTCTGACATGAGACGGGCGTCTAGCTGACAGGCGGGGGGTTTTCTTCTCTCCTGGCAGGCTTGAAACGGGGACCCCCGGAGGGGTGACGGGGGTGACGGGGGTCACTGTGGAGATGAGACCTGGAAAGAGCATGGCCTGACCAGAGGCAACAGCGGGGGTGGGGGGTGGGGGGGCTGGACGAGGCAGAGCCCCCTGGGCCCCCCGGGGGCGGGGCAAGCCCTGGTGGGACTGCTGCTTTGCCGAAGGCATCAAACCGGGCTCACTTTGGTCGGTTGAAAGCAGCCGTGAAAAGCGCTTCACAGAAATGGCGTCTCTGAGGGACAGGAGCCCCGGAATCCTTGCTGTTTATAGGCAAGGGTCCCAATGGGCAGTGACAGAGCTGGCCCTCGGGGGGGCCTCCAACCCGACCACCTTTGTGGGAGCAGCCAGGCTGCATCAGTGAAGGAAACAGGAGGGGTGTGCAATAGGGAGCGGTGGCGACTATGGCAGACTGGGGACCACTGACCTCATCTTAAAAAGATGAGGCCGTCCCTGAGCTCTGGTCTCCCCAGCGATGGAACCGTTGGGCCCACTGTTGTCAGATCTCTCCATTTTTCAAAAGAAGATAGACATAGAATCTTAAGGTGAGATTTCCCAACTTGCAACATTGGCAACTGACTCTTAGTCTCTACAGGAGGGCGCAGGCCAGGCAGAACCTGTCAGGAGGCTGAGCCCAGCCGGGGAGCCGGGGAGCCGCCCTCTCCCCTTCCCTGACGAGGAAGCTGAGGCCCAGAGAGGTTCAGTGGCACGACCAGCTGCCCGGGCTCGGGCCCTTGAAACGGTTTGGGAGCTTTTGCAAATTGAGCAGGAGGAGCTTGGGTCCGGGCATGTCAGGACAGGGAGAGCTCCCCGGGCACCGTGTGTGCATGGGGCGGGGGGGCAGGGGGCATCACCCTGCTCCCCCACCCGAGAGGACACAGGCTCGGAGGGGTCAAGCAGCTCCCTGGGGCCACACAGCCGCCTAGTGCAGAGCAGGACCGGGCCCTGACGGGAAGGTGGGGGCTCCCAGGTGAGGGTCCCCTCTGTGTGTCACTGCACCGCAAAGTGGAAGGGAAGGCGGGGGCAGGGACCGAGTGGGCGGCTTTCCACGCGTCCCCTCGGACTGTCCTGGCACGTGACCCACACTCTGCGGCCCCTCGAACCGCTCTGGACGTCCCGACACTGAGGTGTTGGGAGGGCGGCTCCTCGGGAGGCTCCCCGGGCTGGGGGGCTGCTCCTTGCCACTGCTGGCTCCCGGCTCCTGCCCCCTTCCCTCCCTGAAGCCCCCTTCCCTCAGCCTCTGCCCTTTGCTGCCCTCCTCACCGTCGATCTCTGCCCCTGACCTGCCTGCGACCCTCTTCTCAGGTGAGGACCCGTGTGATGATGCTGGGCCCATGCGGATCATCGGGGTGCCCTTAACGTGTCCGGTCCGCAGTGTCCCTTCGCCGCGTCAAGTGACCCACAGGTTCCGGCGCGGGTGGATGGTGGCGCTGGGCAAGCCCCCCACCCGGAGCCCAGGCTGCTGAAAATGGGCGGGCGAGTTGTCTGTGGGCCCTGCAGAGGCCCGAGCTCTGAACCAGCAGGGCCCGCTGGTTCTCAGGTTCTCGCCCTGGACCGGGGAGCAGGCGCCGGGGCACAGAGCGGACGCCCCGCAGGAGTCTGGCAGGGACAGCCCTAGAGCTGCCGCAGGGAGCGCGGGCCCCGCCGATGCTCTCCGGTGACACCGGGCAGCGTTGGCACCGGACCCCTGGCTGCAGCCCAAGGCTGCGGGCACCCCCAGCAGAGCACCATTCGGCCGCTCTGTGGGGAACGCGGGCACTCTGTCCTTGTGCGGCGCCGGGAGAGAGCCCAGGCCAGCTCAGGACCCCCGGGGTCTGCGCCTTCGAAGGGCTCCCGACCTGGCTTTGCATTCTCCCCCCCACCCCCCTTCCTGATCACCAGTGACCGTGGCGAGTGGCACAAACCTCCCGTAGCTTCTGCTTTCTCATCCGCAAGAGGGGGCACCCGCCTCCCCACGTCCTTGTGGGGCTAAACGAGGTAGCAATAGGTCCCAGGAGGGTGCTCAGCATGTAGTAGGTGCTCAGGAAGTAAGGGTGACTACTGGAATGACTTCGCTGATCCGTCTATGGTTTCAAGGCAGGGTTGCCACCGGCCCGCTCGATGGCCTTGGGCCAGTCCCTGTCGGGCTCACATTCTGTGACCCCCACCAGCCGTTACTCCCCTGCTGCTCCTCCTTCCAGCTCAGGCCTGCAGCCTCTGGAAGGCGGGCCCGCCTGCTCCCGGGGGCCCAGCACGCGGTGAGCCCCCGCAAGGACTGGTGGGCGGACGCCGTGGGGGGCGGGCGGCCCCGGCCGCTCTGGGATGGCAGAGACCACGATGCCACCACCACGAAGGGCGGGGGCGGCGGGGAGGGAGCCCCACGGCCCCAGAGCAAAGGTCGTCCTGTCCCCAGGTCACAGGGCATCCTTCTGTCAATGTCAGGCAAAACTTTCCGATGAGCCAGGAGAGCTCCCTGGATTTAAGAGCTTACGGGGAGTTTAATTAAAGAACCTCGCCGTTACTTTGGAAGGCTCCTGCCTGCATCGATCCTCCTTTGAAAGGTGTTTGCTCCAACAGACAGTGGAGGGGGCGGTGAGAGCGAGGAGGGGGACTCCAGGGGCCACGACGTGACATGCATGGACAGGAGGCCTGGCTCCGCAGGCCTGCTGCCTGGTGGCTCGGCCCTGCCACGGGGTAGGGGTCTGTCCCTAGGATCCGGCTGGCAAGCTGCCCCTTCTGGTCGCCATCCTGTCCGCCCTCCCTTGCCCGGAGAAGCTTGGGGCGGCTGCAGTGACATGGCAAACGCCGAGATGTCCCCGTGGCCCCGGCTCAACTCCGCGCAGCGCTGACTCAGCAGGTCCGGGCTCCGCGTCAGCAGTCCTGGACCAGCCCCACCCCAGCCCCTGGGGACTCTTCCTGCCCGCAACCCTTCCTCCAGCTCTGCCAGGCCGCCCTGCGGGGGGCCATTTGGCCTGGGTGGAGCCATCTGTAAAATGGGGGCGGTTCCCTGAAGCTGCAGAGAGAAGCGTCAAGGACTGGGGGATGGGGGAGGATGCTGCAGGTAAAGAGCAGGGACCCTTGGGCAGCACAAGGGAACTGGAGGTCACCAGGCCGCCTCCTGGGAATCAGGAGACCTGGGAATCAGGGACCCGAGACCAGGGACGCACGCCGCAGGCCGCTGGCTGCCTCCTGCCCCGAGCCCCTCACAGCACCCGGGCGCTGTCCCCACGCCGCCCTGACACTGAGCGCCCTGGACGGCG
Source organism: Trachops cirrhosus (assembly GCA_028533065.1). NCBI lineage: Eukaryota > Metazoa > Chordata > Mammalia > Chiroptera > Phyllostomidae > Trachops > Trachops cirrhosus. The sequence goes on from CM052540.1 coordinate 3,112,729, forward strand.
CTGTCCGTCCCCACCCCCACACTGCAGCCGCCGGATGGAGAGCCCGCTGTTTGTGTCCATGTCCCATGGCTTCTGTGACAAATGGCTCCAAATGACGAACTCCCGCTCACCTTCCATGTCAGTCTCACCGAGCTGAAACCGGGGTCCCGGCCACACTCCCTCCGGAGGCCCCCGGGGACCCAGTCCTGCTTCTTCAGCTTCCGGTCAACGTTCCCGGGCCTGTGGCTGCAACCCCCCAACCTCTGCGTCCGTCCTCATGTCGCCCCCTGCCTGTCTCCTATCAGGGCGCCTGGGAGGACTGTGCACACCCGGACAGCCCGAGAGGACCCCTCATCACAGGGCCCTTGGCCACACTGACAGAGACCCTTTTTCCAGATCAGATGAGGGCCACTCTCTTGCCGAAAGGGCCAGGTCCGCAGGTCCCCGGGACTGGGAAGCGAGTGTGTCTCTGGGGCCGTGTTCTCCAGCCAGCCCCGGGAGCCGTATGGTATTCACACCGTGGCCAGCGCCCGTCACAGTGCCAGCCCCGGGGCTGGTGCTCAGCAGACACCTGGTGCCAGGGGGAGTCGGCGAGGGGCGTTTCCGCGCGGCCTGGCTGGGCGGGCCGGCAGCACAGGCGCGCAGAACTGGAAGGAGCGTCGGGTTCGGCCTCTCCATTCTGTTCTCCTTTGGAGCCCCGATGCACTGGAGCTGGTCAGCGCCCAGGGTCCTGGAGGGCAGGGTTCGGATGCCGAGCACCCGTGTCCGCTGCTCCAGCCTCACAGTCTGCCTGCAAATCCGGCACAGGCCCACCCACCGCCCCGTGGAGAAGCGGAGAGCAGAGCCTTCCCGACCGCCGCCGGCTCCCGAACCACCCTCGTGACTTGACTCTGAACGGGGCTTGTATTCCCTGCTGGCATTCCTATTTCTCAGTCAGGCCTTTGTTCGGCCAGTCCTCCCAGAGGCGGCCTGGGGTCACCTTCATGTCCCGCCGTCCCCCCAAAGGGTCTCCTGGCTGCAGAGAAAGGCAGGGAAGAAAGGCAGCACCCTGGGGAGACCCCAGTCGATGGGGGTCTTTCTTCCGGCACAGCGGTGGTGGCGGGAGGGGCTCGTCACCTTTGTGCAGCTGTGGCTCCGCAGGCCAGGAAAGAAGAGCTGGACCTCACAGAGGAGCGGCAGCTTGGGCGGAGCTCACAGGAGCCATGGTGGCCTCGGCGGTGGCCAGGCTGCGGGCAGGGAGCGGGCTCAGGCCAGGCGTCCTTCCCAAGGCTGGGCGAGCCGGCCTGAGGGGGTCAGCCGCTCACTGCCCACTGCCCTCAGGGTGAGGCCAGGCCCCTGCCACCCCGGCTGCTCGAGGCACAGGCCACACACGCTGGCATCAGGGGACTGGGTTAAGTCCTCGGGAAGCTCCTCTACCACCACCCGGCTCTCAGTCTGCACATCTGTAAAATGGGGAGAACAGCAGCGCATCCTCGCAGGCTGCAAAAGGAAGGAACAAGGTGACCAACGTCCCTGTCTCCTTGTGGGGCCCACGATCAGCCCAGTCCAGTGACCCCTCCCGCTGTGTTTCCCGTCACTCTCCCTCTCACACTCCGTCCTCTAGCCAGACTGCGTTTTCCTCTGCTTCTGGAAGCTTCCATGCCCTCTTGCTCTTTCAGACTTGTGCACATGCTGTGGAATACCTTCCCAAGCTTCTAGGCCTCAATCTCAATGCCACCTCCTCCAGGAAGCTCTCCTGGGCTGGAAGCTCTTGCTGAGTTCCCCACCTCTGTGCCTGTGCTTTCTGCACCCCAGCGTCTTCATGGGATTGTCTGTCTCTCCCGCTGGGCCCTGAGCTCCCTGGTTGGGTGAGGGGCGGGGGGGGGGGCCTCTGTCCCGTGGGCTCCTGAATCTGCGCCAGGCACCTGAGTGAATGCAGTTTTCCATCACAAGTGACCAACGCTGGCAAACAGGGGGCTCCGTCCCAGGTGCCAGGGGTTATTCTGACCGAGTAGAGGCTGACCGGTGATGAACAGTTCAGACACAAAGTCCCCGGGACCTGGGAGAGGGGACGGCACCTTACCGCCTTGGCGTCTCCTGGGGACGGTGAGAGTCCCTGAGAAATGTGGTCTGTTCCCGATGAGGCTGCCTCACCGTGGACGAGGCAGACTGCTGGGCCCAGCACGCCGGGTTCGAATCTCCCCCACCTCCTGCTGCAAGGGGGACAGGCTCCCCGCAATGAGCACATACCACGGAGGACTTTTGAGAGAATTAAGCGTGATGCTCGAGTACCCAGCACAGTCCGGAACAAAGCAGGGGATCCGTTTTTTTAAAAGCAACAAATGTTAATATTTCAAAAGATCCTAAGAATCAAAAGCCCGTTTTACATCCTCTCCCTCTGACTTTCCAGCCGATCCCCACATGCTGTTTGTACCCCCTTCCCCACGACACTGTCTGCAAAGTGATGTTTTCGATTCATAATTTATTATTTTTCTCCGAGACAGACATCTCCGAGTTTTGATCTAAAAGATACAGTCAACGAAATTAATATTTAAGTCTAGGAAAATCTGAATTTGGTGACTGATCTGTGGCATTTGAATGAACAGGAAGAGTTTTGGGCCTTGCGGGCTTTGCCCGGGGCGTTGTATTTTATGTAATTCTCCCGGGCGAAGGAGGGTGGGAAACCAGCCCGAGCTCGTCCCACCGCCGGAGCCTCGCCCACGAGGAAGTGACAGACAGCCGCAGGCCGGGACCCAATGGGGAGTTCTGGTCCTTTCCTGACCGGTGTCATCACTGAGCGGTCGCAGCCTCTGCCCCACAGGGCCCACTCAGCCTCAGAGTCCTCCCCTTAATAAAACGTCCCAGGCGGCCAGTCCCAGCCCCCGTTCTGGGCCCACCAGACGGGGCGCCCCCTGCGGCCAGCACGTCTCCTCGCGGTGTCCAGTGCGAGCCCGCGGAGCCTCGCCCGGCCAGCGCCGTGAGTGCCTGCTGCGTGAACGAGCGAGTCAGACTCGGCCGGCAGGAGGGAGCCCTGCGCCCAGCTTGCCGCGCACGGCCATGAGTTTGCTCCGCCGTCACGGTCACTTCCAATAAACCTGCATTTCCCCCGTGGGTCTTCCTGCGTGTACCTGCTTACAAAAACTGGTGTGTAAAAGAAACCCTTAGCCACCGGGATGTCCTTGGCTAGGCAGATGGATAAACAACCCGAGGTCCACCCAGACAGCCGGACACACCTCTGAGCTGCGGGGACGTGTGTGTGTGTGTGTGTGTGTGTGTGTGTGTGTCGCAGGCCGGCCCCTCACAGAGAGAGGCTGGTCTGAAAAGGCCGCGTCACTCCACAATTCCAGCTAAGTGACATTCTTTTTTTTTAATGTATTTTATTGATTATGCTATTAGTTTTCCCATTACCCCCTGTCATTCCTCTCCACCCTACACACCCTCTCCCACCCACATTCCCCCCCCTCAGTTCATGTCCATGTGTCATAAGTTCTTTAGCTTCTACATTTCCCATACTATTCTTGCCTTCCCCCTATTTTCTATCTACCTTCATTGCTACTTATTCTCTGTACCTTTCCCCCTCTCTCCCCCTCCCACTCCCCTGTTGCTAACCTTCCATGTGATCTCCATTTCTGTGGTTCTGTTCCTGTTCTAGTTGTTTGCTTAGTTTCTTCTTGTTTTTGTTTCAGGTGTGGTTGTTAATAATTGTGAGTTTATTGTCACTTTACTGTTCATGTTTTTCATCATCATCTTTTTCTTAGATAAGTCTTTTTAACATCTCATGCAATAAGGGCTTGATGATGATGAACTCCTTTAACTTGACCTTATCTGAGAAGCACTTGATCTGCCCTTCCATTCTAAATGAAAGCTTTGCTGGATAGAGCAATCTGGGATGTAGGTCCTTGCCTTTCATGACTTGGAATACTTCCTTCCAGCCCCTTCTTGCCTGTAAGGTCTCTTTTGAGAAATCAGCTGACAGTCTTAAGGAGCCTCCAGGACATCTTTAAACGTCCCAACATCCAAATTATAGGGGTACCAGAAGGAGAAGAGGAAGAACAACAAGTGGAAAAGATATTTGAACAAATAATAAAGGAGAACTTCCCCAATCTGGCAAAGGAAATAGACTTCCAGGAAGTCCAGGAAGCTCGGAGAGTCCCAAACAAGTTGGACCCCAGGAGGAACACACCAAGGCACATCATAATTACATTACCCAAGGTAAAAATGAAGGAGAGAATCCTAGAAGCAGCAAGAGATAAGGGGACAGTCACCTACAAAGGCGTTCTCTAAGTGACATTCTTTAAAACGCAAACTCGGGAGACAGTAGACAGCAGGGGTGGCCGGGGAGGGGAGGGATGAGCGGTCGGAGCACTGAGCGTTTGTAGGGCAGTGAAAGCACTCAGTGTGGTCCTCCAGGGTGGGGGCATATCATTACGCATCTGTCCAAACCGGCAGGCAGGATGAACACCACCAAGAGCAAGCCCTGTGTCACCCTCGGACTGTGGGTGACAATGACATGTCGCTGGCGTCATCGACAACAAATGTGCTGCTCTGGGGGTGGGGGGAGTGGATAGTGGGGCAGGCTGCACGTGCGGGGTCAGGGGCACGGGGGGACTCGCTGCACCTTCTGCCAAGTTCACCATGAGCCTAAAACTGCTCTGGAATCATGAAGTCTATTGTTTTCACAGTCTGCTCTCATTCTTGTTTTCTAGCCCGAATTGGCTTACAGTTGTGCGCGCGTACGGAAAATAATACGGTAATTAATAAATAACAATACAAGAATAAGCTGTTTCACGCACTCACAACCGTGAACTGACCTCTGCCCCACTCTACTGTCACCCCCGTAAACCTGCCGTCTGTGCCGTGACGGGCCAGAGTCCTGCGACGGGGACCGGGGACGATGGGGGGCACAGTGCCCTTTGGGGGCTCTCCGAGGGGTGACCACCAGGCGTTCAGGGCTGGAGGGGGGCGAGAGGCTGGCCCATGGCCACGGCCAAAGGATGGTTTGTGTGGGCAGAGAGTGGGCACAGCGAGGGGGCCCCAGGGAAGACCGGAGCTTGGACATGGCCTTGAAGGCGAAGGCAAAGATGCAGAAAGATCACAGTGGCTCGCAAAGTCAAGGTCATGATTGGGGTATTGGGGTGTCAAGAAGCTTAATTTTCTTCCATGTACCCCACCCCCAAGACTCTTAACGCTACAGGGTCCAAAGTTAGCCAGCTGATGGATATTTCTGGATTGATTGATCGGTGGTGTGGATTGATCATCTCATTCCTATGCAGGGGGAGGGGACACTTGGCCGTGAAGGGCACTGCGACCTCGAGGGGATGGCAGCATCAGAAAAAGCCCCCCGTAGAAAGGGCGGGCGAGGCTGGGAGAGAGTTCATCAGCAGCCGGCATGGGCGCCCGGCCACCCACTTCGAACGGGGTTATTAAAAATGCTCTCGGCTGTGCTGGGGTCTAAATTCACCTTATTTCTCAGACACCTTGAAAACCGCATAAAATGTGGGATTTATTCAAATACAATGGATTTATCTCCACGTTCGTAAGACAAGGTTGGAGGCATAGACCAGAAAACAATGATGAAACATGGACACGTGTCCACACGCCCTTCCTCCTTCTCACCCCGGGAAACTGCTCCGTCCTCCTCACGCACTAGTAACAGTTCCCTTCTCCCAGACCCGCACCCCGTCCCTGGGACGCCCCACGGTCTTCTGGTTGCCACGTTCCTTGACAAACAGCACAGACCTGGGCCGGGGAAGGGCCAGGTGGGCGATGGTAAAGGGTGGCCGTGCGGGGAGCCCCGAGGGAAAGGCTGGCAGGCTAATCCAGGCTGAGGAAGACTATGAGCGAGCGCGGCCATCCAATCAGGGCCCGAAACGGGGGAGAGGAGAGACGCCAGAGGGAAACTGGGGCGGCCAGAGGGAGCCGTGGGGCTGGGGGCGCCCCAGACCCCAGAAAGAAAGTCATAGGATCGAAGAAACAAACAAGACAGAAAAGAAGCCTGCAGGAGGGGCAGGCGCCGCGATTTACCAGGTGCAGATGTGAGCAGGTTCCAGACGAAGCTAGGACCGAGAGGGGCCTCGGGAGGGCTCGAGTCGTTTGAAACGCTCTCTGTTAATTTCAGCATCAGAACTATTTTCTCAATGAATAAATGCACAAAGTCTGTAAGAGCTCTCCTGGCAGGAGCGGGGAGGAGGGCTCCACCCCACGGGTCTCCCCCGCCCACTGCCCCTCGGACCCCAAGGCCTTCAGGCACCTCCAAGAGGCGTTGGTTGAAAGCCCTGGCTGGGTTATTCCGTTGGTTAGAGCACCGTCCCAATATGCTGAGGTTGGGGGTTCGATCCCTGGTCAGGGCACATGCAAGAATCAACCAATGGCCCTGGTGAGGTGGCCCAGCTGGTGGGAGCTTCATCCCATACACCACAAAGGTTGCGGGTTTGATCCCCAGTCGGGCACACACGGCAGGCAGCTGACCAGTGTTTCACAGGGATGTCCCTCTCTCTCTCTCCGTCTCCCATTCCCTTCCCCTGACTTCCCCCCACCTCTCACACCGCGGGGGAAGAAGCGCAGTTTGGGAGGTGAGGGGAGCCCCAGCGATGCAGTGACAGCCCTGCCTCTGCCACAGTACCAGTGGCACCCGTGACACCGGGGCAGTGACAGCCACACATGTGCACGACACCCCCCACCTTGCAAATGGCCATCGAGTGCTGCCCAGTGACTCTGACCGAGACTCCGGCCAGACCGCAGGGGGTGGGGCGGGCCGCCCCCACCTGTCCCCACCTGTCTTGTCCCACAACTTGGACGGCTGGCTTGTCCCTCCGTGTCCTCGTCTGTCCGGTGGCAACAATGACGGTGCCCAGCATGGTGGGCTGTGGTGTGAGGAAGGAGCTCAGTGCCCACGAGCAAGAGCAGGACACCTAGCACCGGGGGTGGGGGTGTCCCTCCCACCTGAGCTGGTGGGAGGGTGGCTGGGAGGGTGGTGGGGAGGAGGCTTCCGTAGGCCAGCCTGGCGGCTGCGGAGTCAGTCTCAGTAGATCATACGGTTATTATTATTCTACCGTTAATGTTGTTACTAGAATGAAGCCCCACAATGGACCCGCAAGTGGGGGAGGGGTTACTGTTGCTGTTCTGCAGGTGTGGGAACCAAGGCACTGAGGGGTTGAGCAATTTTCCCCAAGTCCCAGAGTTAGTGAGTGCACAGCCAAGCAGTCCTTGGGTTCCCAGCCCCCGGGGCTCAGCCCACCGCGCCAGGGCAGCAGCTGGGGAGAGAGGCTCTGCACGGGCGGGGGTACGCCAGGCCAGCCGCCCCCTCTCGCTTCTCTCCCAGGGTCATTGCGGGGGGTGGGGCTGGGGGTGTGGAGGACGTGAGTGGGGGCGACAGAGCGGAGCTGTTCTTCTGCGGAGCTGTGCTGCCCTCTAGTGGCTCGGATCGCAGGACTGGCCCGTAGCCAGGAGGTTCGCAGGGGCCCAGGTCTTGCCCGCCGGGTTTCATCCCAGCCCACCGCATCCTAGAGCTGTGGAGGCTTCTCACAGGGCCCAGTGCTGTGGGGGATGGACCACATGATGGCCCCGCGGGGACAGATGTCAGCCCCTGCAGGAGCGGCCCACAGACCTTTCCAAGCTCCAGAGGGAGGGCGTGCCCAGAAACCCGGCTGCGTTAAGGGGCAGCATGGAATCCTTGCTTCGGTCCCTTGCTCCGGTGTGCGGGTGTGCGGGTGTGCGCATGCACACATGCGTGAGGACATGTGGCGGCGGCATTAATACGGGAGAAGGAAAACAGTCGGAATTCCAGCCTATATTGTGTCTGGTGTCACCTGCACATCTAAAGTAGCCTTTCAACGGAGTTTAAGGAAGTACTGGAACTCCTTCCAGGTGTATGTTTTGCAACTACCCCCATCATCGTGGCACATCCTGAAAGCTAACAGACAGGCGGGAGTGAACACTGACGCAACTCCTCCCGGGAAATGCTTGGCAGAGCGCACCGACGCTAAGCAGGCGCGTTTCCTAAGACCCGGCGACTGCACTCCTGGGTATGTTCCTGGAAATCCGGAGACACACACACTGTGCCCGCCAGAGGACCGGCACAGGAATGCCCCGACTGCCCAGATCTGGAAACGACCCAAACGTGCACCCGACCGTGGCAGCCACACACCCCCGTGCGCGACGCAGCCTCAGGCAGCAGTGAGAAAGGACCACGTGGAAGAGCCTGGTGGATCTCCTGGACGCACTGAGAAAAAGGTGGACACAAGGATGAAAAACCTCATAGACATCACGTTGAGCAATGGAAAGATGCAAACTTGCCATTAATCTGAAGTTCAAAACCAGGCTCCATGAATCCATGTGGTACAGGTCACATAGGGATTACCCTGGGGTTCGGCTCAGGAGGCCGAAGGCAGCACTGAGATGGAATGCGCCGAAAATGTTCTGGATTTGGTCTGCGTGGTGACTATCTAGGTGTGCCCAGGTGTAAAGACTTATCAAGCGGGTTGTCTGGATAGGCCAAGGTTGTGGGTTCAATGCCTGCTCGGGGCACATGCAAGAAACAACCAGTGAGCCCTGGCTGGTGCGGCTCAGTGGACTGGGCACCGGCCTGCAAACC